>VZRL01001451.1:126547-137194 GCA_013397895.1 Origma solitaria | reverse complement strand
CGCCCCGCTCCGCCCCCGGCCCTCCTCCTGCCCCTGCCCCGCCTCCCGAGCTTCCTCCGGCCGCTCCTCATCTTGCTCCTGACTTGCTGCCAACTCTTGCTACTGCTGTTCTTGTTGCTCCTTCTGCCCTTTCTTCTCTTCCTTCCTGCCCTCTTCCACGTTCTCCTCTTTCTTCTTCTTCTTCTTCTCCTCCTTCTGTTCCTCCTATTCAGCGTTTTCCTCCTCCACCTCCTCTTTCTTCTTCTCCTTCTTCTCTTTCTCATTCCTACCCTTTATCCTTTTACCCCCCTCTCCTCCCTTCCTCCTTCCCCTTCCTCCTTCCCATTCCCCTTCTTTCCCTGCTTCCCCCTTTCTCCTTTTCCTTTCCCCTTTCCTCCTTTTTCTTTCCCCTTCCTTCCTTCCTTCCTTCCCCTTTCTCCTTCACTTCCTTCCCCTTCTTCCCTATTTTCCCTTACCCCTTCCCCCTTCTTCCCATCCTTAGACCTTCTCCTTCCCTGTTCTCTTTCCATTTTCCCTTTCTCCTTCCCCTTTTCCTTCTCCTTTCCCTCCTATTTCCCCTTCCCCTCCATCCCCTTCTACCCCCAGCACAAACTCAGTTTTTCCGGCTGAGGAAGCAGCCAGGCCAAGGAAAGAGTTCCCCCTCCCTATCCTCAGCACAAACCACAGTTCCTCATTCCCTACGCAATTTGGGGGTTGTTAGCAGAGATTCACGGTGGGATTTAGGATCAGGGGCATCACTCCCATGAAAGAATTTCTTTTAAAAAGCTTTTTTTTTTGTCCCCTCTCTCCCCTTTTACAAACATCTCCTTTCTTCCCTCTGTTCCTCTCTCTTCCCCTGCAGAAATCCCTGTGAGATGTATCCCTGTGAGATGTGGCTCCTGCTCTGCTGTCCTGGCTGGGATTCCCCACAGCCCTGGCTTGCATTCCCCACAATCCTCACTGGGATTCCCCACAGTCCTGGCTGGGATTCCCCGCTCTCCTGACTGGGATTCCCCCCTCTCCTGACTGGGATTCCCCACAGCCCTGGCTGGGATTCCCCACAGTCCTGGCTGGGATTCCCCACAGTCCTGGCTGGGATTTCCCCCTGTCCTGGCTGGGATTCCCTGCTCTCCTGACTGGGATTCCCCGCTCTCCTGACTGGGATTCCCCCCTCTCCTGACTGGGATTCCCCACAGCCCTGGCTGGGATTCCCCACAGTCCTGGCTGGGATTCCCCACAGTTCTGGCTGGGATTCCCCGCTCTCCTGACTGGGATTCCCACTGTGTCCATGCTGTTCTCAGCACTGACAGATCCCGACCACTCGCTGCCCCATTCCCCAGACAAAATGGAATGATCCTGCTCTCCCTGGGCTGTGCCACATGCTCCATCCCAAAATGATGAACACCTGAATTCTGACCCTCTCCATCTCAACCAGGGTCGGTTCTCCCTTCCTTAGGCGACTTGGTGACCCCAGCTCCCTCAGGAGCACCATATCCACACCGAGCTTCCACCCAGCACAACCACTGCAGCCAAAATCCCGGCCTCAGCCTTCCCAGCACTCTGATCATGGCACACACCACCAGATCCAGCTATTCTGCAGATTCCCTGACATCCATCCTGTGTGGGCTCCACCTGGCCACACAGCGGCAGTGGGGACCTGAGGCAATGTCCTTGAGCTCCGTCTGTTTTATGTTTAAAAATGGATGGGTAGACAGGAAGGATTTTTGAGGAGGTTTAAGCTGCTGAGAAAGCCCAGACTTCTCATTTGAAGCCGGAGGAGGCATATCCTGATGCTCTATTGTCATTTCAAGCCACGTGAGGCACAGCATGGAGCTCTATCCCAGGACAGCTCCGTACGGAGCAGGTCAGCGATGTCCCACTCCCTGCTTTGAAAAACTCCTCGTACAGCAAAGCTTCCTGATTTGCCAGTGTTTTCCTGAGAGTGTGGAGCTCAGAGCCGAGGACACAAACGAGCTGTGACAGTAAATACCCACCGGAGCAGAATAATGAGACGCTCCCGGGAGCTGCAATGCCTCGGTGTGGAGCGGCAGTGTTTGAGGGAGGGGCAGCACCGAAACACGATGGGAAATCCTGCCGAATGAAACCGGCATTTCCCAGTTTAACAGCTACATCTGCTGGGATCCCAAGGGAAATCCCAACACATCCCACCAAAACCTGGGCTCAGCGGGGTGGGCGAGGCTGGCGCGGCATCTCCAGGAGGAGCATCCCCGGCAGTGCTTTGCCTTTCCCCGGGGTTGTGGCTGCTCCGTGGCACAGAGAGCTGACAAAAGGGGCTGGAGGGGAAAAAATGCCGAAAGAGGCTGGGACCAGGGGACAGAGACGCCAAAAGAGGCTGAGGTTGGGGACAAAGATGCCAAAAGAGGCTGGGTCCCGCCCTGTCGCCCGGGCTGCGCTCCAGGGTCCGTTCACAGGCGCGATCCCGCTACCGAGCGGCACGGGAGTTTTGACCTGCTCCGTCTCCGACCTGGGCCGGTTCACCCCTCCTTAGGCGACCTGGTGGCCCCCGGCTCCCCCAGGGCCACCATATCGATGCCGGCCTTAGCGCGGACGCCCGCTCGGCACAGCCCCTGCAGCCCAGAACCCCCGGGCTCAGCGGTCCGCCAGCCTCAGCCTCCCCGGAGCTTGGATTACAGGCACAAGCCACCGTGCCCGGCTGCTGCCGTCCGCAGCGCCGCTCCCCAGCACTCCCGGGCTCCTCCGGCCTCCGTGGGAGGAGCGGAAGGCACGGGAAGCACAACTGAGCTCTCCAAGTGAGCATCCAGCACGATGCTTTGGTTTAGACAGGCCAGGTTAAGGTGTTGTAGGCTGAAAGTTCGTGGTGCTGCGCTAGGATGTGTCCAGAGAGAGATCAGAAGGATTTGCAGAATGGCTAAGAGGCAGCCTGCTCCCTGTGGGTGTCATGAGCTGAATGATTCTCAGCAAAGGCTATAAAAATAACAAGGAATAAATTTCAGGAGCTTCCTGCTTTTATCCATTCCCTGCCATAACAAGCAGCTGCCTAGGAACACTTCCACTGAGGATTTTTCATCTTAACTCTGTGTTTTGCCTCTGTCAAATAGACCCGCCCCAGGTGTCCCAACTGGAGGTGCTGCAGGTCCCTCTCCTCCCTGGCTCCATGGATGGCTCATGGAATTGTGTTTCCCCAGTGCAGAGGTCAGGGCAAGGCAAGGACACACCTCCTGCCCTGTCAGACCCACTCGGGGGTGTCCGAGCGCTTCTTCCAGCCTGCCCCAAGCTACTGGAGCAAAGTCCAGGGCTAAAGGCCACAGGGCAATCCCATCTCAGCAAAGGAAAATAAGATTTTCCCCAGTGCTGCACAAGCCTGGAGCCTTAAGGATGTCAGGGCTGCACGGGAGAGATCCCAGATCTTGTTCTGGGCTCTTCTTATCTCCTTAAGGAAGAGCTGTTGGTGACAGCTGCAGTTTTGGCTAAAGGCATTAGGATAATGATTTAGGGGTCAAGGCATGAGGAGAGGGAGGCCTGGCATCCACAAACAGGGGAGAAAGGCAAACCATCCATGCAGAAATAACACTGAACCCATCCAGGCACCCCCTCCCATCCGCTCCTCCTTTCAGTGGCACAGGGATTCTTCTTCCTGCCACAAATACATACATTTTTCATCACTGGAAAAACTATATCAGGAGGGATTTAAGAGAGAAGAGGCATGAAACTACCTGTTTTCCCTGAGAAAAGCTGATGGGAACAAGTTTGGCAGGCTGAGGAGGGCCAAGGCACAGTGACGGTGCAGATGGAGGGTCTGACAGAGCTGGGCCCTGGGACAGCACCAAACAGACACCTGAAATGAAAACTGAGCCCTCTCAGAGCTGGGGACATGTCAGGAGCTCATCTTTGGGCTCAGGGGGTGCTCTGCCCTATGGAGCTCATCCCACAGCCGTCGGATCCTGCCCAGCGGGAGCAGCTGCTCCAGGATCCTGCTGAGCTCCCCCAGGAGCTGTGGCTTTGTGCAGAGAGTTACGGCTAAGCCGGGCTCCAGCCCCACAAATACCCAGCTCAGGGATCCCACTGAGCTCCAGAACTGCCCCTTCCAAGGGCCAGGCAACGACAGGATCACAGAATAGAATCACAGAATACCCTGAGCTGGAGGAACCCATGAGGATAGAGTTCAGCTCCTGGTCCTGCACAGGACACCCCAAAAATGCCACCATGTGCCTCAAATTATTCTTACTCTTGTTATGGCTTCAGGATTTTTCAGGATGCTGTTGCCATGGTGGTGATCCAGGATTTTGGCATACAGAGATTTGGTCAGGCACTATCCTCCCACTACATTTCCTCTGTCTGCTCCTGAAAACACCCTGGGAAAGGAGGCCAATAGTACCTGTAAAGACATTCTGATATCCTTAAGATTAAAAAAAAAAACCCAAACCTCCTGGAATCATAGAATCCCAGAATGGTTTGGGTAGAAGAGACCTTAAAGCTCATCTCATTACACACCTTCCATGGGCAGGGACACCTCCCACTGTCCCAGGCTGCTCCAAGCCCTGTCCAGCCTGGCCTTGGACACTGCCAGGGATCCAGGGGCAGCCACAGCTGCTCTGGGCACCTGTGCCAGGGCCTGCCCACCCTCCCAGGGAACAATTCCTAATTCCCAATATCCCATCCATCCCTGCCCTCTGGCAGAGGGAAGCCATTCCCTGTGTCCTGTCCCTCCATGCCTTGTCCCCAGTCCCTCTGCAGCTCTCCTGGAGCCCTTCAGGCCCTGCCAGGGGCTCTGAGCTCTTCCTGCAGCCTTCTCCAGGCTTCTCCAGGGTGTCAAACTGGTTTTCCTGCTGGGGGACCACTTTGGATGATCTCTTTCTCACTTCCACGGGGGCTGGAGGAATACCTGGAGCCCAGGACAGGGCTCTCTCCTGATGCCACCTGTGGGATTTCCGGTGATTTTTCAGGACCATGGCATCGTTTCAGCACACTCAGGCCCACAGGAACCTGCTGCAGTCAGGATATTCTCCAACACCTGTTCCCACCCCTACTCCTCCATTTTGTGAAGGGGATGGAAGTATTTAAAACTCACTTTTAAAAGAGTTAACTTCTGCAGGCTACCCAGGGATCTCTCTGGTGCCACACTGCCTGTAGCACACACCTGTGGGGAGTGCAGGTTTCTCTTCCTGCCAGTCCCAGCTGTGACTGCATCCAGAATCACAGGAAACAGCGCTGAGCCATCCATGGGAACCGTGCCCACCCCTCCCTGCCCACAGGCAGGAATGACCAGGGCCAAGCTCTGGGAAAGTTCCTCTCTCCCTGACTCACCCCAGCAGAGGACACTTGGCCCATTGTGTCAGATATCTCCGTGACAAATCTACCCCTGGAATGCCATTGTTGTATCGAGGATGTAATTTGTTTTCACAACAGGAGAATTTATCTAACATAGATACTAAACCCAAGCGTTATTATATTCCCTCTTCCTTCCTTGGAAAGCCACAAAGCTCTTTGAAGGATCAGTGCAACAGAGGCTTTTCCCATCTCCCTCTGCCAAAGGAGGGAGGCAAGGCAAGATGGGCTGCACCACATCAAAACAGGTTTGGCCTGATGGTCCAAAGCGATTGGAATTTGATTTATATCCAAAGAGATAAGAATCCTGTGATTGCTGAGTATCGATTTCCTCACGGTTTGGTTAACTTGGTTCATTCGGTGTTACAGGTTGCTGTGACAGCACCTGAGTCTCTGGTGGAGGGCAGAACACGCCAACATAGCCCTGCAAATCCACGGAAAACAACAAATGCAAACCTTGGTACCTGCACCGCCCGCGGGTTCCTCATGGATAACGAAAGACAAGGAAAGATAAGGAGCAGCCAGGTCCAGCTGAGTTACCACAAGGTCCCACAGGTATTTGCTGTCCTTCTCCCCAGGCTGTAACCCCTAATCACTTTATAACCATAATTGCTTTTTACACTCTGGGCTGTAAATCCCCAGCAGGTGCACGAGACGCTCCATCCACCGACACACTGGCAGCCAGTGCTTACTTCTGAAACATTTACCTCACTTTTAAAACATTTAACTGACTTTTAAAACATTCAACTGACTTCTGAAATATTTAACTCACTTTTAAAATATTTAACTTCTGCAGGCTACCCAGTAACTCACTGGGGGCTGCCAAGGACCTGAGAAAGGTTTTAATTCTCAAGCAGGTGTGTGAAACTGAATCCCTTCTAAGAGCTCACTTCTTCAGGTAATTTAGAACATATTTGGGTATTTTAAGTGCTTTTCTGGGGTATTTCACCTTGAAAATCAATCAGCAACATAAGACCCTGTGCTCTATGGAGTATGTGGTGCCCAGAGGTGCATTTCTTTCTCTGAGGGTGGTTCCAGGGAGTAGATTTATATCCATTTCCTTCAGGCTGAGCACTGAGATGAAGAATCTGCTCTGCTCAGACCATCACACTTCATCTGTGGTGACACATTCCCACCCCACAGCTGCTTAAATGGCTCTCTTAAAAATAAGGACCTGTCTTTCCAAACAAATTCCCATTTTAAGGGGTGCATTATGTCCTGGCTCTCCCAGGTGAGCTGCAGTGGCTCTGCAGGGACACAGCAGTGAGATTCCTCAGACAGCAGAGCCTTTTTTCACTTTACTAAAGTTATTTCCATTTGCTTCCTGTTTACCCTCCTTCCTGTTCGCTTACCGAAACCAACAGGACTCTCCACTGAAATGTTCCAAAAGTAGGTGGTGCTCTCTCTCCAGCTTCTCCCCCATTCCCTGCGGGATTGGTAACCGTGAGCTGCCAGGATTGACGTGCACAGGGTTTATTAGTGACTAATTTGAGATCTTAACTACCCAAAGTGCTGAGTGCTCAAATGTCTTGTTGCTATCTATCCTCCTAAAGAGCAGGAATAATTCTTTTAAAAACACAGCCAGACCATGGCAAATCTTCCTCTGATGCACAGACTGTGAGGTCAGGAAGTTTTCCTGAAGGGCAGGGAGTATCCTTGGAAATAAATCCCAGCACAGGTGGAAAAGCATTTGCCCGAGTGAATCGCATTTCTCTTCTGAGAAATAACTTTACTGGGCAGTGACCAGGCACTGGAACAGATTGCCCAGAGAGGAGTCTCCTTCCCTGGAGACACTCCAGAAGCAGCTGGGCACAATCCTGTGCCCTGTGCCCTGTGCTCTGGGATGGCCCTGCTGGAGCAGAGAGGTGGCACCAGGTGTCCCCACTGTGGTCCCTTCCAACCTGACCCATTCACGGCACATAACCACATCCCTACATCCCTTTGGGATTTCTGTGGGAAGATGTGCAGCTCACCCCTTCCCTCTGGCAGGTTTTGAGCCGTGGGTGATCATGGAAAGATCAATTTTGGGTGCTCTCAGAGGGTCATGCAGAGGCTGCGACCACAGCCTGGAGCAGCACAACTCAGCCATGGGCCCTCCCAGGGATACTGGGAAAGGAGCAGGCAGAGGGATAGCAGGGATTGGAGCACAGGGATAGCAGGGACTGGAGCAGCAGAGGGATACTGGGAATTGGAGCAGGCAGAGGGATCCCAGGGATTGGAGCAGCAGAGGGACACTGGGAATTGGAGCAGCAGAGGGATACTGGGATTGGAGCAGCAGAGGGATCCCAGGAACTGGAGCAGCAGAGGGATAGCAGGGACTGGAGTAGCAGTGGGATACTGGGAATGGTGCAGCAGAGGGATCCCAGGAATTGGAGCAGCAGAGGGATCCCAGGAATTGGAGCAGCAGAGGGATCCCAGGAATTGGAGCAGGGTCCCGTGCCTGACATCAAGCACAGACAGGCAGCAGCCCTGCAGGGAGAGGAGCAGAGCAGGAAGCGCCGCTGAGTCATGGGGAGGGCCTGATCTCCTCACGGCTCCAGTGCAGGAGCAGCTGGAAGAAACCCTCGGCACCTCGGCAGGTGCTGCACAGGTCCCATCACTTTTCCAGGAGGGAAAGGAGAAAAGAGTTTGGGAAAGCTGCTTGCCAAAATGGGCAAAGCCAAAGCAGGTCAAGGCACCCAATCCCCAAGGACGAGGGACACTGCAGTCTCCAACAAAGCAAAAAAAGCCAAGGCTCAAGAGGAGAGACCCGAGGAACAGCACGTCAGGGTGCAAAATGGGGAGCCGATGATGGGAAGGGCATTTCCCCAGCCTGCAGTTCCTCATCCCATGGGGTTTCATGGTACCCAGCGGTGAGTGCCACAGCCCAGACAGCCGAGCATCCCAGACCATGTCCCGTGTTCCTGTGCTCTATATTCACTTAATCCTTGAGATCCATGCTGCTCAACTGATGGATCCTGGGAGGAAGCCCCAAAGGAAACTCTCAACTCTTAAAAAGGAAAGCAGAACTACCTCAGCACGGTCGCACCCTCCCCTCAATGCTTTGCACTGTCAGAACAAAAGCACCAAAAGTCATTTCCTGAAAGCACAAAAAGCTGTTCTGAGGCAGTGAGAAGAGCAAGTGATTCCGGCCCATGGGCAAAGGCAGGATCTTTAAAGCTCCTGATATCACCTTTCTCTACTCTTTTGACCACTCGTGGTCTCATGCTGCCTGATTTAATGAACTCACCAGCATGGAAATGGTCATGTGGAGCAGAGCCAAGTCAAAACCCACTCACGTCCACATCCTGATGTTAATTTTAGCCCTGCAAATATTTAGCTCTGTGTTTAGATAAATATCCCATGCTAGTGAGAGAGGAGACTGAACCAGCTGCATCCAGTGGGATCAGGGCTTGCTGTAAATCCCAATCCAGCATGATAATTAGCAGAATTATCTGCTGGTTTAATCATCAGAGCGTGAACTCTGGCAGTGCCCAGCTCAGGCAGGGACACTCCTGAGCCCTGGGGTCAGCAGGCTGTACCCTGGCACAGCCTCTCATCAGGAGAGGCCACAGATAGCCTGTTTTCCTTGGCATCCTCCCTTTTGGCTTGCTGCAGGAAAGAGCAAAGGCTTCCTCAAAAACTCCTATTGACATCATAGAACCATGGAAAATCCTAAGCTGATACCCACAGGCATCATGGATCCAACCCCTCATTCTGCAAAGACCCCCCAACAATCCCACCCTGTCCCAACGCTCCTGGAGCTCTGGCAGCCTCGGGGCCATGCCCATTTCCTGCAGAGCCTGGGCAGTGCCCAGCACCTCTGGGGGAAGAATCTTTTCCTGATATCCAACCCAAACCTCTCCTGGCACAGCTCCAGCCATTCCTGTCACTGCTCACCAGAGGAAAGAGCTTGATCCCTTAATAATTCCATGGTCTAGGAAACCTCCCGTTCTCCTAAAGACACCAAACCATTCCCTTTGGCAGTTCCGGGGGAGATTGCTTTGCACGTGCCACAGCATAGCCAGGATGTCAGCCATGCAAATCAACTCAGAATTTGGTATTTTTGAAGGCGATGGGAGGATATGGTGAAGTCAATCCTACACAATCCCAAGGGAATGCACAGTGTACTCTTTGAGAGAAGTGGGACTGCATCGCCTGGAGACCTCGAAGTGATCAAGTACATGCTGGTGGAAGGGGTCCCTGCCCCTGGCAGCGGTGGAAGGAGATGAGCTTTAAGGTCCCTTACAACCCAAACCACTCTGGGGTTCTGAGTCCATGATTTTGCTGGATTTGTGTTCGATGCCACTTCCCCCGTTGGTTCCTCGAGCTCAGGAGCAGCCACCAACACAGGCTGGCTCTCCCCTGGTTTCCGGCCAGCAGCACTCGGGTGGGCACGGCCCGGAGGAGCAGCCTGGCAGCGCTCCCGTGTCCCTGGCACTGTTTCCGTGTGCCAGCCCTCGGGCACAGCCCCGGGGTGCGGGGTGGGGACACGTCCCGGCGGCACGACTGGCCCGACGTGTGTGTGCAGGAGCCGCTCCGCTCCTCGCTGGGCGTGCCGGGGCTCAGGGCAGGGATGTGCCCCGAACGCTGCGTGTCCCGAGCGGTGATCCACGGAGTTTCACCCGCCGGAATCACAGGGAGTGACCCAGGACAACGTGCAGTCATAAACGCGATGATGCATCGCTGAATCACAGAATGGTTTGGGTTGGAGGGACCTTAAAGCTCATCCAGTTCCCCCCCTGCCATGGCAGGGACACCTCCCACTGTCCCAGGCTGCTCCAAGCCCCAATGTCCAGCCTGGCCTGGGACACTGCCAGGGATCCAGGGGCAGCCACAGCTGCTCTGGGCACCTGTGCCAGGGCCCCCCACCCTCACAGTACAAATCCCCCAGCCCACGGCAGGGTTTAGTTCCCGCACAGGGGCTCGTTCCCGGCACTGCTCCAGGTCGCGGGTGCGGCTCCAGAGCCGCTCCCCACCCGATCCCTCCGCGTCCTGCCCCTTTAAGACGCGCCCCACGCCCCGCGCGCTCCCCGCGCTGACGCGCGATCGCGTGGCACCTCTCCCCACCGCGGCCCCGCCCCCTCCGCGCTCTGCGCACGCGTAGCACCGCTCCGACCAATCAGCGGCGAGGGTCCCGCCCCCCACGGCCCTCNTGCCAGGGCCCCCCACCCTCACAGTACAAATCCCCCAGCCCACGGCAGGGTTTAGTTCCCGCACAGGGGCTCGTTCCCGGCACTGCTCCAGGTCGCGGGTGCGGCTCCAGAGCCGCTCCCCACCCGAACCCTCCGCGTCCTGCCCCTTTAAGACGCGCCCCACGCCCCGCGCGCTCCCCGCGCTGACGCGCGATCGCGTGGCGCCTCTCCCCACCGCGGCCCCGCC
>VZRL01001451.1:66881-126275 GCA_013397895.1 Origma solitaria | reverse complement strand
CCGGCGGAGCAGCGGAGCCGCCTCCCCGCCGCCCCATGCGCGGCCCGCGCTGAGCCCCGCCCGCCCTTCCCCGCCGGGCCGGCGCTCGCCCTCTCGCCCTCCCTTGGATGCCGCCGAGATGGGCAAGGTGCTGTCCAAGATCTTCGGGAACAAGGAGATGCGGATCCTGATGCTGGGGCTGGACGCGGCCGGCAAGACCACGATCCTGTACAAGCTGAAGCTGGGCCAGTCGGTGACCACGATCCCCACCGTGGGCTTCAACGTGGAGACCGTCACCTACAAGAACGTCAAGTTCAACGTGTGGGACGTGGGCGGCCAGGACAAGATCCGGCCCCTGTGGCGGCACTACTACACGGGCACGCAGGGGCTCATCTTCGTGGTGGACTGCGCCGACCGCGACCGCATCGACGAGGCGCGGCAGGAGCTGCACCGCATCATCAACGACCGGGAGATGCGGGACGCCATCATCCTCATCTTCGCCAACAAGCAGGACCTGCCCGACGCCATGAAACCCCACGAGATCCAGGAGAAACTGGGCCTGACCCGGATCAGGGATAGGAATTGGTATGTGCAGCCCTCCTGTGCCACGACGGGGGATGGACTCTACGAAGGGCTGACGTGGTTAACGTCCAATTATAAATCCTAATGGGAGAGGAACTATTTAGTCTACAAAGAATTAAAGAAACAAAACAAAAAAAAAAACCGTGCAAAAAAATAAATAACCCACGTGGCTTTCCAGAAGAATGATTCTCTACTGAAAAGTAAAAAACAAAAAAGCATCCATAGGATTATGATCACCTTTCTCCAGTTGCTACCCTTTCCTCCTGCACCCTTGGCTGGATTCCTGTTCTAACTCCTCCTGCTTGGCGTTAGGATGCTCTAACCTCCGAATGTGACACGAACACAGGCACTAGATGCTATGGCAGACTTCCAGCAAACAGGGGAAGGACACATTATAGACTTGCTAAGTAACTTTTTTTTGGTTTTTTTTTCCTTTTTCCTCTCGATAGCCCTTTGCTGGTTTGATTATTTTGGGGGATGTTGGGGGAGGGGGTCCATTTTCAGTGTATGCTTTCTGGGTCTACTTTTTTGATTATATATTTTTTTTTTCTCTCTCTTCTCTCACTTTGCTGTAGATTGCTACTTTTTTGCATTCCTGCAGGATATGTTGCTAGGTCGACTTCATCTAGTAAACTGAAAATTGTTGCTTAAAATCAAACCGCAGTCTGTCTTTTTATATTAAGGACTTTTTTTAAAAGTTCTGTTAATCTGTAACTAAACAGTGACTCAGTCTGGCTCCAGGGCTCAGGCTAATGAGGGGAATTCTTGCCTGCAGTGGCAGAGAGTGGGAATTCCACTGTAACGTGTTCAAAGTGCGTGTCGGGTGCCGGGAAATGTAAGAACTGCTTTGGAATGTCAGCTGGGAAGTTCTGACCCATACATCATGCATGAGGAGGGATGTAAAACCAGCTCCCCACACCACAGAGCAAGCAAGGCATGAGCGATGCTGTAGTTCCAGGGTAGGCACTGGTCAGTTTTTTGTCTTAAATGAGGTTTAGTTGCAGGTTTTTACTACTTGGTGTCGGTCCCCGGGCCGAGGCTCTTTCCAGCAGATGCAGCAATAAAATGTTGCAATGAGTTTGACTTTAAATCAGATGTTTTGGCAGAAGTCCAGCACTGACTTGCCTCTCGCTTCCATCTAAAGGCAGCTGGAGACACCTAAGCCTTTAAAGGATTCCTGATTCTTTCCAACAGAAAGAAGGAAATTATTATTATTATTATTGTTGTTCTTTTTCCATGCTGGAGCCTTGCAAAGGGGCGAGTTCCATGCTGAGCTCTGCTCGAGCCCGGGGGTTCTGACATCAGGAATGGCCATTTTGAGGAAATCACTTCTTGCTTTAGTTTTCCAAGCCTGGACTGAGCTCCTGCGAGTGGCTGGAGCCTCCCTGTGTCCTGGTTGTTGCTGTAGTCCTGTAGGGAAGGGAACTATGTTGGATGTCTGAGGCCCATTGAGTAACTACTAATGAGAGCGGGGAGGGGAGAGAGAGAGAATCGACGCTGAATGTAAACTTCCATAATTAGTTCTTAAAGGGCAAGCAGCTCGTTAGCCATGTCACAGCCTGTAGCTGGGACTGGCCAATCAAAAACCCCACCCAGAGTGAGTATTTGCATAAAAACTCAATCAAGTATTAATTAACGCTGGGTGCACAAACTGTTAAAGCAGCTGGTTCTTATTCAGCCTTAAGGATTAACTTCAGATTTCCTCAAGGAGTTAAAACTCCATTGGGGAATTCTAGGAATGTATGCTACAAAACCAGAAGAAAATGGCTTTTATTTTCCTTTTTTTCCTTAATTGTTTTCTTTTCTCAAGGATATAAGTTTTACATGGAATTGGGGGCATTACACTACATTGCTGCAGTGGTGACTCTGCATGCTGAGTACGTTGTACATGGAGCTCTTACCAAAGATGTATGGGAAGATAAAAATCCTGAATTCACTTCTGAAATCCAATGCTTTGGACCACTTCAAAGTCCTCTTAGAGTATGGTTCCAAAAAGAGACTTTTCTGGATGTGGGTTGCAAATGGGACTGGATGGGTTCTTGGTGCTAGAAGATAGAGCACTGATGGACTTTGTGAATTAGAGAGAGTCTGCAGAAGCTTAATGTAGAAATAACTCTTCAATCTCAGCCCTAAAGAAGAGGAAGTGACATTAGTTTATTTTAATCCAAGGCTTTTTGCCATTGGAATATCATTGCTCTATTTTCTAGCTTTTATTTTTTTTTCCTGTTGCTGTAACTTAATGAACAGTGTGGTGGTATAAAAACTTAAAAATACAACAATATGGTTACTGTTTTCTTCTGGAGCATCAATAAAATAGCCAAGCACAAAGTAAAATGCCTAAACTGGAAAACTTGAAGCTCTATTAATGGTTCTTGAACTTTCTTAAACCTCTTCTCAGTCAATATGAAAACTTCAATACCTTCATTTTTTGTCTGAGTTGGTTTCCTGTGTTTCCAAACGCTGGGGCAACCTTTGCATTAAGTTGACTTCACAATTTTGTATCCCCTTAGAAGTAACTTTTGTTACTCTGTTTTTGTAGGTGAAAGGAAACTGCTTTTGCTTCTGGATTTTTTAATGTCTTTTTTTTGGGTTTTTTTTGTTTTGGTTTTTTTTTTCGGGAGTGGGGAGGGAGAGAATGGGGGAGAAAAAGTTACTGGAAGGTGTGGCAGAGCCGCCAGAAATAAATGGCCATCTCCACCGAACAAAACCCCACAGGTTTCACTTCCAACATGTCCTTTCTAGGCTGTAGCTGGACCTCAGCACGAGGTAGTGGCTCTCAGTAGGATAAAGTGGGAATTCTGTACGAAAGAAACCAGTCTGGAGTTCCAAGTGCATCGATTTGTGTTCGTGTGAATTTATGGAGTAAGTTTTGAATGGCGTTAAATCGTGTCCGACCAAGTGACTGAGTTTGTGGCCTGTGATCTCCCTGACTGAAGTACCGAGGAATTTTGTGTTCTCAATATGGCTGTAGTGTTGGTAAAGAACTAATAAGCAGAAAATAAAGCAATTATACAGCGGAGCTCTCCTGGTATGTTACTTATATTGAATTATGAGAGAAGCAGAAAGGGGCAATCTGGTGCCAGAGTCGGGCGTTGTGCTGGCATAAAGAGGGCTCTGTTCTCGATCTCCCAGAGTGGAAGCCTGGCTGGAACTCCTCTGAGAATTAGATGACAGACTATTTTTATAAGTGGAAAAGGAGGATGCTTCTTAATATTGCCACTTGAGCAAACTTTACAGTTAGGGTCCTCCAGCCTCGGTGCCAGCCCCGTGTGACTTGGGAAGGTGAGGGCATGGAGGGACTGTCGCTGCTGTGTTCCAGGGAGGAAATTCCTTGGAAAGGGCAGCCATGAGCCCGGTGTGGAACATGCAGGGATGGACAAAAGGGCCAAGGAGTGACCAGGGGCGCTCGTGGAGTGACAGATGTGGCGTTGGGACGCCGGGGTGCCTGAGCAGGACACAGTGAGCTGATAAAAGGACTTGGGCAGGTGCTGGGGCTGCGGGGGCTGGGGAGCAGTGGGACATGGATACTGTGACAGCTGCCATCCCCCGGGACAGGCAGAGGGGTCACAGCCCCAGCTCTGCTGGCACAGGGCATGGCAGGGCTCCCGGGCTGCTCCCACAGCTGCAGGTGTCAGGCTGGGTGTCAGCCCCGGGACTGTGTCCTTGTCACAAAGCTTTTGGGAATCCTCAGGAAGCATCGCTGCCTGGAAAACGAGCTGAGCTTTGAGGTCCATCCCACCCAAACATTCCGTGACTCCATGATTATCAAACATTCTGTGACTCCATGATTATCCAGCCAGGTGGGCACTGTGGGGCCACCACAGCCGAGATTCTCCACAGAGCCTTCCCTACCCAGGGTGTTCAGGCTCTGTCTGCCTGGCTGCCAGTCCAGGGTGTGGCTGTGTAAATGAACTTACTCTGACTTAATTAAACTGCTCGGAGCTGGGAGACAAGAAGGGGGAACTGGTGTATCTCTGGCTGTGGCAGTGAGTCACATTTCAAAATGCCGGCGCTTATCGCGTTCCATCGGAGCGCGGTGAGCCCGACTCGGGACCAGGCCTGACTCAGCCCTCAGCAGGGCTCTGCCCCTGGTCACAGGGCCATGTCCTCACGGAAAAAGTGTGCCCACCATTCCTAATTGGAAATTATCCCTGCTGGAGCAAGTCCTCCCAAAGGAATGCGTCTCGCTTTAAAAACATTGTCAGAACAGCTGGGCACAAGGGCTGCGAGAGACGGGCCTGGTGGAGCTGAGGTGATATCCCTTCTCCCTGGGATTTGGGAATGGGAAAAAAGGGACTGCCAGGAGCACAGAACTTGCTGTGGATGTGGAAGCAGCCTTGGTGTGAGCACTGTGACTCAGATTTCCCTTTAACACACGGCTGTGCTTTTTATCTTGGATTTGCTTCTAATATCTGTCCAGCCTGACAGGCTCAGCGTGGGGAATCTGAAATCCCCTCAGCTTTGGTGCTTTCTGGAAGCTAAAAAAAAGCTTTCCCCTCATCTTGTGGGGAAGCAGCAGCTCCCAGGGGCTGTTGGTGAATGAGTGTCACCTCTGCTGACTGACTCAGTTCCTCTTCTGAGGTCCTACGCGCGCTCCGGCACCGCTCGTGTTTCAGAATTACATCCGAGCAGAGGCTCTCAGGGCGCCAGGCCAAGGTGGAGCCCCAAGTCCATCTCCCTTTCAAAAGTGGGAGCACCCAAAGAGCAGAATGGTGTCATTTTCACCCTGTGTCAGCTCTGGAAGGTGCAGGGGTGGGTCAGAGCCCCAGGAACTCTGGGGAACGTGGTTTGTACAGGCGGGAAATGGGGTGTGCAGAGGCTGTCCAGGAAGTGGCTCTGCTCTTGCTTAAGAACAGGTATCTCTGGCCTCCTTAAGAAAGGAGGGGGAAAAAAGTCAAGATGTGAGTCACTGCTGAGTCTCACAGTGGTTTAACAGGCTCTGGCCCGTGCTTTGCCTCAAGTTTTCCCTTCCAGAGGATGCACTTCACTCCACTGTTCCTGGTTTTTTAAGTTGCATCTTCCAGGACAGCTTTAGTTAGGAAAAATGCTTCAGCAGGGTTTAATGGGTGTCCTGTGAGATGGAAATTGGTGATGCTTGAAAATGGTAGCACTTAAAACACTTTGTTTTCCTCAGGAGTTTTCAGGTGAGCGCAATGCCCAGGGGTGCCACCAACGAGTCCTGGATCTGTACAGGATCCCTGTGCTCCAGCTGCCTTTCAGTGGGTGAAAACTCCCTCGGCGGCTAAACAGAGAAAAGGAGGGAGCCAGAGTGTAGATAAGAGCCTGAATTCCTGGCTGGGAGGGCAGGCAGGCCCTGGCACAGGTGCCCAGAGCAGCTGTGGCTGCCCCTGGATCCCTGGCAGTGTCCAAGGCCAGGCTGGACAGGGCTTGGAGCAGCCTGGGACAGTGGAAGTGTCCCTGCCCATGGCAGGGGATGGAACTGGATGAGCTTTAAGGATGAGCTTTAATCCCAAACCATTCTGTGATTCTCTAATTCTGTGAACTCCTACAATTATCCCCATGCTTGTGCCTAGAATGGATTCCTTGTCTGAACTGTAAGGGGGGCAACGCTGCCTGGACCAGGCGCCAGCTCCATCCCGAAGTTTCTGACGGAGCAGGAGGGGAGGTTTTTTCCTCATCATTGCACGAGATGAAAACCTGTGGAAAGCTGCAGCAAACGCTGCATTGCACCTGATGACTGTTGGGCTGTTTTATGGGAATGCACTTTTATTTCACATTTTGGGGGGGGGGAAGGGAAAGCCTCAAGCAGCCTCTGCAGTTACAGGAGAGTGGGACATGGAGTGAGCTGCCTGGGAAAACTCAGAAGCAAGGGAAGCAATTTCCCAGGATTATCCTGGACTGTTTGAGAAGACAATATTGCTCTTTTTGTGGCTGAGCTCCAGCAATGCTCATCCATCAGAGGAAGGCACCTGCCTGGATCATTGCTGCTGGGGATGGAGAGGAGCAGAGGGAAGCATCCAGGGCCAACGCAGCCCCAAAATACTTCTGCCATTCATGCAGAGCTGCTGCTGGAGAAGAAACTCATTCCATGAAGGCTGGGAGTTCCAGGGTCTGCTGTGCCTGGTGCTGACAGCTCCTAACTGGGCAGCACCGCTGGCTCAGCGTGCTTGCTCCAAGGGAGACTTTGCACTTTGTGTGTGGAATGTGGGATTGCAAAGTCCCTGCGCTGTTAATATTTGTTATTTTTGCCCTGAGGAGCTCTGTACATTTTCCCTTAGGAAACGGGGGGCTCCTGTGGAGCAGCACAACCTCGTGGCTGGGAACTTGCAGCTGTCACGCACCAGCGGAGCGGGATGCGCCCGCAGTTATTCCATTAGCTCAACATCTGCCAGGATGCCTTTCCCCACAGGGGCTGGATTAGGCTGGAACGGACCCAGCTCTCCGGGAAGCTTTTCCTATCACGTACTTGTGGCTTTCAGGCTGCTGCCCTGGCTGTAACCAACCCCAGCACCCGCCTTGCACCGCTGACAGGGAGCTTTGGCAGGCGAGCAGGGGTTTGGCTTTACCTTTGCCTCCAAAGAAAGTCTGTCTGTTAAGTGTTCAAATTCCATCTTGTATATTCTGGAGCTACTCATATTTTGAATATAATGAGTTTTTTGGGCTGTGATGACTCAGACTGGACTGGTTTTCACATCAGCACTGAAAATAGAAGCGTTTGGGTAGGGAGGTGAGGGGCAGCAGCAGGACAGACACTGCTGGGGTGCTCGGTGGCACCTTGCTGCTTGACACAAAGGTTTGGGATGAGCTTCGCCGACATTTGCTCGCTGGAAGAAAAGCCAAGCTCAGCAAGGGCCGGTGTGGAGCCGCTGGCGTCCGGCGCTGCATTGTGGAAGGAGTTGAACCGCTGCCAACGAGCTGTCCCTGGATCTCTGGCTCATCTTACAACCTTGGACTCGTTAATGAATCCAAAGTCCTCCAGCCTTTGCCTCCAAACATCTCGAGTGTGTGGCATTTGTGAGCCAGGGTCACCATCCAGGCTGGGATCTGGGCACTGGCGATGCTCCTGGGCTGCTCCTGCTGCTCTCCTGCAGCTCTGCTTTGGATCTGCTCCCGGCCACGTTGGCTGCAGCGTTCTGGCCTCTTCAGGGAGGGCTGGAATATCGCAGGGAACAGGGCAGTGATGTGTTCTCCTTTAAGGAACGCTGCCTGCAATCTCAGGATCTCAGCTCCTGCTGTACCTGTTTGGCTGATGCCTCATGGAGAAATCCTGCTCTGCATTTCCCCCTGCATGTGAGGTTGACACTTTAACCACAGCACCACAACTTCCCAGCTTTTGGGTTCATCATAGCCATTACAATTTTTGAAGGGGGATACATCTCCCCACGAGGATGAGCTGCAGCTTTTCCACCCTTTTTGGAGCTGCCTGTGGGTTTCCCTGACTCAAGGCCTCCAGGCCAAAACCTTGAATCTCTTGCTCTACTGCCACACTCACTTTTTCCCTCCTCACCACTCCAGTGTCCCCCCAGCCCCGCTCTGCCATGGGGAAGAGGGGGCTCCACAGCTCCTCCTTCCCCTCTCCAGGCTCTCCTGCTCCCGGAAACGCTCCGAGTATTGAAACTGGTTAATCACGTTGACACTGGAGGAGTGCTGGCATCTGAGAGGGATCTGTAGATTAACTGGTTCCGGTGTTTGCCAACTTCTCGGCAGCGTGATGCGTTATTCAGCAGCCGGGCCTTCGGAAAATCTGGGGTTTCCCAACACTTGAGGCTTTATGAATTGACGTCTCTCCTTGCGGCTTCCTCCTCTCTTGGACTGCCAATTAACCACAGGCAATTAAACACCAGACTGGGAGTATTGTGCCGCCGGTTCCACAGTCTGCAGAGGAGGCTTGGGGCACCCACAGCTTCCTCCTGGGCTCTATCCCACCTGCCAGCATCTGCCCTTGGGAAACCAGGTGCTATTTAAGGCATGGGATCTTCGGACTTGTTTAACATCTGCCAACTCCCGGGCATTCCCAGGCTGCCAAAAATGTGTGCCATGGCACCGGGAAAGGCTCCGGGACAGCCACAGCTGCGTGGCTCGGGAGCAGCCCATTCCCAAACCTGCAGTTCAGGCCGGAGCACTTGCAGATGGCAGATAGGCAGGGGAGGTGACTCTCACAGATTAAATATCCTGCCGTGCCCGCCTGGTAGGCAGCGATGGCTCAACACACCAACGGCACTCATAGCCGGCTCCATCATTCCTGCTTTTCTTTTGCCTCCAGGTATAGGGGAAAAGTGGGAAAGGCAGAAGCTGTGGTAGCTGGGATGCCCCTGGGGGAGGCAGGAGGTGCTGGATGAAGGGACAAGAGGACAGAGAGGCAGAGCAGTGCCTGGGGGAGGCTCGCCCTTCCTCAAACACGTTTATATCCATTGGTTTCAATGGCAAAACCCGATTGCCGCATCCTTTCCCACGCCGCAATCCCGCCCCTGACTTCGTGCCAGCGGACGGCGCTTGCAGGGCCATCAGGTCCGAGACAACGATTTTCCATCTTCTCTGATTGTTCGAGGCACTGCAGAGCTGTTGTTGTCAGAGCCCGTTCCCCGTTTTGGAAACATAATTGGAATTATGCAAATTCCGGTGCGGCACCGGTGAATGACTGACGCGCTCCTCGCCCGCCGCAGCCGCTCTGGAGTTGGGCTGTTGGAGCATGGAAGGCCTGTTCCTTCCAGGGGGAGCTGAGGGCTCAGCCCCGCTCCTGCTGCAGCTCCTGAGCATCCCATCCCACTCCAGGGATGCTCAGCAAAGTGCAGAGCTTGGCGTGTCCCTGCTGGAACAGCCCATGCTGGGAACAGCATGCATTGCTCGGCCATGCTGGCATTGCCAAAACTCCTGATGGCCAGGGTCTGGAGCTGTTTTGGGGGTGCCGAGCTTCCCAAAAACTGCTCGAGGGGCTGTTTGGTGGGAGCAGAGTGGGATGTGGAGCATGAGGTTTGAGGCACTGGAGCGGGACTCTCCCTGTGTGGGCTGTGGCCCTGCTGCCCTGCAGATACGCGGTACCCGTGCGGGCATAGTGCCTGGATCCAGCTGCGGCTCCCACCTGGAATATGGTTTGGGCATTGCCCCACTGGCCTGGGAGCGATCCGGGCTGGGGGGAGGTGCTCTCGGACACGCTGTGACTCGGCCAGGCTGGTGGGAGAGGTCACTAAGGCAGTCCAGGCCCCTGGGACATGCCAGCTCCTTGGAGCAGGACCCTGGCAGGGGCTGGGGCGCACGGACTGGCACTCGTGCTGCACAAAGTCCTCCCGATGGAAGGTTTGCGAGAGGAAAAAGGGATTTTGCCAAAATAACAGCGCTTCCCCCCCACACCCATCTCAGCCTTTCCATCCGTGTCCCGCAGCAGTTCCTCTTTTAGCACCACGTCTCCTAAAAAAAAAAAGCGTTGACTGCAGCTTTTCTGGAGGCTGCAGCGCTCCCGCCCCGGTGACTGCACAGCTCTTCCCAGCCTCCTTCCCGCTGCGGTTCCTGGGCTGAAGGCAATCTTTTCCGGTCTGATCGCATGGCCAAGGAATGTACGTGCACATACAGTGAGTCTGGAGTCAGTTAAGTGCCAACAGTGAGGCTTTTGGGAGCAGCAAGGAGGAAAAAATGATGCTCAAGTTGCTGCCTGCCCAGGTCCCTTTGGATTTGGGATGTTGATCCGGCTGCCCCGTCCCGACCTCGGCATCTCTGCCCGCGTCGTGGGTGTGTGGCAGCGATTTCTGCCTCTCCACGGTCAATAAAATCTTGGCCAAGTGGAACAAAAATATTCAATCCTGTTAGTTTGGAAGGTAATTCCAGCTAATAAATAAACGGGGTTGGGAAAAAACCCCGGTGATCCAGCGTGGCCAACAAGTGCATCATCGGCGCTCCCCGAGAGACGCTGCAGAGGGGGATGAGGGTAATTAACAAAGCAATTAAAGCAAGATATGAAGCTGCTTCCCAAATACACAAGGAAATCCAGACTCCAGCTGCGCTGGCATTGCTTGTGCTGGCAAAGGCCCTGTCTGTGCTGGAAGGGGGATGCACGTGGTGTGTTCGTTCACAGGCTCCATTTTCTGGGAGAAGCAGCAGGTTGGGGATTTGGCATCCTCCAGTGGGTCCGAAATCTCTCCGTGAGCTTTGGAGGGATCTGTGCTGCCCCCTCAAAATAAAGCTGGAGAAGGCCAACTGGAGCAGGAGGATCAGCAGCTCTTCCCTGCTGCCAGAGCTGGGTGATCCAGGGCTGGAGCTCCCTGAGCATCTTTCCAGGCCAGCTGCTTTGTCAGCTTGGAGCTCTTGGAAAAAAGAATGGGATGATGTTTCTGCAGCAGAGCCAACATCTAACGCGCTCAGCTTGGCTGCAGGCTGTGCGTGGGGCCGTGCTCAGGCCCAGAGCTGGATGGAAATGCCTTTAAATGTGGATCTAAATTGGATCTAAATCTATTTCTGTGCTGGGGGTGAGCTCAGGGAAAGGGAAAAATCCCCAAAGACTGCTGCTGGCTCCAACTGCAAGGATTCATATATATTTATATATATAAATAAACTGAAAGCTTTATCTATATTTGTGTTCAATGAATCCCAGATTTTATGGATTTGATAAATGCAATTACACAACACATCATGGAATCTCAGAATAGTTTGGGTTGGAAGGTACTTTAGAGCTCATCAGTGCCACCCCCTGCCATGGCAGGGACACCTCCCACTGTCCCAGGCTGCTCCAAGCCCTGTCCAGCCTGGCCTGGGACACTGCCAGGGATCCAGGGGCAGCCACAGCTTCCTTGGGCTGCTGCGGGGTCATGGAAAGGAAAAAAATGCTCAGACGTGGTTCCATGTGCTGTCATGTGATTTTTTGGGCAGACACACCATCCTGTCTCGGTTTGTGGGAGATTCAGGAACGGGATCTGGGCATTTCCACCCTTTCTTTACACGAGTGTGAAGCCTTGGGAGCACCTCCCCATCTCCCAGCCGTGTCTTCCTGGCACCAACCCCCCTTTTCCCAAAATATCCCCTCCACAAAGCTCTCACAGCTCAGGCTGCCCCGACAGCATTCTCAGGGCGTTGCCTGCGGGCCTTCCCACTGAATTACATATAACATTTGGGTTTGGGGTGGGATTTTTGGGAAGGAAATCTGTTGCCAAGCAATGGAGCTGCGGCCTGGCTTTCTCCTCCCAAACTGAGACCTGAAAGTGTGTGTGAAATATCTGAGACATCTCAAGTGGGGTTGCAGGAGGCTGGATCACACGAATGTGGTGGAAAAGCTGCTGCTGGGATTGGGAGGTTTCCCTTTCATTTTCCAGAGCCAAAGCTGGAAGTGGAGAGTTGTTTGATCCCAGAGGTGACAAGAGATATGGGGGATCCTGAGAAATCCCAAGGGGTTCTGTGGGGAGTTCTCTCCATGGATTTACACCCAGCATATGTCCTGGACAGCATGTGTAAAAATCATTGGGTTTTCCCCCAAAAGGAAGGTGGGATCCACAGAGATGCTGGGGGATCAATCTCAGCACCGCAAACCGGAGAGCAGACTTTGGCACCCACTCGTCAATCCGTGGCACCCAGATGAACCAGAGGGTCAATATTGACCCACATCCCACACTTGGGGGGCTGGCAGTGCCCACTGGCCTCCTTGGGAAAGCTCCAATGGGAACGACAGTGCCAATCCCGTGCCTGACTTCATCCCAATGCCGACGACCATTGCCCACACCGCAGCCCCAGGCAGGAGCCCCCGTTTTGCTCCAGGCCTGAAACAGCCCCACAGGAGGGTTTCACCTGCCAGCAAACCAGAGGGATAGGAAGTTTTCCTGATGTTTTCCCCAGCTGTTCAGCTTCAGAGGGAAATCCCACCGGCGTGCTTTCCTCATTAACCGCTGTCACATTTTCCAGGCAGAGCCTCGGTGTGCCAGGCGCTGATTTGCATCACCAGATCACAAGGATGTGACCTAATTAAATTTCAGCTCTTTTCAATATGATTTTCATACTCACACAGGGGTTTTTTTGGACCTGTGGAACCAGCTGTCTCGGCAGGGATGTTTCAAGCTTGGAATGGAAGTGGAGAAAACATCTAATTTCCCACTGGGAGTGGCTGCGGAGGCGAGCTCTGGGGTCCCTCCAAAGCCTTTCTCTGCTCCCAAAGTTTGATTCACAAGAGTGAATTGTGGTTTCTTTTTAGGGCAGATTTTTTATTATTATTTATGCAGAGGGGAACATGTTTCTCCCAACCCTCTTCCCATACAGCCAGATTTAGGTCACGCCGGGAAGAGGGGTGGGAGAACCTGGAGTGAACCACATCCCTCCTGGAACAAACATCCTTTCCAGGGCTCAGCTTTGGGTCTCACAAGATGCGTCCAGTCAAGACAGGTCCCATCACACTCCGCCAAGGCTCCTCAGCACAAGGCAAATCCAATCATTCCTTGCACCCAGACCTGCCCAGGAGTCTTTTAATCCCCCAAAAAATGTTATTTTGAGTCTTAATTTTCCCTGGGAAGGACCCATTCGTCGGTGAGGGTAACACAGGAGGGTATCCCGCCTGTTTTCTTGGCTGAACGAGCAGAATCCCCTGCCTTTTCCCGTTGCTATGGCAAGGGGGAGAGCCGGGATTTTTGTGCATGGGTTGGTAAATCCGGCCCGTTCTGCACGGCTGATTTGCCCTCCAATTAATTAAGGGCATTCTTCACTTCCCCTCGCAATTAGCATAAAGAAAACCCAATTAACTCCTGCACGGTGGATGCCGAGCGCCGCGTTGGGCAGTGTGAAACCTCCCTGCTCTTCTGTGGGAAAAATCCTGTCGACCAAAGACTGTCAGGCTGACCACAGACCCCACACCCAGAACACCGTTGTTGCCACCCCATCCCTATGGAATCACCCAGTTTTCCCTGAGTAAATGACATTCTTGGCTTTGCCAAACCTGTTGACATTGGGGTTTGGCTGCGAGCTGGGAATTCGGGCGGAAAAGGAGATTTGGGTGGAAAAGGAGATTTCTGGCCATCCTCAGACAGGCTGGTGCCTGTGTGTCCCCTCTTCCCACAGCTCCTGGGCCGCGGTGGTCACTTTGCTGAGCACCTGGAACAAACCAGGTACAAAAGGCAGCTCCACTTCTGATCCCTGGGCCACTCATCCTTTTATTCTGGCTGAAGCCGTGAGTCTGGGAGCAGAGTCTGGGAGCACGGTCTCTGTCCTGCCACGGCACCCACGCCCCAGCAGCCACGCCCGCAATCCCTGCCATGAGGTGCAGCAGGTATTTCCCGTTCCCGGACTGCTCCGACTTGCCCTGCACGGCTCAGGCTGCCCCGAGCAGCTCCCGGCCCTCCCAGCTGGATTTGGATTCGGGTCCTGCATGACCAGTGGGGCTGCAAGGACGAGCGGTGCTCTCTTCAGTCTCCCAAAAGAAATATGGGAGGGAGCGGACGGCAGTGGCCTGCCAAGAAAAAGGGTGAGCAGTGACATAGTCTGACCTGGCTACTGCTGCATCACTAAATTCCTGGGATTTGCCCCCAGGATTTGCCCCTGGAATTCCCAGTCACTGCCAGTTGAATTTGCCTCATTGCAGGGGATGCCCAGGTCTCTGAGCAGGGAGGTGACTTGGTGACTTCCAGCTACTGTCCTATGGCACTTTCTCGCTTCCACTGCCTTCTGAATTTCAGTTTGGTCAGATAAACCACGCTCTGGCTGGTTTATTAGCTCCTAGATGACCTGGAGCAGATCCAGTGCCCTCCCCAAGATGGGAATTGCCAAAAATCCCAGGTGCTGGCACCACCAAGCTTTTTTCTTTTGCTATTTTAACACCATTTAGGTGTTTGTGTCCAGTGCATTGGACACACCCTGGGTTTGGATGAGGACAGAGCAGCCTCCTTCCCACAAATCCTCTATTTCCAGAACCGAACTCTGAGCCTGAGGAGAGCTGCAGCTCTGTCCATGGAGGGGGTCTGTCCATGGACGGGGTCAATGCCACGTCCCCCCAAGCCCTCCCCAGGGCCACCCACGACACTGTGACAAAGTGATAACACCAACCACGGTTACACCATGATTACAGTCACTGTCCTGAACGTCCAGCCCCGAACAGGACATCCAACCCTGTCCATTAGCCCCTGCCAATAATCCCTGGGGACAAAAGACCCCGAGGGCAGCTCCCGTCCCCGCCTGTAATTCCTCCCCTTCACCCTAATCCCCGGCCCTTCTGTCGCAGCAGCCAAATCCAATTAACCGTGCAAGGATCGCACTCCCACCGGCGGGCGTCCAAACGGAGCTGCGGGAGCCCCCGGGGTGGGTGAGGTGGGGTGGCAACGCTGGGGGTGGAGGGGAGCCGTCCCTGCCTTTAGTTGGGTTTATTCCCGAAAAAAGACCTTCTGAGAGCTGAGAGTTGTGTCTGGGCAAGGAGTGAGGGAGGACAGGTGGTCTGGGACTTGTGGCAGTCACTCTCCCCAGTGAGTGACATTTTTTCCCATTTTCACAGCTGGCCTGGTTGTGGTACCAGCTTCCAAGGCCCCACTCCAAACACCCCCATGGGTCCCACTCAGCCTCCAAGACTTAATATCTGCATGCTCCAGGTTTGTCATGAGCCTCTGAGCTCTGTTTCATGTCTGGTTGCAAAGGAAGATCCTCTGGTCCACCTCCAACCCAGCATGGGGCATGGCTGGGGATTGGAAGGATGTTCTCCAACCTGGCCACACTCCCAAGGGTCCCAAGTTATTTCCCCATGTTCTGGTTTGCCAAAAAAAAAAAAAAAAAAAAAAAAAAAAAAAAAAAAAAAAAAAAAAAAAAAAAAAAGGGGGAAAAAAAAAAAAAAAAGAAAAAAAAAGAAAAAGGGGGAAAAAAGAAGAAAAAAAAAGACTCAGGATGAAGGTACCACAAATTCAGGATGGTTCCAGTGAACCCCCACAAGGACCAGAGTGCAGCCAAAGAAACACCCAACGGTTTGGAACTGCAGCTTCCACCAGGCTGAACTTGAGCTGCAATTAGGATGTGGAATCAGATATTTTGGGACAGTGAAGTTCCTGGGACACAAAGGAGGAGGGGGCAAAGGGAACTGGAGGGTACACAGGACAAAAGATGATGAGAAAGGGGTTTGGTGGGGACCATGGGGGACGTGCCAGGGAGACACTGCTTTTCTGGGCATAGATTGGGGTAAAAGGTAAATAAATGATGGTTGGCCCCAGGGAGCCGCAGAAGAACCAGGCAGTGCCTTAAATGAGGTGGAGAAACACATGGAAGGGGAGGCTGAGTCCAAGGGGACGAGGTCCAACCAGCCGGGGGACACTGCACGTGGCACATTGACCACTGGCAGCTGCTCCAAGACCTGAGCTAATGTTTAGCTTTGGACTTTGCCAAGTTGTCCAAGGGGCAAAGCGGGAGGAGGAGGAGGAGGGCGGGTGACCCGTGCGGGGCGGAGGGTGGCTGTGAGCTGGGACAGTGCCCAGGGCTGTGACTTCTGCACGAGCTCTGGCTTGGAGGGAGCTGATTCTGGGTGTAGTTTTTACTGGTTTGGTCCTGGTTCAGCAGGACATTCCCTGACAAGGCCCTGCTGAGCTCCTCCCTTTAGCTCAGCTCTTCCTGATGTATTTTACTCCTGACATACTGGGCTCCAGACAGCATTTGCACCAAGGGGACACTGTCATGGACAGGACGAGGAGCCTGGTGGCATCACTGGCAAACATGTCCCCAGTGCTGGCCCAGGGCTGAGCATGTCCCGTTTGCCTGGATAACCCACCCTGGGAAGCGCCTCATCTCTATTTAAACTCCCCTCTCCTGGGATGTAATTAAGGACGTGTCTATTAATTGCTGTGTCACATCAGCACGGACTGTCCCTGTCCCCACCAGTGCTCCCTGGGCAGCTCCCGTTGGACTACAGCCATGTGTCTCCTCTCCATCCTATCACCTTTACCGTGCAACATCCCAAACTTTCACATTTGCAGTTCTACCTTCCCAGGCAATTTTGCACAGCAACCTTCTCAATCCCAGATTATTCTAATGACACAGTGGAAGAGCTAAAAATAGGAGAAAGGCATTTTCTGCCTCTCCCCCACCAGCTGCTGTCGGGAGTGCGGGGACAGCACCAGCAGTGGGAGCCTCCGAGGTGTTCGCAGGGAGCGTTTGGAGAGTATCACACCTCCCTTTGCCTTCCCAGCCCTGGATCTTTAAATATCTGGCCCAAATCCACACAAGCCTGTGGCTGCTTAACTCCTTCCTTGCACCCAAATCCAAAGGATATTGGGCACCTACATGGGATGGAGGACATGGGGTGGTGGGTGCAAAACACTCCTGCGTGTGCCAAAGCTGGAAGACTGACTCAGCCAGTGTGGGAGGCAGGATCCTCCTGGCTTCCCTGGGGACCTCCTGGCTCCAATGGGAACCTCCCAGCTCCTGTGGGATTCACAGAGCCCACCTGCCCCATCCCACTTGAGCTCCTTTCCTGCCCGGGCTCTTGGGTGTCTCAGGGTCCTGCATGTGCTAGAAAATGCTGTGGGAAGCAAGTCCTGAATCCACACTGCTCTCCCTAAAATGCACATCCCAAAAAGGTGATGTACTCTCCCAAAAAATGGTGAACTCCCTAAAAAAGCGATGCCCTGCCCCGAAACCAGCCATGCTGGATTTAGCACCTGAACACACTCAGCCTGGGGGCAGCTGTTCCAGGTTTTCTGGTTTATTTTTATTTAAGGCATCCTATGGGATCCTGCACTCACCAAGGGTGGCTGGAGCTTGGGAATCCACAGGGAAGTGTGGACAACATCCCTCCACAGGTCCCTGTCAGCCCTCAGAGGCCACCAGGCATCAGCTGGGTCAAGCTGGACTGGGCAGGGGGAACAAAACCCATAAAACCGTCACTGACCACTTCATCCACAGCTTCAGACCGGATTCCTGGAGCCTGCACTGGGAATGGGTCCGTGCACCACACTGGGCACGGAAACTGGTGCTGGCACGGGGGCACGGATGTATATAGGGTGGCAGGGAGCAGCCAGGGACACAACGACATTGTTTTCCCTCTCGGGACACACAGATCTAAACCAGAGGGGGATTAAGCTCCAAGGATGTCAGGCCAGGATTCTGCTGGTGCTGAGCTGGAGGCCGGGCAGAGAGTGGGAAGGGAAGCGGCCGATTCCTGCCCCACAGCAGGAACAGAAACACGGTGAGCCGATGGCTGCCACGCGCCAGGGATTGCACTGGAGTGGAGCAGAGACGGATGAGTCAGAGCTTTTGGGCACAATGGGAAGAGCGGGCTCAGCAGGGACGGGGACATGGGGACATGCAGCAACAGTGACATGCCGGGATGAGGCCTCAAGGCTGCCAGCGCTGCACCACCCTGAGAAAACCCTGCTCCAGGACAGGACAAGGAATAGCGGGAAAAACGGGGCTTTTTTCCACCCGGTCGCAGGGAGAGGAAGGGAAAGGGTGAACTCATGGCAGTGTGCATGGAGAGGGCTCTGCCACGCGTCCTCCCCATCCTGCTGGCAGCTGGACCTCCTGCATTTCCAACTGGCACTGGCAGGGCACCAGGGACCACATCCCAGTCCGGCTGCTTCCCCAAGGCACCCCCACTTCCCTCCTGCCCACTGCTGCCTTCTCACTTCCGCAGCCTTTTCTGTTTTATAAATTTCCTTTTTTTCATAAAACCCAAAAAAGCAAACCCAGAAGCACAAGAGGAATAAAGAAAAACCCAAGCCAAAGCAGAAGCCCTGTTTTGCCTCCTGATCAGAGTTACCCCAACAAGCCCCTGGCCACCCCCACGTTCCACATGGGAGCTGCTGAGGGCAGGAATCACTGGCACAGGGTAATTCCAGAGCTGAAGATGGAGGTGCTGCCTGTGGTCCCACAGCTCAAACGAATGGGAGAAATCTCCCATGGCAAACCCAGGCTGGACTCAGACATCCATCCCACAGCAGAATTTGGGAAACATCCTCCAAAAATGTCTCCACAGGCCAAAATATTCTGACAGAATTTCAGCCACTGCTTTAACTGTGCTCATGGTCATCTTTCTTCTGCTTCAAGTTGGATGGTGGTTGGGAGGAGCTGATTCTCAAAAGAGGCCACTGAACTCGGACACAAACATGGACCACCATCACCTTGGAGGTCCTGGTCACTCCCTGGGACTGGGAGTGCCCAAATACTCGGACTCAGGGCTGGAAACCAGAGCTCTGGTTGCCCATGGGTGCAGAAACAGGCACTCCAGGGCCTCTGTGCTGTACAAACCTCACGGTTTGCATGGCCTCAGAAAAGAAACTTTTTTTTTTTGCTTCAGGATGTGAAAGGAGACCACAAGACCGCGGTCCCAGGGGTTCCCCTCCCCAGGATGACAGGACACTGCACCGGAAGCAAGCAGATCAAACTGACACCATTTCAGGAGGGGAAGGCTGGGATCCCTCTCCCTGCACCCCAAGCGCTCTGCAGGCACTCGTGGGGCAGTGCTGAAAGCGTGTGCCAGGCCAAGGAGCCACATCCACACCACCACTGCCACCAAATGTCCCCATCGCCCAGATCAGGCAGGGGTTTGAAATCATGGACTCCCTGAATGGTTTGGGTTGGAAGGAACCTTAAGGATCATCCCATCCTACCCCCTGCCATGGGCAGGGACACCTTCCACTATCCCAGGCTGCTCCAAGCCCTGGCCAGCCTGGCCTTGAACACTCCAGGGATCCAGGGGCAGCCACAGCTTCCCTGGGCACCTGTGCCAGGGCCTGCCCACCCTCACAGCCAAAAATTTCTTCCTCATATCCAGTCTAACCTTGCCCTCTGGCAGTGGGAAGCTGTACCCCCTTATCCTGGCACTCCATGCACTGCCCACTTCCCATGAAGTGGGAGGCAGGTGCAGCAGAGACAGGAAAGCCCCTGGATGTGATCTCCTGTCACGGAGTGGGTGAGTGACGGTGTCACCATGCTGTTCTCACCGTGCCATTGCCACTGTGCCGTTTGTTCCTGGGCTGGGGCTCAGGAAATGGCACAACGGCAGCAGCAGCCACAAAATCAACCCAAGACACCGTTTAACGGAGGCCTTTGCCTGTGTACCAGGAACCCACTGCAGCTGGTGGGAGCAGGAGCAGATCAACAGGAATAAAAACCTTTTTCCAACAGGCAACAAGTATCATCTTCTAAGAGGAAAATCCATTTGTCCAGGTTTACATGCTATGGAAAATGATTATACAGCTGTGGAGGACACTTACCCAAGCACAGCCACCAGCCCTGTGGGATGTGTGGGAGCAGGTCCTGGCCCCACACAGTCTCAGGGGGTTCTGCAGCAGCACTGGGAATCACTCATGGATGGCTGGACCCAAACACCAGCACTCTCTGCGGCAGCTGCCCTGCATCCCTTGCTTTTCATAGTAAAGGGAAAAACCATCACGGAGTATCACGGGTCCTGCAGTTTCTGAGCTGTGTCATGACTGATATCATGACAAGAAGCCATCGGTGATTTATGTGGCTGGTGCTGAGCTGGCATCGCACACTCTGCTCCCTCCCAGACCGTGCACCCTCAATCCAAGCAGAACTGGGAAAGTTCCCCTGGCTGTCACAGCCAAGAGTGAGCAGCCCAGCAAAGCCCCAGAGGGACCATGGGATGGTGGCACTGCCCTTGCTGTCACCAGAGGGACCAGGAAGGGATGCGCCACTCTCCAGGGCTGTGGGCTGACCCAGCACAGGAGTATCACAGCTCTCCCAGGAAAATCACCCGTGACCTCCACACCCACAGCGTTTCCCATCACTGGAGCTGGTGTTGAAATCATGCCAGAAAATTATCCATGATTTAAGCATGACTTCAGGCAAACGCCTCAGTCTCCCAAACACCTCTGCCAGTGGCACCAAACCGGCTCCCACAGCCACAGCACAGGGAGCTTTCCTGCTCTCTGAGAGAGGATGTAACCAAATCTCAGCAAGGTGAGGCACAGGGTGGGTACCCAGCTGCGATGTGGTGCTGTTGGTTCCCACCACAGCCAGCCCAGAAGCAGAGTCCATGGATGAGCCCTCTTATATGGAAAGGGCTGGGACAGATTTGGGCAGGCACGGCAGGAGGGACTCACAGGGATAGGAATTCTCCAGAGCACCTGCTGTGCCCCAAAGGCCGGGCAGAGCCTGACTGTCACAGCCAGACTTCTCCAAAGAGCCCCCGTGTTTAATGAAGTGGCACCAAAACACACTCTCTCCAGGGGAAACAGGACAAAGCCAACTGGGACAAACAGGACAGGTGAGAGAACAGAGAGGCTGACAAGAAGCAGGATCACCACCTCCCTCGCATCCCATTTTCCATAAGGGCGCCATACCCTCTCCTAGTTCAGAGCAGCCAGCCACCAGCCTCTCCACACACAGTGGGGCTTAACCCCAGGAGGACCCCACCCCCCTTTCCAAAAGCCCTTTTTTCTCTCCCCAAAAAGCAGCTGTTTCACGTGGTGGCTCTGGGGGCAGGCAGCCCCTCCCTGCTGCCCTGGTTAGCAGTGGTTTCCTCTCCACAGCTGCAGAGCAGCAGCAGCAGTTGGGTTTTACATCCCACTCACAGGGTGCAGCCGATGACAGGAGGTGACGCAGAGGGTGACAGGGCCCAGCCCCCTCCCATGAGGTCCCTGACACCCAGGGACAGTCACAACCTGAGTGCTGCAGGCCCAAAGCTGAGGGCACAGCAGAGCAGCAGCCAGTGGGGAAGAAAAAAGCACAGCCTCCTCTTTTTTCCCCTAACAAGAGATCCGAGCCCTGTGCAAAGGGAAGTGCTGATACCACACGTCCTGTAGATAAAATACTGTTATTCCATCAGCTCCAAACCCGTGGGAAAGGCTGCGCCCCTCTGCATCACCACCAGCACCAAGGAGGATGTCACTGTCCCAGTGCGACGCCATCCCTTTGTGCTCTGGGACATCATCCCCACCACTGATGGGATTTGGAGATCTTTTCCTGACTTTTCTGGAATAAGAGCTTCCACCCGGGAAGCCACATTGGTGTAAACATTCCAGCAAATCCCTTCCTGCAGGCCACTGGGGAATTAAGGAGCCCTTTTCATAACAAGGTAACAAATAACACGTGCGGTTTGACAAATTAGATTCTCGCATTTGCTAATCATCACCGCCACACTCGGCAAGCCAGGACAGTGTTTTTGGATGTGGGAAGTTTGCAAGGAATTCTCTTACTGGAGATAAAGGGAGCCTGAACTCAGGGCAGGTGCAGAAAACTCCTGGGAGCCTGCAAACAAAGCTCTTCCCAACCCACCACTTTTTCGGAGAAAACCTGGCCCCAGTAACTCATGCCTCTGGCACAGACCCAACTTCCACAGCTGCTTCCACCACAGAGAAGTGAGAATTCCTTCCAAGTTACACCTCCAAGCCACCACTGTGCTCCAAGAGGCAGGAACACCGACAGCCACAAGGAACCTGCTCACCAGAATAACTTGAAGGTGTCCAACTTGAATGATGTAGATCTTTACACAGGAAAAGTGCAGGTGAAAACAAAAGGCACAACAATTTTGCACAGGTGCATTTTATCTGTGTAGGAACCACCTCCATGACAGCCCCAGCTCCTGGAATGAGACTCTTGAGGAGCTCTGGGAAAGACACAGGAACCACAGGATGAAAGAATAACCCCCGATCCAAGCCCCATCTCCAGTTCCAAAGTTTTATTGACGGGCCGGTTGAGCCACTCCCCGAGTTTTCCCCTCGCGGAGATTTCGGCAGGCACCCTCGGATGAGCTCGGTGAGCGCTCGGCAGCGCCGCTCCCACGAGAGCTGCCCGGCAGAGGCAGCGGCACACGCCCCCGCGCTGCTCGGGGGAAGCTCCGGCTCTATTCCCCGCCTCCCTGGCCGCAGACGCGGCCAGCCCACAGCTGTCCTGCCGGAAGGCGCTGTCGGAACCCTCGGCTGCCGAGTCCCGTGCCAAGTCCGCCAGCGAGAAGCTTTTGGTGCAGATGAGTCAAACCACACTGCAGACAGTCCCTCTGTGCTGTTATCCTATCCCCTCTCCCTCTTCTCCAAAGCTCTGCCAGGGGACAGATCCTGTGGTCAAAGACCTCACGATGGGAAATTCTGTCAAGAGATTTTCACAAACATGACGGATTTTTAAGTTGCCTGAGTTTGTTCAAGAGCTGAGCCTGCACGTTGTGTCACCACAATACGAAAAATATTTTCTTCATGCTTCATCTATTAACCCAAAAATGGTCAAACCAATCCTGGCAGGTGCTGAGCATCACATCCAGAGCCTGGTTTTGGGGAGATGGTGGCACAGCAGAGCCCACAGCGCCAAAAGCAGCACCAAAGGGCATTTTATTATTACTCTGGTGCCTCCAAGCTCCAGTTTGGATGTCCCACCCCACCAGAGCACATAAGCAGAGGCATGAAGCTCAAAGGCAGTGCTGAAGAGGAAGGCTGCCACTGGGAGCACCAGGTTTGGGAACAAAGCAGCTCCTTTGTACAGCAGGGATCCAGGCTGTGGCTCCACAGGGTCCCTGATGGCATTTCACAGTCAGTGTGGAGCTCCACCTCCGGAATGCTCACACTGTGCCAAGGAAACAGCAGCTCTGCGAACTCCTGGCAGCAGTGCTGCGCCGGTGCCATGAGCCACTCCAGTGGAAAGCGTCCCTGCCCATGGCAGGGGATGGATGAGATGAGCTTTAAGGTCCCTTCCCAATAACCCAAATCATGCTGGGACTCTGTGAACCTACCGTCCGCTTCCTGTGGATGTTCACGATGTGAATGTCCTCGCTCCGATACTCCTCGTCATGCCTATCCAGGGGAATTTTTTCCAGCTCGAAGTCCATCTGAAGCAGCTGGTTACCAGAGAACCCAGAGAACAATTCCACAAAGGCCTCTACAACAATTCCAGACATTTCCCCGCCATGCAGCACTTTACCCTTGTCTTAACTACTCCAGCACCAACTCCAAGCTACAGACACCTGCAATACTTCAGAAAAATCTATTTACGCCTGTGATAAAACAATCCTGTAGGAGTTTAAACAATGTGTGGATGTGGCACGCAGGGACATGGCTTAGTGGTGGCCTCGGCAATGCTTAAGGAAAGGTTGGATTTGATGATCTAAGAGGACTTTTCCAACCTAAATAATTCTGGGAATCCATGATTTTGCTTCAATCCCTAAAGTTCTAAGCCAAACCGCAGCCAAACCTGGCTGCAAACCTTCTCAACTGAAAGGCAGAGAAATAAAACAGGCTAGAAACACCCTAGCATCAGCTCTGGGACGTGCTCAGATTGCCTGGGCTGAACCTGGCAAGCCAAGGAAGGAAATAAATCACAAAAAAGCAGCAATCAGCCAGAAACACCTGTTGTGTTTATTGCGGGAGCAGCACCTCAGCAGAGCTGAGCTCAGCCCTCCTCACAGCCAGGGCCCCACAGGAGTGCGAGGCACTAATTATCAAGTGCTTTGATAAACATGTACCAATCCCCTGCAATTCTCACCCTTTCCCTTTTTTTGCCATATTACAGTTATTACATACCATTCAGCACAAGAGCTGCTTTTCAACAGCCACCACAGGTGCAGAGTTAAACATGCCCATCATCTCCACACAGGTGTTCCTGTGTTCCTTTCCCTCACCTGCACACAAGATACAGCTGGAATATTCAATTAAAACACCTGTTAATAGTCTCTCAGTAGAGGGGGGGGATTTTTCCAGAAGCAGGTGTATCGTTCGGGAGAGAGTTTTGAGTTGCTGAGCAAAACTTTCTGTTTCCCCTCTGCTTTCAATGGAACAGCCTAAAAGAAAATGTGCTTAAAACCCACTTACTTCAAAGTATTTTCTCTCAATTTCAGGGTTCTTCCCCATAGTCCTCTGTTCATAGCAGCACAGGATACACGTGTCAGGGCCAGTCAGGTCCTTCAGGGTCTTCAGCAATGGCTCCAATGACTGCTCAAAAGAGGTTACACATTTCCCACTTGGATTTCAAGTTCATTTCACTGGTTACGATACCCTCTAGCTACAGTCTTCACCCAAGAGAGAACTTCGCAGTCTTGCTTTCCAGGGAGTTATTTTTAGTACTTTAACTGGGACAAGAAGAACATGGGGGGAAAGCTGGGAAGCAGAGGAGAAAGGGGGACTCACAGGAGAAGAGTTTCACAGACTGACCAAGAAAACTGAACCGGAATCAGAGCCAAAACCATCCCACACTGCTGAGTGGGCACTTCCCTAAGGCACACAACAATGACTATTCCTTGGTGTCCTTCAAAAGTGAGAGTTTTCTCAATTATTCCTGGAGTATGGCTCAGATCCAGCCCACAATGTAGGGAAATGGGACCAACAGGCAGGGAGTCACTGCCAGGGGCTGGGAAAGCCACTGGAAGGGCACTGGGACATGGGGCTTTTCAGGTCATTTCCCTTTCCCTGCAGCTTCCCTTAGCGTTCCATGCACTTCCTACAGAGCTCCAGCTGAGGACACAGGGCAGACTTTAACAGCCACTTAGCTGGAGCAGGATTTCTCCTCTTGCCTTCCCAAGGAAAGTGTAAAGAGAACCCAAACAGAGCAGACACGGCACTTTTAAATTTCTTTTACCAATGCTGTCAATGGTCTACAATGTTTTGCTGCACACTTCATTCCCAATGTAAAAAAGAGGGAGAAGGGGAGGCACAAACATTCAGTTTGGAATTTATAACATAAAAATAGTCTCTGGCTTTATCTCGAATAGCCTTACATCTACTAAAAATGCCTTTTCCAGTCTAGTTCTACCTATTCCTCTACACCATAGGGAGCACAACATAAGCACAATAATTATCGGAACACTTCTCGTACTAAACGCACTGATCACACCCCCTTCCCAAGGAACCTTTCTGTAGGGGTTTTGCAAGGTCCTCATTTACCTCCTCATAGTAAATGCAATCAGCCATGAGGATATAATCAGGAGGAGGCTGAAATTCTGTTACATCTTCACCCCTAGAAAGAACAAACAAGGAAAAAACAACAGAAAGTGAAAACAAGCTTACTAATAACACAAATTAAAGGACTGAGCATAAAGTTAACTGCTGTGTTCTCATATTGAAGTTCCCTCTCACAGCAGTGTTTTAAAATTATTTAGCAATTTAACAAAGCCAGCGCAGAATTATAGAATCCCAGAATGGTTTGGGTTGGAAGGGACCTTAAAGCCCATGCAGTGCCACCCCTGCCACAGGCAGGGACACCTCCCACTGTCCCAGGATGCTCCAAGCCCTGTCCAGCCTGGCCTTGGACACTCCAGAGATCCAGGGGCAGCCACAGCTTCTCTGGGCACCTGGGCCAGGGCCTCAACACCCTCACAGACAGGAACTCCTTCCTAATATCCCATCTAAACCTACTCTTTTTCAATCTGAACCCAGAATCCCCGTTAAAGCTGAACAGAGACATTAGATAAAGGCTCATACAAACCATTTCAGTACCTTGGCTCGGACGGACCCTGTGACCAGGTGCTTGTTATTCTCAATATTAACCATCAACAATTCTTGCAGCTCCTCCAGGTCTGTGACCGTCACGTTCGCCCTGAAACACACGCACGGGGTTAGGGAATACCGCAATGGCTGGGGACACCCCGCAGAGCGTAGAAAAGAGGGTTTAAAGGAACCCCGAGGGTCTGAGGGAGACGACAGCGCCGGGCGGGGGCTCCCGCTCACCCCAGCGTGGCTGCCATGATGCCGACGGCGCCGGTGCCCGCGCCCAGCTCCAGGACGTGGCGGCGGGCGAGGGGACAGGCGCCGGTCTCCAGGAACTTGGCGAGCACCAGGGCGGCGTCCCACACCACGGAGCCCACGCCGCCGGCCACCCGCTGCTCCAGCCGCAGCGCCGGCCCGGCGCGCCGCTCCAGCTCCCTCACGAAGCCCGCCATGGCCACGGCTCTGAGGCGGCGCGGCCCCTCCTCATCCTCACCCTCATCCTCCGCGCCCCGCCCCGCCCGGCCCGCCGGGGAAATGGCGGGCGGGCCGTGAGGGGACGGCAGTGCTCCTGGGGAATGGAGGATTTCTAGCGGGAATTGTTCCAGGATTCCGCTCCTCCTCATCCGCACCCTCATCGTCCGCGCCCCGCCCCGCCTGGCCCGGCGGGGAAATGGCGGGCGGGCCGTGAGGGGACGGCAGTGCTCCTTGGGAATGGAGGATTTCCAGCCCGAATTATTCCAGGATTCCGCCCCCTGCTCATCCTCATCCTCATCCTCCGCGCCCCGTCCCGCCCGGCCCGGCGGGGAAAGGGCGGGCGGGCGGTGAGGGGACGGGCACGGCTCCTCGGGAATGGAGGAGTTCCAGCCCGAATTGTTCCAGGATTTCCCCGGGACCCTGTTCCCTGTAGCTGCTCTCTCATCCCTCCTGTAAGGAACAAGAGGGAGATGTCTTTACAAACAAACTGTGAGGCCTGGTGGTAGATAAGGCCAGATACTGATACGGGAAAGAAGCAATGGGAGGAACCATAAATTCCATCGGAATTCCATTCATCGACACCGACTGTTACTTACCCAGGGATGTGTTAAATCCCTGGACTTAGAGAAAAAGAATAGAGACTCAAAGAAAACAAAAGGTGGGGGAATGTACATTAGAAGGAGGTCTGTATTAAGGGATTCGGAAAGTCTGTACCTCTCGAGTAGCTCAGCCAATGGGGAAAAGAAAGAGGGAATCTGCGGCCGGGAAATTCGGATAAAAAGAGGCTGCCTCCTGTAGCAATTCGAGAGACCCCGTGGGAAATGCCCATGGCCTCTCCGTTTATTCATGAATAAAGTTACAGGACTCCTCTGTCTCCTTTTTGGACATAAACCTCTGGTGTTTGTGGATTAATTTTTCCTGACACTCCTGACCAGCTCCAGCCTGAGCCCTCCTGAAGATTGTGTTACAATCCGCCCTCATGCGAAAGTTCTTAACAAACCTACAAAAAGGTGTTACTAAACTGACAAAAGAGTTTTAATAAACCTACAAAAAAAGGTCTTAATAAACCGACGAAAGACTTAGTAAGTCTACAAAAAAGGTCCTAATTAACATTAAAAAGGCTTTAAGAAACTTTAAAAAGGTCTGAATAAGTGTACAAAAAAGTCTTAATAAACCTATGAAAAGGGTCTTCATAAACTTAGGAAAAAGGTTTTAATAAACCTTCGAAAAGGTCTTGATAAACCTATGAAAATGGTCTTCATGAACCTTGGAAAAAGGTTTTAATAAACCTTTAATAAACCTACAGAAAAGATCTTAACCCACAAAAGGGTCATTAACCTACAAAAAAGTTTTAATGCTCACAAAAATTGTTTTAATCAAGCAACTGAATATGATGAGTTGATTGTGCATCAACATTTTGAAGGGCAAAGGCTTTAGGTTTTCTCCACCCAGATATGTGGAAGAAAGTTTATTATTATCTATCCCTTTATTTTTTCATTTCTTTTAGACCGATGGGAGGCCTCGTGGTGGTCAGCAGATTCCTCATGAGGAGAGGCTCATCTCCCTTGGGAAGTTTTCAGAGGGAATTGCTTTTTCCCACACAAGCCAACTTCAAACCCAAACTTCCCATTTTTCCCCTCCAGCAGTTTTTTTGTTGTTCTTTTTACCTATCCCTCTAATTATGAAGTAACTGAAATGTGAATTTATTGCTCTCTTGGCATTCCTTGAACCACACTGGTGGGAATCTGACTGCCTTTGACCACGTTCCATGGCCATGATATATTTTACTATGGAATATTCAAAATGGTTCTGGCATAAGCACTTGTAAAGCATAAAGCTGACATCTGTATATTCTAAGATGTGGGAGAGAATTTTGTCCTCTTCAACAACACACACAAGTCTGAAAAAATATTCCTTGTTTAGCAATAGCTGCCAGTCGGGACTTCAAGAGTTAATGCAAGGAATCTGCTAAAGAATTCCACTTTTTCAAGTCATTGTCCATTTCCTACCTGCACTTCCAGTTCATCCATCACAAATTTGGGATTTCTTGAACCTTACTTTAATAAAACGAAGCAGCTCTCCTATAAAAAGTGTGTTCTGCCCCTTGCAGGAATAGATTCCATCCCTCTCTTCTTCATCAGGGAAGGAACATGGAGGGGATAGGCTGCAGGAAAAGACTGTCCAAGAAACAGATGGAAAAATACAGGAGAAAACTGTGGGATTCTTGGGGTGATTCTGCGCAGGGCCAGGAGTTGCACTTGATGGTCCTGGTGGATCCCTTCCAACTCAGAATGTTTCTAATTAACATCCCTGCTCAGTCCTATCTCCTCACCTTTTCCAAAAAGGAGAATTTTCCAAAGGCAATGCCCAAGACAGTGGGAGCAGTTTAGGCAGGCTGATGAGAAGCTGGAGTGTGATTTGGAAGCCTGAGAAGGGCCGACTGTCAAAGGCAGGAGGAGAGCCGAAGCAAGACCTGCAGCATGGAAAATTGGGGCATTTTGTATGGTCAAAAATGCAATTCCCAACCTTGTCCTTGCAAGGAACACGCACTGCTCAAACTCTTAAAAATTAAGACTGGGGTGATTTATTAATCTTGTTAAGAACTCTGATACAAAGCACAGTAAAAGGCCACAAACCAGTAAATAAAATGTGGCTTCTGAAGGCCACTTTATAAATGCTGCTACAGAACTACCATAAAACAGACTCACTCTCGCACCAGTTCAAACACGGGGCTCGACTGGCAAAGAAAAGTTCCATTCGCTTATCAGTTTAAAAAGTTTAATAAAGCTTTAAGTGTTTGCTGGTTTAAATGCTACCAATTTCCAAAGTGGATTCACGAGTAAGTGTAGATCTAAAGGAAGTTATTAGGTCTGGAAGGCAAGACTGTTCCCGAGCCAGAGGAAACGCTGCTGGCCGGATCCAATCCCAGGAGTAGCAGACTGTGTTATAGGCCTCGAAGTCAACTTCAATTTATACATGTGATTAGCGTATCTGTAAATATACAATATAAACAATTGTACAGGCGCATAGCTTTGTTCTCCACAACAGTAGATAAACTCTTTAGCTTAAGACACCTTCGCTTACCAAAACAAAAAAGGCACATCTGAACAGGATGCACGTGAAGTACTCGGGAGCCTCCCCGAGAGACGAGACGGGTACTCCTCCTTCATCCTTTCTCCAAAGAACCAAGACCAACCAAGTATTTTGGTATTTAGATTTCAACCTATTTTTTCTTTGTCTTCAGCAGCAAATCAATGGCAATTAAGACATGGCATGAGAATATTCCAGAACGGGAGCTGTCACTCAAGAACCTCCAGCCTTACACTGAGGCAAGTGGCCAGAGGTTTCGAATTTGTGACACTCTGTATCCTGGTGGTGTGTGATCATCCCATTGCTGGGTTTCCTTAATTAAAATAAAAGGCCACTAGTGCTCAAATTTGAAAAAATTCCACAGACGCACCTTTTTTTTGGCTCAGTGCAATTAGATGATGTCAGTTTAAATTCACTTAGTGTAGTTTACAGTGCAAAAGGTCATTTTTGTGTCCTGGCAGAACTGTCGGCACTGAGGATGTGAACCAAGCCAATGCTGCTGCTCACCTGAGGGTAATGCTGTCCAACCATGCAGGTTGGAGTGTGTGTAGTCTGAATTTTTTCCAATTTAAACCTTTTTTTTGTTTGTTTTGATCAGCAGCACTTTAAGAGCATAATTTGTGAAAATACTAAAATACACTGCCTTTTTTTTTTGAATAAATAAAAAAAACAGAAGAGAAACTTTACAAATACTATTCCAGTGTCAATGACTACTATGGCTAAGGTCATTGAGGAGTTTCTGCATTTTCTAGCAAAGACAGTCTGTGCAAAGGAGGGTGGGAGAGCTCCCTTTTGTAAGTCTTTGGTGGCAGTTTTGGTAGCTGAGGGCTGGAGTTGTGCCGGGGCGGCACGGGGGGCACGGGCGGCTGGGCCAGGTTGTTGTGGCTGGCGCTGAGGACGCAGCAGCGGCGCAGGACCCGGGGAGAGGGGGTGCTGGGAGGGGTGCCCGGAGAGCTGGGGCCGGAGCCGGCCTCCCGCAGCCACTCGGGGTCCCGGGGGAAGCGTCCCAGCGGCGGCGGCTGCAGGCTCAGGGGACAGTTGATGAAGTGCTCGGGTGGCCGCAGCGGCACCGGGGGTGGGGCGTCGGGGAGAGGGTCCCGGGGGGGCGGAGGAGGAGGGCTGTGCAGGGGCTGCTCCAAGGGGGCCGTGTAAGCAGGAGCACGGGGCTGGATCTTTGGAGGCGGCGGCTGCCGAGGCGGAATCGCTGGAGGATCGTCATCCGGCTTGGAGGTTCCCTGCAGCGTCAGGGGAAAAAGGAGGTGTGAGAAATGGAGAGCATGGAATCCCACAATGGTCTGGGATGGAATGACCTTAAAGCTCAACCAGTGCCACCCCTGCCATGGCAGGGACACCTCCCACTGTCCCAGGCTGCTCCAAGCCCCAATGTCCAGCCTGGCCTTGGACACTGCCAGGGATCCAGGGGCAGCCACAGCTGCTCTGGGCACCTGTGCCAGGGCCTGCCCACTCTCATAGCCAGGAATTCCTTCCCAATATCCCATCTACACCTACTCTCCTTCAGCTGAAAACCATCTCCCTTGTCCAGATGTTTGGAAAGAGGGCAAATCTTCCGATCTGATACAGAATTCTCCTGACCTCTGTTACTGGTACCGTCTGAAACAGGACAGCTCTACCGTTGATGGGAATATGACCACCATGTTCCTGAAATTCCCAGCAGAGTTTGGACCCTGGGAATCCAAAACTTAAAAAAGGGCAACTGGAGCTCTGCATCTCAAAGCCTTTTAGACTGACAGAGCCCTGTTTGGATCAACGGCTGGACTTGACAACCTTAAAGGTCTTTTCCAAGCTAAACGATTCTAGATATTCCCTGATTTATCCTCAAAGTTATTCAATCCAGGACAGCATTACCTTAGCATTGGAAGTATCCTGATCCATCTTTTTTCTTGGAGGAAGTGGAGGAGGGTTCTGAGGCTCATCACTCAGTTTAGGGAAGCTCCCCCAGGAGCTGAAGAAAGTCTCTGGAGAGGGAAAAGCAGATCTTTTACTCCTTGTGCAATATCTGAGGAACATATTCTGGAATATCAAGCCAAACTCAAAGCAACTCAAACACGATCTTTGTGCTCCACAGCAACATGAACCAGTAACTTCAGCAGTATGAAATTATTTAATTCATTGCTCTAATCAGATCTAGGCCTCACAAAGTGTTCTCCTATGTCCAGCAACAAAGACAGGCATCAACAGTCAGCAGGCAGTGCTGAAGGACAGGAAAATAAATCAGGGGAACTCAGAGTGAGTTTTCACAGAGAGGAAAAATATCCTCTAATTAAGAAACAACACAACCTCCAGCTTGTATTGGTGATTTCTGTCACAGCTTTGCTTTTCCTCTTAGGAGTGCACTGAGCTCTGTGTCTACATCAGGCCTGTGCTCTCCAGCTGGAGATTAATTATCAATTATTATTAATTATTATTAAATTAATCATATTAAAAATATGTGGAATAAGTAAAAAGAACAGCTGAAAACATAAGTGAATGCAGGATATCCCTCAAGGTGTGGTACAAAAAGTGTCCCTTCTTTCCCAGCAACAGAGCAGTTATTTTCACTAAGTGGAAGTAGGAAATTATCAAGTTGCTTCATTTGTAGCTTTAGTCAAACAAAACAATGATCAAGGACATTCAAAATAGAAAGAAAATCATGTGAGAGCCTGGAGATAAAAACCCAACCCAAACTAAAACTACACCACCAGTTTAAATTTTGCACTTTAATTCTTTACTGTACATCTGATCTAGAAAGAACCATTCTGAATGCAGCCCACATTGCCATCCCAGATTTCAGATTTTAATTCCCACTGAGCTTTCCTGAACCCAGGGAAGGCAGAGTTAAGTATTTAACAGAGTTTCAACACTCACTCGACTGAGGCAAGTTCACGGGAGCGAAGATGCTGTTGTTACCTGGGAAATAAAAAAAATCCATTAAACAATTTCCAGACAGAACCATTGCACTGCAGCACATAACAAATGCCTGGATAACCTCTAGAGATCAGAAAAATCCCCAAGTTTATCTACTGCCAACATGAATTAAAATTTCCTGTGTAAAACATTCCTGAACTGGAGAATCTAAGTCATGCTGCGAATTAACTTAATTACTTTAAATTTTGCAAATTTTTTTTTTAAAGCTGGCATACACCCAATACTTTTGGGAAGCCTGAGGGACAGCAAGAACGATTATTAAATGTATTTACCATAAGAACTGTTGAGATCAATGTCTAAGAACACGCTGAACTCCGAGGACGCCGACACCGGCGGCGTTGATGGCGTGTTGGGGGAGGTTGGAGCTGAAACCGTTGTTTCGTGCTCTGACTCCGTGATCCTGCTGAAACTGATCTTGCTGGGCTCCTTCTCCAGCGGCAGTGGGTGGCTCCTCAAGGTGCCAGAGGTGGAGCCGTGCCTGCCCGTGTTGGGCCTGATCCCGGGGGACTTCAGGGGGTACGTCGTTTTCCTGGGCTGGAGACAGCGAAGCTGTTAGCACTGCTGCCATTGCACACTGCAGCCATTCCCCATTGCAGCGTTCCCAAGCACTGCTGCCATTGCACACTGCTGCCATTGCACACTGCAGCGTTCCCAAACACTGCTGCCATTGCACACTGCAACGTTCCCAAACACTGCTGCCATTGCACACTGCAGCCATTGCACACTGCTTCGCCTGCACACTGCAACGTTCCCCAGNCGTTCCCAAGCACTGCTGCCATTGCACACTGCAGCGTTCCCAAGCACTGCTGCCATTGCACACTGCAGCGTTCCCAAGCACTGCTGCCATTGCACACTGCAGCGTTCCCAAGCACTGCTGCCATTGCACACTGCAGCGTTCCCAAGCACTGCTGCCATTGCACACTGCAGCGTTCCCAAGCACTGCTGCCATTGCACACTGCAGCGTTCCCAAGCACTGCTGCCATTGCACACTGCAGCGTTCCCAAGCACTGCTGCCATTGCACACTGCAGCGTTCCCAAGCACTGCTGCCATTGCACACTGCAGCGTTCCCAAGCACTGCTGCCATTGCACACTGCAGCGTTCCCAAGCACTGCTGCCATTGCACACTGCAGCACTCCCAAGCACTGCTGCCATTCACACTGCAGCGTTCCCAAGCACTGCTGCCATTGTACACTGAAGCGTTCCCAAAGCTCTGGAGACACTTTGACAAGTATTGATCAATAAACCCTTTGAGAGCAGCACAGGGGTACAACTGATGTGAGGCGCGGTGTTATTTCTGCAGCAGCAGTTTGCTGCAAAGTTATGGACGCAGCTTAGTTAATCTTTTTTTCCCCACACTATGAAGAATGCAGGGTCCAGTTTCTGCCCAAGCAGGACAAAATGCTGGGGAAAAAATGCCTTCCCTTTCCCATCCTTGGGATGGGAAACTTGAAGTTACTTTCAAGTGCCCCCCAGAGCTGCAGAAGAGCCTCAGCCCTGCACCCCAGACACGCCCTGTGTGTAATCACAGAGGGTCAGTCGTCCCCTCCACACATCCAGGATCAAGGACACACTTGGACACACATTGTCCATGTCCTCTGGGACATCCAGGACAAAATTCCTACACCCAGGTCATTGTGTGGACAAACCCAGCCTTGTTAGGCTCAGGTGTAACAGCACCGATCAAAGCTGAGCCCTGCAAGGTGAATTATGTCCCCGTCCTGCAGTGGTGTCCAGCACATTACAGCACCCAGGACTGGATTTTCCTGAAATTCCAGTAAGATTCTCTCTTTGGAAATCATGAGCTGTAAAGAATTCCTGCCCAGCTGACAGGCTGGCAGCATGGACTCCTATTTTTAGGAAAGATTTTAATCAAATGACTGCAAGAAGCATTTTCCCAACAGCAATCTCTGGTGTTTTCTTGCCACGTTTGTAACATCCTCTTACTCATTCCTCTAACAAGAGATTTCAAAAATGATTTACAGCTCTCCCAAAAAATCAGACATGTCTCCAGTTCCTCAGGCAATTACAACACATAAAAACCAAGTGCTCTAAACCGTGATTTTCCTGCTTAAAAAAGAACTCTGGGCTCCAAGATCTGTTTTGTTTTAAACTGAAAATTGCTACTCCTTTAAATTGAACTGTATTTTCTTTGGCAAGAAGGTTGCACCTGCTAAAGTCTTCAATTTTTACAAAAATATCAAATATTTAGGCAAAAGAAAAACAGAAATTAACTTCTACTGCTGCCAAAAACATTTTTATGCATTAAAAAAATTTCAATTAGTACTAATGTAAGACTTCTTGATATTGTGAAATATGAAATATTATTCCATATTCTATCATATGGCTATATGGTAAGAAACACAAATTGAACAGCAATATTTCAGGGTCTGGAGGAAGAAAGTGAGGTTTAAAATAAACCAGAGGAAGCATCTTGTAGTAGTGACAAACATCAGGAGTAGAAGTATTTTTAAATCAGGTTTAGCTGGAAAATCATCTTATGATAAGGAATTTGAAGAAAATAGATGTAGTTTATTGAGTTAACCACGTACTATTTTCATAGTGGCCAGCGCATTTTAGCTATTTAATTTAAATAAATAACTCAGGAGTTGGACTTAATGGTCCCTGTGGGTCCGTTCCAACTCAGGGTATTCCCTGATTCCGTGAATTTTTCAGGAAAAAACTTACAAATCGAGGTGGCTGCTTGCAGTTCCGAGGTTCAATCTCTAAGGACTTGTTGAACAGATAATCTGTAAACTCTTTTTCTGGTATCTTCCCCATTGGATTGAGATTTTCGAAGAATTTCTGAATGAAACAAGCATCAATATTATTTAAAAAATAAGCACACAGAGAAAATTTTAATGAAACACTCGGAATTCACTCATTTAAAATCTAGTTTTTCACCACTTTTGGCTGCTCCTTTGTGTGGTTCTTTGTTGTCTACCAGCCACTGCTCCCCCCTCTTTTGATAATCACTATTCATGCAAAATTAGGTTCAGTGCTAGAAGATTCTTTGGCATTTTTCCCCTCTCCAGTCCCCGAAGAGATATTTAATGGCTGCTTACCCGGATTTCTGGCTCAATCCGTAAACAGTAAGGCTGGTTTTGATACTGCTGAATTTCTCCTGTAATTTCAGCCACTTTTCTCCTCTTACTGAAGTTAATTAATTCTTTCCCTTGTCTTTTAAGGAAGTCAGGATTCCCTTCTTCTGTTTTCAAGATATTTGTTAGGTATATTCCTGATAAAAAAAAGCAGTTTTTAACTACACCTCTGCAGCAAACTCAGCTTTAGACTGACAGCACACAAAAAATTGGATGTGACTTACCAAAGAAAGGCACACAGGGTGGGTTGATTGACTTGAGCTTAGCTAAATACTTCTTAAAATGATCTTGGCTTAATTCTACAGCTTCATCCAAAACTCTTTTTTTCCTTTCCTGGAGTGCCTGAGTTGTCAAAATGAAAATAAATAGGGGTGGAAATCCTCTCAACAGCATGGTTAGCAAATCCAAGGCAATTCCCTGGTTCTCTGAGCAAAATTTGGGAATTGAAATGCAGGTTTCAAAGAACCTCTCGTGTCAATGGTTTGTTCTGTACCACAGCACTCTCAGGCCAACAATTCAGCCATGTGATCCCTGAGATTACTGAAAACAGACTATTATTTTAAATTTACAAACATAACCCTCGTCTTTCATAAAAATTAAACATTTGATTTTAACTTGAAGGCCTCGTGCTGTCTTTGAAAGACACACAAAACTCAAACCATTTTGTTCATATTCTTTTTCTGTTTCCCTCAAGGGAGGCTTTGCTGCCAACAATGGATTTTATTGCAGAACTGTGTGTGACAGAGGTCTGGATTCTGATTGAATCTCATTTTCCATGCCCCAAACTCACCTCAAATGTGTGATCCAGCCTGTACACTGAGACAGAGTTCACAGCACTGACAATCTCCAGAACACCATTGAAATTATTGAGATCTTGGAAAACCTGCAGGATTTCTATGATCCTGCTCAGCACAGCCACTCGCTCCTCGAAGTTCTCTGTTTCCACGATGCACCTGATCAAAAGATGCAATTGGAGAACCACTGAGAAATAAAACCTGACATCTTACGAGACACTACATCAAAATTTTCCAAGAAAACCTATCCAGCATGCAGATTTAGGTTCCCAGAACCTCAAGTACAAATTTATGTAATCACATCTTACACATGTTCGAGTTGGAAAGTCAAGGGAGGATTTGGCAGAGCCTCTAAAATAAATCAGCAAACTCCAAGCATGATCCAGGGTAAAAGTGGCTAATGCCACTACATTGCACTTACTTTTCAAACCAAAGAGTGAGATTTGTAGTGTGACGAATCATTTTCAAGAGATTTGGGGAGTTAATTTCCTTATCTTCCTTAGTCCACACACTGCCGACGAGTTCAGAAGGCTGCACAGCCCTGGGAATGACAGAACACGAGGCAAAAGGCTCAGTACAAATAAAAATTGTAATTTCTGTGTTTGCATTAAAAGATTATTTCTTGCCTTAATCACGACCTGATATTTCACAAATCCAATCCTACCTAATCTACTACAAAACACGACTTAAAGTAACTTTTTGACGAGTGCTCGAATACAGAGGGAAATACATTTTTATCTTAATTGAAATTGGGTGGTTTTGAAGAAGCATTTTCAGATAAGAAAATTACAAAGGAGTGAGTTTAATTTTCTGAAAGGGCAAGAAAGCAACTTAAAAAGAGTTACAAAGTGAAAATAGGAAGGTGAAGCACTTGCAGAAACCCGTTGGTTTCAACACAAAACCTCCCGTCACTGAAGCAGGAAGGGAATTTTATAATTTGAATTTTTTAAGACTCCTGATTTATCCTCCCTACATTTATGTTGTCACAAGTCTGATATGGAGATAAAACTTCTTTTCCCCACTCCTCTGCATATTTTAACATCGAGCAGGTGGCAAGGAAACCTCTTCCCACAAACTCTGGAAGTCACAGGGTCGTATTTTTGAGCGGTCGTGCGAACGAAGAGCATTTTCTCGGTGAGATAATGGAAAGGAAAGGTGTGAGAGCTGAGCCATGCCTGTACAGCTCGGACTCGAGCAGGGTGAGCTGCCGGGCGATCTCGATGGGGTGCAGGGTCATCAGGTCCAGGGCCTCGCTGTGCCCCACGCGCCACAGGTGCCACTCCAGGGGCGGCGGGGGGCTCTCGAAGGTGATGTTGTGGCTGACCCCATCTGCCTGGGCTTTCTTCCTCTTGATGATTTTAGCAATGGACTCCACCCACTTCTTCATGGATTTGCCTGTAGGACAGAAATCATTAAAAAAAATCCCCCCACGCAAGTTTTTTAATCCTGTTATAAGTTAAGTTTTAAACTGACAGAGGGGAGGGTTAAACTACAAGTCCAGGAGGGGAGTCCAGCATTAATCTTGTTACAAGACTTGGTTTTTAATAAATTCATGTTCTTTCATAAACACCAATGTTACAGAGAAATTTGTGGGGAAGCATATTTGGAGTTTGTAAATAAATACACATTTGGGAATTGGATCTCAGGCTGGAGAGGGACTTTGGTCAAGGACTGCAGTGACAGGACACAGGGAATGGCTTCCCACTGCCAGAGGGCAGGGAGAGATGGCATTTGGGGAAGGAATTCTTGGCTGTGAGGGGGGACAGGCCCTGGCACAGGTGCCCAGAGAAGCTGTGGCTGCCCCTGGATCCCTGGCAGTGTCCAAGGCCAGGCTGGACAGGGCTTGGAGCAGCCTGGGACAGTGGAAGGTGTCCCTGCCATGGCAGGAGTGGGGATGAGATGATCTTTAAGCTCCCTTCAACCCAAATCATTCTCTAATTCTATGTTTTTAAATGACTTTTAGTAATATAGTGAAACCAACTCCCCCAAAATTTGAATATACACTCAGAATTCTGCATTTCTGCACATAAATTAATCAGGTTTCTATTTCCCTATTTTCTTCTTATGGGTTCTCGCTGACAAATAGACACATGTGAAACCTGTTGTATTTATCCCCTGACACTTTGAATTGTTTGTCTCAGAATTATATTGCCCAATGTAAGGCCTCTGAGAAGGAAAGGCTGGAATTGCCAGGATAAAGATCAAAATTGACATGCCAACAATGCTGCCCCCCACAGAGGCTGCCAAAAAAATCTCGTCCATGAGGAAGAGATACCAAATGGGTATCCTCTTCTAAAAGGGCAATGATTTTCAGCTGCAACTTTAGATAAAGGGGAAAAACAAGATGGAAAAAACCTCAGTAAGAGACAGGGAAGGAATTCTCTGTGGAGAAGGGGAAGGTGACAGTCTGAATTAGAGAGTCAGGCAAGGATGACCATACTGTCCAGAAGGAAATATATTTAGACTATTATTATCCCAATGCTTGAAGTCAATTTTAAGAGCTCTTTAGGCCCCAGGCCAAAGCTTCCTCATGTAAAGGGAAACCTCATGCACAGCTCAATTAAAGGCATTAAAATTACTCATGTGTGTAAAGATGTTCTAAAACCCATCAGGATCAGAGTGGCAAGTTGTACCAAAATGTGGAAAGGGAACAGGACACCCTTACTGCACCTCTGACACTGGAAATGAAGGTCTCCAGCCTCTCCAGCAGCTCCAGATCCCTCTCAAAATCATAAAAATGGTGCTCGACCCAGTGCCGGAAAACATTCAATATTCTGAGGAGAGAGGAAAAAATTAAATTTAAGGACTTTTGTGGCTTATCCCATATAAATGAACCACAATCCTACAAAATTTGGTTGCAGATTCATGTAGTTGGTGACTCTCAAAATACCCATGGACCAAGGAGGAGAGCAAAGACTGAGCATGGCAGGTGTTTAAAACCCAATTTATAGGTTTTAAAGAATAGTTTTAGCATATTTATAGCTTGGTGCTTTTTAAAACTCTAATATTAAAAGTGCTACTGTTGAGATGGTTTCAGAAGAGGAAGAAACTTAGCAAAATTAGATAAAACTGGTATTTCTGATGTAGTTTCCTGTTTTGTTGGGGTTGTTTTTTTTTAAAGAAAGAGCTAATGAAGATCTCCTATTTGTTAAGAAACAAATTTGTAATTGTTTCTTTCCTACACACAAATTTCGGCTTCAACGTTGTTGTTATTGCCCTATTTATACAATTTTTTAATGACAAAAAAGGCCATGCTAGATCCAGTACATCCTTTAAGGATAACATTAAATGTTCTTTTGATTTTTCTCTATTCTTAGACAAATCACCAATTAACCAACCTTTAGAAATTAACTCCAACTGCTTTTCTGTCTCCTGCACTCAGGAGAAATCAGAATAAAAAACTGATTTGTCAGGTAAACAAGTCGAGCTCACACCTTCAGCACTTTGATTTATCCAGGCCAGTTTATCACCTGAGCAAAAATCTGCACCAAGGACAAAAGAAGTTCCCTGTGCCAGCCCAAGAGGGCCCACAGAGATGGTTCCAGGGAGGTTTGGTTATTCCAGCCTGGTGCTGCTGAACTGGGAGCTCTCCTCTCAGGCTATAAGGGAAACCAGAGCTAACTGGGAGTGAGGACAATGGGTTTGGTGGCTGTAAATTGGTGGCAGGGCCAGCTGAGGGGGACAGGGCAGAGGCCTGGCTGCAATCTGCTGTCACAGCACCTCAGCAAGGCCTGGCTCAGTGCTGACAAATGAAGGACATCCACATGAACACAAGGAAAAGTTCCCTAACTCTCCTCTTCCCAGCGTGTGAAGAATCAGGTTGATCCCATGAAAGAATTGCTGCCCAGATGGATCATTCAGGCTGGAAATCAATGACACCTTCTAAGGAGTGAAGTTTTGGCCCAAGTTTCCCAAAACAGGAGCTTATCTAATCCATCTCTGCCCTTGAGATGCCATGGTGAGAACTCCGGGAAAGCCAGGAGTGCCTGGATCTGCTGACTGCATTCCCAGCTTTCCCATGACCTCACATGCTTTTATTTGTGTCCAAGCCCTTGCCAGGCCTGGGCACTGCATCCACAGCAGTTTTTATGAGATGGGGAGTGCAGGGAAGGAAGGGAGGAAGGGATAAACACCTTCAATTCTCAACCTTCTTCCCAAATCCCAGCTGTCTCTGAAGCAGAGGTCAATGCTTTTAACAACACCAGAATGTACAAAGTGCTGAGTTTATCAACCCAGCAGCTCAAACTCACTTATTTTCAGCTGTGAGACACTTTCAAACTACTGGAAACACAGAGTATGGATCACAAACAGCTCCCAGAAAACAGCAAAAGCAGGGAAAGCACAAGCTGAGAGGGAGTTCTCCCAGGGACTGATAACTGTGGAGACTTCTGCTCCTGCTGAACCCACAGGAGCTGATAAAGTGGGAACACCGAGGGCACTGAGATTGTGTAACTTGGATCACGTTCAATGAGGTGGTGACTGCTCTGTATCGAGGAAAACTATAGTGCTACACACATATTTATCTTTTTAATCTTTTATATAAATATATGCACACAGGTCTCTGATAAATATGGGACCCCAAAGTGACTTTCTGAATACCTTGAAGGTACTGGAAGTCAGTGTGACCCTTTGAGTCAACTGCTGTTGCTCCAACAGGTACTTAGGAATGTTTGGTAGCAGAGTAACTGAGGGTTCTGTGTGTATAATTAATAGTATTAATTACTATTAATAGAACTAACATCATTAATAGTAATATTAATGTGCCATTAATAGGAACATCTTGATGTTACTCATCAGTGTAATGAATAAAAGTTGCTCAAGCAAACACTGGTTGTGATCTGTGTCTCCTCCTGACTCGATCCCCAATCAGGGCAACAATTACCCTCATTCATGCTAGAAATGCTTAATTGTTCCCCAAATTAGCTTGGTCAGCGAGACCTTGAAGATTCACTGCGGCCCACTGCAATGTGCAGCACAGACAAGAGTCTCCCTGTGTGTGAGCAAGCACATCCATGGGGCTGGGAAAGGGAACAAAACTCCAACGGGGCTGGAAAACTGCGGACAGAGGAACGATCTTCACAGGGCCCGGGAACAAGGAATCCTTTGAGAGCGCGGCCAGCACCGCTCTGAGCTCACATCTCTCACCCCCGGCCGCTGTGAGAGCAGCCACGCAGAGTCTGTGGGTGGGGATCCCGGCTGGGCCAGCTCCAGTCCTGCAGTGCCCGTGACTAATCAGGACACGATTTGGGCTATTAGGCTGCTGGCAGACATGGCTAAGTCCCTGCTCGACAGCACAGCAGTCTCCAGCAGAGATTAGTGTCTCTGGGAGCTCTGTGCAATGCCAGGCTGGCTCCAGAGGGCAGGGCTGGGGGCACACACACCTGAGCTGCACGGGCTCTGGGCAATGCCAGGCTGGCTCTGCAGGGCTGGGGGCACACACACCTGAGCTGCACGGGCTCTGGGCAATGCCAGGCTGGCTCTGCAGGGCAGGGTTGAGGGCACACACACCTGAGCTGCACGGGCTGCACGTATTCCTTGCGGAAGCGCTTCAGGTCGGCGCTGATGGGCTGCTCCCCCTTCTCGATGGCCAGCCTGTCTGCCTCCGTGGGCTCGGGCTCGGGGATCTCAAACCTGGCAGGGAAAGCACCACACAGCTGATGGCAGTGAAGAGAAAACACAAAGCCTTTGTGCAGCTCGTGGAGAGAAGCTGCAGTTTATATAAATTTATTTATATCAATTCAGCGTGGGGAGAATGAGGCGCTCCTCTGCCATCCAGTTTGCCTGGAATCGCCTCCTCCCCAGCTCCACACCCTGCTAATTCGCTGGTTCTCTGCTCATCACAAGATGTCTAGACTGGGATAGAAGGTTTTTAAGAACCTGCTGGCTTGATTAAGGGAAGATTAGACGAGAGCTTAAGAGCAGCTTTATCACGCTGTGTTAAAATGCTGTTTACCTTAAGTCTGTGCCTTCAAACAAAGTGCCTGGAACATTTCTGTCCTGACTTCCATTGAGACCTGGGCACTCTCAAACACTCTCAAGAGCAAGTTCAGCAGTTCACAACACCACCACCCCACAGCCCAGGCACACCAGGTGCTCCAGCTCATACTTCATTCAGGTCACTCACTTAAACTGAGAAAAGGAAGCTCCAACTAAAAACCTTGGATCATTGTTTTAAAAGTTTCTGGTTTACAAACTTCGCTAAAACACATGAAACATTGCAATGGGATCCTGGGCAGGAAAGGAGCAGTTGGAATCTCTGATCTCGGTGGGTCCCTTCCAACCTGGGATGTTCTGTGATTCCAAATACCCAGAACTCATCAGGAACTGCACTGACAGGACAAAGGGAAAGGCGTCGTACTGAGAGAGAGGAGGGTTAGATGGGATTTGGGGAAGAAATTGTTCCCTGTGAGGGTGAGGAGGCCCTGGAATGATTTCCCAGAGAAGCTGTGGTTGCTCCATCCCTGGAAGTGTCCAAGGCCAGGCTGGACATTGGGGCTTGGAGCAGCCTGGGACAGTGGAAGGTGTCCCCGCCCACGGAAAGGGTAGAACTAGATGCTATTTAAAGTCCCTTCCAACCCAAACCATTTCAGGATTTCATCCTATGATTCCAAAAGCTTTCCATGCCTTCAGGAAGGAGGATGACTCCTTACCTTTCTATCAGCAAACTCAGCAGCTCCTGGGGTTTGCAAAAGGAGCGGTAGGTGGTCAGGAAAGTCCGAACGAAATTAGGATCTGTGAGGATAGAAAAAGAGAAGGATGGGAGTGTGTTTTTATCCAGTTGCAAAATATCAGAAATAAAATACAAAGAAAAAGTTAAATGTGCAGAAAAGACACTGAGGTTGTAAGTCCAGCACTGTATTTGAAAAATACCACAAATGACAATGCTTGGGAAATTTTCACTCAGTTCTTTGATGCACTTCCCTGAAAAATACTGAACTGCACATCCAAATTCTCTTAAAAACTCTGTCTCAGCCTTCCATGAGGAATGACTCTCCCTGATCATGCAGCTGTACTATTTGAGAAGTTTATCAAAAATTGCACACCAGTCCCACCAGCACCAGCTTCCCCTTGCACCCCAAAACAGACCCAACATCTTCCTCTGCATCAGCACTTCACGGAACTCTCCAAGGTTTCACTTCTGTGCCTTTACCACAGTGTTTCACAGGAAAGGCTGAAAACCACTGATTGTCATTTGTATTCTTTTCAACTCAGAGGCTTCACAGAACGGCAACTTGAATATAATAAATATAAAAAAGATAACCTTTAACTTTTTCTTCCTTCATAGACACTTGGTCTGTAACAGTCCACTGCTTTGGCCACGATGAAACATGGAAACACACGACTGTGTTTTTCTAGGGGATGAAGGGTTTGCATACCCAAAATTTTCTTACAGCTCTGCCTGCAAAGCCAGGTGATTTAATAACCTATTTTTACTCCCTGCAAACCTTACTTTACATTTAATTGCTGGGCTTTTTTCTGCATGTAAACTAAAGATAAAAGAATTAACTTCATCACCCATGTAAGAACCACCATAAACTAAACCTGAGGATACCTGCATACATATGGTACGTCAGCCTCTCGATGAGCTTCACCACCGTCCCCCCTTTGATGATGGGGATGCCATTCCTGCTCTGCAAGCTGTCCTCAAAAACAATATTGTCCTCAGAATCCTCCACCACGAAACGATACACGCTGGGGCTGGGCAGCCTCAGGGGCTGCTCGTTCTCCTCCTGCAGCAGCACTGAGTCCAGCATCCTGTCCAGGGTGCTGCGGTACTGCAGCGAGATCAGCGCCGCCATCCAGTTGCTCTTCTCCTCGGCAGACTTGGCGGCGAACAGGACGCTGTTGTCATCCTTGGACACCAGCTCGAAGGCGTGTCTGTACTCCGCCGTGTCCTCCTTGTCGATCACCTGCATTTTCCTCATGACGATCTTCTCCTTGAGCCTGTACTCGGCGCTGCTGTAGCCGGGCAGCCGCGACTGCCCGTGGTTGGTTTTGCAGCTGATCATCAAACCGTCGAAGAGGAAGATGTGGCGCTCGTGTTTGGCCCCGATTTTTGTCAGGCCCCCTTCCATGATGAACTCGTTGCAGCACTGCCCGATGTCCTTGCCTTCCCAGCCATCGATGTTTTTCTGGATTTCGTTCATTTTCTTGATGGCCAAGTGTTTGCTTCTGATCTGGCGGTGATAGAAGCGACAGACCGGCTCCCTTGAAGGAAGAAAGAAAAAGCCACAATGGCACATTCCATGTTTGCCATCCCAAAAGACTAAAATCATCAACTAAATTAATATCTAAATTGTAGTTGCACTGTTTTAGAAATCTTTCTCTTCTTTCTCATGGAGAATAGAGATAAGTTGCATTTCTGTGCTTTTCTAGTCTCTGTGTTTTTGGTACTGGGTGCTGTAGGGTTGTAACCTATCATTTTAGGGGGTGGAAAACTGCCAATCAATAGTTGCTAGATTATTAATGTATATATAAAGAAAGTGTTGTAAATAAAGTTCTCTCAATCGCCATCTTGAGTGCTGCCTGCCTGACTTCCCTGCGAGCTCCCACGAATCTCCACGAATATCAGAAAATTAGAGCCAACACTAAATGATGTTTTTTTTGCCCTCAAAATGCCCTAATCAAGTTTCAAATAAGCTACATGCACTGCTTTGGCTGGGAAGGAGTAAAATATTCACATTATTCTTAGAAGTGGGGTGTGAAGGTTTTGGGCTGCTGCTCCACTTACAAAGAAAAGCAGCAGCAAGACATGCTTTGCAAAGGAAATGCACAGATTTTCTAAGAGGAAAAGGTGATTTTTCTCCCTCCCTGGCAGCTCTGGGAGGTGTGCGGGGGCTTACCCAGGCCGGCGCCGCGGGGAGTGCTTGCTGTAGATGCGCTCCATGCTGCACTGCAGGTTCAGGAGGGCAGTGATGGCCTGCTTCAGGCACTCCCTGTCCTCTTCATCCTCACTGCATTCCTGCAATTGCTGCCACACAACAAACATTGATTTTCTCTCAGATTTGCCTCATTTGTAATAAAGTAGGAAGACTGACAAACCTCCTTACTTGGGGTTATCAGCAGCACTCGGTCATTTCAAGTCAGTGACTTATTACAGAGCTTCACTCAAAAGTAGCTTCACTCAAAAATATTTTGTCAGAGATTCAGGAAAAATCAGTGGATATTCATCCAGTTTAGAAAGATCACCCTTTACCCTTTAATGCCAATTGTCAGGTGTGGTTTTTCCTATTATCTAATCAACAACATCCCGTTTCAAACTGGTTTGATTCAAGAGTTTGAAGATTTGAAATAGCCAAGGATTCAATGCTGATTTATGTAACTTTGTTTAAATTCCTTCCACTAGTCCATCTCAACAATCCAGAGCAAATTTAAGACAGAAGGAGCAAGACTCTCTTTGCTTCTTGTCATCCTGAATTCTGCCACCTTCAGCAAACTCATCAAGAAATGTCAATTTTGCACAGAGCAAACAAACAGTAAAAGAAAGTCTGAAATTTAAGATTTGCTACTAGAGCAAAATGTAAAGACAGTGAGAATAAACGTATTTCCTTTTTATAAAGACTAGAGCCGTCTCCACTACCAGCAGAAACTTCCTGAATTAAGAAATTCCATGGATTTTCATATAATCTCCACCCACTTGGTAGCAACATACTTTGAGCGAAGCTGGAAAGTTCCTCTTTTTGGTTCTTTATGGTGGTACCTCAAAAACTATTGAAAAAATAAAAGAGATTTTTCTTTTTAACCTCTTTCACATCCATGGCAGGGGCTGGAATAAGACGGAATGAGTTTTAAGGTCCCTTCCAACCCAGTCCGGGATTCTGTGAATTTTTTAAGAAAAATTCAAGCTAATAAATTGCTGGGCAAAATCAGAACTCCTTCTGGTTCTTTAAGGTGGTACCTGAAAAATTATTGAAAAAAATAAAAGAGATTTTTCTTTTTAACCTCTTTCACATCCATGGCAGGGGCTGGAATGAGATGGAATGAGTCCTAAGGTCCCTTCCAACCCAAACCAGTCTGGGATTCTGTGAATTTTTTGAAGGAAAATTCAAGCTAATAAATTGCTGGGCAAAATCATGACAACTTGCCATGCAGTTTTGGATAAACTCTGCTTCACCTACAGACTCGAAGAGAAATCTTACTTACACTCACTGGCATGGCAGAATCCTCCTTTCCCTTTCCCCACTATGTTCCCTCAGCAAGGATCCCTCAGCTTCCTCTAAAAGTAATTGAGAGAACAGGGTTTGACCACACTGGTCCACTCCCATGTTGTTTAAATTACTGCAATTTTTCGTTTTTGCATGCCCAAACAGCCTCCATCTTGCATATTCAGGAAAGGAACATTTCCCAAAATTTCTGGGAAGTTTCTGAGCTGAGGAACGGTGCAGGGAAGGGAAAAATCAGATGTCTACCTCTGGAAATTCTCCTTTTCCTTGCTACCAGCCATGGAAACGCAAGGAGCATGGGAACGGGGTGAAATGCAGAATCCTAAAGGTGGGAGAAGCAACTGAGTGATCATTTCAGATGGTGCTGGATGAGCACAGCGAGTCCTGAGCAGGAATTAGGGATAATCCTGAGCCTGTGGGAAGGAAGGAAGGATCCACAGGCTGTTCCCTGATCCCCTTGCTCAGGCAAACAGGAGGCTCTGGTGTGGATCATGAAGGTTTTTCCAACAAAAGTTCTACAGCTCGGAAGAATTTTCAGGCTTGTCACACTAAAATTTTATTAATTTTAGTTTTGCTGTTTTGTCGAAAGAGCAAATCTTGAGGCCTGTGCTTCCGTAAATCATTATTTTATTCACCTCCCAATTCAGAAGAGGTTTTATTGTAACTTTAAGGAGTGAAAGTCTCAATCTGAGCTTCTCTCCCTACTGAAACCATGAAAATATAAGTGTTTTCTTGCCTTTTTGCTTTTATTTTCATTTTTTTCAACCTGAGTTCCTAGAGACAAATACAATGATAACAGAGAAGCATCAGTTTTTAATGCTGAATATTAATATTGCTGAAGAAATACTTTCTCTATCCCTAAAAACACTCTGTTTTCTAAAAATTCCTGCTGTAAATTCAGGTAACATAAAATTCAGATTTGAAATTTGTGACTGATGGGATCCCAACAAAATACTCTGCACCGACTACTTCTTCACAGTGATATTTCAGATTTCTGTTCTATCCTCACAAGGTCATGAGACAGCCAAGAGTCAAATTCTACTCAGAAATCTTGTACACTGTGGATAAAGGTCAAATTTAAATGTTTTCACTGCTAAAATGATCATTTTTCATGCAGCATCCTGCTGTAATATCCTTTAAAATACATGAAAGGCATGACGAAATGATTTTGCCAGGCTTTATTCATCAAAGATATGAGGAAAACTCTGCTCAATAGGGCACCTGTGGCAATGCTTCCCTAAAAAGGCAAAAAACACAACATATTTTACACTTGTAAAACCAGTTAGAGGTTCAGATTCCCACAAAGCTGTGGCAGAATATGATTTCATCCTTAAATTTCACCCGATGGACTTCCCCAGCTCTAGGACACAATGGCTCATTAATTAGCCTGACCTTCACTGACCCAATTCTCTCTTTTCAACCTGAAAGATTTTAAGAAGTTCCAGAGAATTATCCCATGCAGGTGATGTTTATGAAAAGGGAAGTTCCACGATTTTCAAAGAGACCCTTTTGATGAAGAAATTTTCCCCAAGATCCAATTTAAGCCTTCCCTGGCACAACCTGAAGCCATTTCCTCTTGTCCTGTCCCTGTCCCCTGGGAGCAGAGCCCGACCCTTCTGTCCTCACCCTCCTGTCAAGGAGTTGTAGAAAATTCAGGTTGTTTTGGGTTTTTTTTAAAGCTTTTCTGAACTGTTTTTTAAACTATCACTAGAAATGCTTAACAATTTTAAATTTACTGAGACCACAAGTATTTAAGTGCTGCTCCTGCAGGAGTTGGAACCAGATGATTTTTAAGGTTCCATCCAATCCCAGCCATTCTGGGGTTTAAACTTTTCTGAAAAGTATTAGTAATCCGAGGTGGGTCTAAGTAAGTCATCCCTTATTTTTACTTATCTAAATCAGGAGATGCAAAAAATCACAGCAGACATAATGAAAACAAGAGTGAAATTAAGGAGAAAAAAAAAAACTGTGCTAAATATTAGCTACAGACCTGGTATTAACACAGTTCCTAGAAATATTTAGGTTGGATTATAGATAAATTCTATGATGCAAAGTTTTCTTTTCCTTTTTCATACAAGTAAATCCTTTAAAACACAAAGGAAATCCATATAAAACACCTGCACAGCATCAGTTTTTACACTGAGAACCCGAAAGAGTAATTCCTGTTGCTATTTTCAAATGCCAGCTGTAGCCACAGGGTGTTTTACCTTTTTAATTTAAGTTCATCCCTGTTAGTTAATAATTCATTTACCCTTACAGCATTACAAACTCTCCCGACACAATGGGGTAAACAGAACCTTTTTTACATTACCCTCAGTTAATTCCATTTAGGACTCAGGACAAATGGTTGAATATTAAGAATGGATTATTCTGAAGTAATAAACTGATCTGCAGCTGGAGTGTGACCTGAGACTGAGAATTCTCACCTGAGTCCTGCTTAGCTCTTTCTGAATGGACAAAAAAATCAGAACTTGTGGAAAGAAGAAATTAGATTTGCAAATTAAATTTTAACTGTATTTAAAGGTTTCTTTAATAAAATGTAGTTCAAATGTTCATGTGAGCAACAGATTCTTTTAAAGATTTTTTTCCATGTTTTTACTTTTCAGAAATAGAGTAACCAGTGTCAAATAATGTTTTCACCTCTTTCAATTTTCAGAAGCAGTAAGTAAAATGTGACCATCTATTTAAAAGCTCAGGTTCTCTACATTAATAATATTTTTGGTGAGAATTAAGAGTGTGGCTGCACTTACCTGCAGTAACTCAAAATAGTGCAAACAGTGATAGACTGGGATCAGCATGAGGCGGGGCAGGACATATTGCACAGCTTCTTTAAACCCTTCAGCTGTGGACTGAAATGGGAAAAAATAGGATTATTTACACTGAAATACTCAGAATATTCACTATACTTCCATTATGTCCAATATCCCACAGAAATATGGAGATCTCATAAGGTACTGAAGAAATTAGTACCAGCATCACCCTCAGAACCTGAGAATCACAATTTGATCACTTCAAAAACGAGAAATCTTTTCCCATTCCCAGCAGTAAACTAAGGCAATAATTCAGGTTGTGAAATGAGAGATTTTTGCAAACAGTGGTGAAATTCCTGCCATCTTCCATAGCAGAACTGTGAGGAGAAACTGAGTTACCACAGAGACAGAAACAAGGCCAGACTCACTGACACCTGACTTGATTATCAATTTAATCTGGAAGAAAAGAATTTAATTCCAGCTTTGAGCTTTAAATTTAGGAGGGAAGGAGGTGAAGAGCCTTCCTTCCTTCACTCCCCAAGGAGTATTTTCGAGTGAGATGATGCAGCTCTCCAGAGCTGGAGAGGAAACCCTCCCTGAGGAAGGGCTCAGGGGAATCTCATCCTGCACAGATGCCCCAGTGAAGCCCAGCACCACCAAACTGGGCTGAACTGGGAGCACTGGTGACCTTCTCCAAGAGTATTTCTGAACACCAGCTCAGCCTGAGCAGCATCCTTAACAAATCTGCCACACAGAGGAAGCAATAAAACAATAAAAATCACAGATTGTCCTGCTGGGCAGCAATGACTAAGGAATTATTGAAGAATTATTCAAGAAAAACCACGAGGCACAGCCTAAATGCCAAAGGAGGCCTTGGATATGTACAGAAGAAAATGAAAATATGGTGTTTGGGTGTCTGTGTTTGGCTTTAAAATGCAAAATAGAAGTGGAAATGCAAGAATTCACCCTCTGTTCTCATCCAAGAGTCTGATGTGAGGAGAAAAAAATGGCAAAACACTCATGGAAGGGTCAGAGCTGTGCCCAGCTTTTACAGCAAGAGGCAAAGTCCAAATGTTTCACACTGAAACAGGACCTCGAGGATTTCTTCCTCAGCTGCAAGCAAAGAATTACTGACAGAATTCAAACCTTTGAAATATGAGAAGGAAAGCCATTCAATATTTCTCATCTGCACTCACCTGGAAGTGGAGAGCCACGGCAGGTTTGGCCATTAAGTTATTAAAATGCTCATGAAATTGTGGAGAGAGAATATCCTGGGACAAGGTTTCATATGGATCAAAGGCTTGCTCCTAAATAAAACCACAGAATTGCAGATGTAAGTGAAGATCCAAGAGATTTCCGTCCCAGCTGGTACAATAATTTCCTTTAATAAGCTGATGGAACTTTTCAAGAAAATATTGATTGTGCAAAACAAATACTGAGCAAAGCACAACCTTTTTTTCACTTCCAGCTTTTAAATGCCCATCATTTTCTCAGCATTCCTCAACCTCCCCATCTTTATGGCCAACACAAACTTTGTTTTACTGAAGCAATGGGAACCAAGAGAAGCTCTTGCTTTTCACCCCATTTCACATGGAATGGCAATTTACCTCCTCTCTGTCCACAGAGATGGACAATGTGGAAACTTGGGATACTTTTCCAGGGAAAATATCTTATTTGGGTTTGTTTTATGAATGTAAGATTAAAATGAACTGCACTGGGGATCTTCCACAAGAGATTAATCATTAAAAAAAGATTTAATGCTTGCAATGCTGCAAAAGTCACTGAAATATGGAATTCTGGCATACTGAAACTGATGGCCTTCAGCTGAAGGAGGGCAGGGACAGATGGGATATTGGGAATTGGGAATTCCTGGCTGGGAGGGTGCGGAGGGGCTGGGCTGGAATTCCCAGAGCAGCTGTGGCTGCCCCTGGATCCCTGGCAGTGCCCAAGGCCAGGCTGGATGGGGCTGGGGCAATCTGGGACAGTGGAAGGTGTCCCTGCCCATGATGGGGTGGGATAGGATTTAAGGTCCCTTCCAAGCCCATCCATTCTGGGGTTCCATGGAGACACCGCCCTGATGCCCAAATAAATGATCTCAGGGCAGGAGATGGCTCTGGATCGCTGTTTGCCCATCTCACCCTTGGTGAGTGCATTGCTTCCCACCTTTTCTCCTTTGTGGACACTTCAAACTCCTCCGATGGAAACACAAACAGCAGAAAACAAATTAACAATTTACCGACAATAGCCTTGTTTTATCAGCTGCCTTGTGGAGATCCCTTCAGAACAAGGAGAAACTCTGCCCTGCTCTGAGGCTCTCCAGCCACCATCCACCTCCCACTTCTGTGTGGCAGGCATCAAGTTGCTGAATTTCCTCCACACCAGCAAAAAATGTTTTATTTTCCCCATACATGATTAATGGTTTTTTTTCCCCACACTTCCTTATCTCAAAACCACGACAATATTTATGTTTTTAAACATTGCAAGGACCTGATGCTGCAAAACAGACAGAGCAGGAAGACTCCAGCTTGCAAGGCTTGTTTGGTTTTTAATTATCCTTCCCAAGAAGTTGAAGGACCTTTATAATGGAAACACTAAATGAACAACCCTGGCAGGAGATAAGCAGAGCAAATAAACACTTCACTTTCATATGTCTCTTCAATGATTCCTTTTGCAAACACTGACAGAGAGATGATCTCACCCTGGGAGATGATCAAATCAACAGCCCAGTTGTTAAGCAGGTCTTGCTCCATATTAACAGAATTAATAAATCCAAACATACTACCTTCATAAAAAGCTTGGAAAAATAATCTGTACTTCACTTCCTTTCTAAGTTTTTCTGTGAATGAAAAATCAGATGAGATTTTCACTCATTGAAAAGGATTTGTTTCCATTAAAGCACAGGATGACTAAGAACAGATTTTGCAATGAAATGAGATTTTTTTCTTCCAGGATGGTGCTGCACTATTTCAAATTTAAGGGTTTTTTTTTTTCAGTTTCAGTATTATAACTACTTTAATCCATTGATCAAACACTTCTCCTTATCATTATAAAGCAATTATGCTTCAATAACTGCTAAGGCTTGGTCAGCTGGACTTTCCTACACATGAGTGGTTTATTGAAGCAATGCCAAGAAAACTTTATGGTCTGTTCCTAAGTGAGTGGCACCTGGGCTCAAAAATCACTATTTTTTACGGCCACAAAAATGTAATCATTTTCCAGGTGGTGCTGGCGTGTTCATACAATCCTCCGATCTTAAAAATGGAAGATAAATAAAAATTAAATGGAAGTTTTATTGTTGTTTTTTTAATAAACATTGTAATTTTAAGATAAAACCATAGAGTTTCCATTCACCACGTGGTTCACCTGATACATTCTCTGTCAGGTCAGAACAACTCACTGATTTCCTCTGCAGTAGTGGTTTACATGACAGCCCTCACATTTTGGGTCCAAAACCTGGGATTAATACACATCCCCAGGAAAAGCAGATTCCATTTAAACAATGTCCAACAGCAGCAAAACCTCCATCCCTAGCCTGTGATCTACTCCAAGCATTTTCTTCCCTGACAATTAGCATTATGTGGTGTATTCTGAATTGTCCTCTTGCCTTTCAGATCCTGTTCTTTCCCTGTGCACTTCCCTGCTGAATTCCAGAGTCATTCTGCACCTATTTTTAGGAATTCTGACTAAACTGAGCTCTATCCCACTTCAGATTTATTTGTATTTATATTATTTTATATTTTATTTTATATTTTATATTTATATTTCTATTATTATATTTATATTATTTTATTCTGCATTTCAGAATAGTTTTAATATGGAAATTTCAGAACTTAAAGAAAATTCCTTCCAGTATTTCAGTGCCCACTCAAAACAAACTGAGAAAATAATTAATCATGTTCTAGTACAAGCCACACCCAACCCCTGTGCAGTGTTTTCCCAAATTCCTACTCTTTAATATCTATTTTTGAGGTCAGTGGGTATCAACAGCGCTTTTGCTACAATCCTGAGCCATAAACTCAGGTTTGGTATTTCACTCCTTCCAGGAGTCCCTGCTCTGTGGAGATATTTCCCATTCCAGATATCAAACAACATATTTGAATTAAAACCACATTTTGAGTGACTTAATAAAAACAAACATCAAAACCACCCCAAAACCACCCCAAAGAAACACCAGACCTCTGCAAGGTCCTCAAAGCAGCTGCCAGCCAGAGGGTGAGGGCTGCTTTCATCTGTCATTTCCACCGTGTCCTCAATCAATCCCAAAAGCTTCACTGTCAGCTCGTGGATGTCTGAAATGTTGCTGAATATCACATCAATATCCTGCAAACACAAAATGAGTCCTGGCTGCAGTATTTATTTGGAGCATGGAGATACCGGAGTGGGTTTTGTCTGAACCAGGAGGTAAATGGAGAGGAGCCAACAAAAAGCAAAGAAAAGTTAAAACTCCGTGGTCTTCCCAGCCCTCCAGGCCTCCCTGAGCATATCCAGTATGGCCCAATTCCCACACCATCCTTCCCAGGAGCTGCTGAGACGCCAGGACAGGCTGGCATGTGGGCAGAACTCCTCGCCTTTCCAGCTGTCACTGTTCACTCTGTTTGTCCCATGGAACAAAACAGGAAGGGGGAGATTTAAAGCAGGAATTTACAGCAGCTCCAAGCTCAGATCCTCTAAACCACAGGTGCAACTAAAGCATCTCCTGGGCTCCTTCAGCAGACCTGGGAACGGAGCAGGAATTGGCAGCCTTCTTCCCAAATTCTATCTGCAGATTGTTCAGATCCCCACACTCAATGAGGGAACTCCTTCCAGCATCCTGGATTCCCCTTCCACCCCCTCCGAACTCCCTGCTCAGAAGTTTCCCTGTCCCAGCCTCCCCCTGACCTCCAGCCAGTGCCCAGACCATGGAAACTCTCTTGTGGGCTCATGTAATCCTGAAACTTCCCATACCATTCCAAAAGAATGTTCCTCAGCTCCCAAACATTGCTCCCTTCTCCCATCACCTTCACTGCAATTCTGTCCCTACATATCTGCACAATTCCATCAGCTCCTGAGGAGCTTCCACACCCAGCTGGAATGGGAATGGCTCCTGCTGCCTCTTTTTAACCTGCTGGTATCACCCTAAAATCCCAGTTTAGGTTCTGCTGGCCTGTCCCCTTCTCTTAATTCCTAATTCACTCATCCCTCCTTATTCCCCCTCCTTCTCTTACCAGAGCTGTGCTTCCTTTTTGGACTCCAGCATTCTGAGAACAGAATTTGCCACATTTGCCACAATCAAGTATTTCCATCATTTATCAAACAGAGATTCCCTTCACAGCTAAAGAATCCACAGCCAAGGGCTGTTTTAATTGGAATTTCTACAGATAAGGGGTAGCCTTTAAATGTTAATTCAAGCATTCCCTGCACATGCAGGTAGGTAACTTAATTTTTGTGTTAAGCAAAAGTGAAACTACTGCCTAAGTGACCAAAATAATGCAGCTACTGCTGGCATCTGACACAGAATTGTGTCCATTAAGCTCCCCTCTCATGCTATTAACGGCAATTCCCCCACTGGATTTCACACACAGACAACACTCATTACTCACTGACAGACAATAAATCAAATTTGATTTTACCTCCAACACAGTTAATGCAAAATTGATAAGTTCTGGCTGCTAATGGAGCAATTAGCACTGCCCATCAATAAAGGACTCACGTGAGGTGTGAAAAGTCTCCTGTTGGACAGGAAAGCTTCCCGAAATACTTTGATGATCAGGTTCAGCTCCCTCAGGTATTGCCTTTCTTCTGCAATCTCATTTCTCACCAGGTCGTAGTAGTTGAGCTCCCCAGAGGAGGAGGGCTCATCCTCACACAGAGAAACCAACCCGATCTCATCCTGATCAAACATATCCATCAAAACCTGGCAAAGAAACCGAGAGAATTACACCCAGCCAGATTCTCACACTTGGCTCCAGCTCAGCTATTTCAATGTGTTCAGAGAAATCCTTGGAGTTTTTAAGACAATCCTTTCTGTGATCACTTTCACAAGGGAATAATATTTCAACTTTGGCAGCAGGAGGCTGCAGCAGTTGCCAAAGCCATTTTCCCCCTTGGAAGTGAGCACGACCTAGAAAACAAGTTCCAATTCATGCAGAATCAACTTGGAAAACAAGGCATCTTGCATAAGCCTCGGACAAAACCTCCTGCAGAAGATAAAACCCAACAAAAATGTTTCTCATTTTAATGGGCATGAAAACGAAAGGTCTTTTCTGTGTTATGAAGGAGAGCTGCCACAACAAAGTGACATCAGGAGGGCGTGACAGCAGAGAAATAAAGGACAACATCATTTTCTGTCCTTACACTGCTCCTGATGTTCCAGAATTTACCCAGGCTTAACTCAAATTTCTGCTGTGACACATCTGGCATGAACAAGGAGAGAAGCTTTGCCTTTGACTTAACTTCAATTTTTGCTGTGACAGATCTGGCATGAGCAAGGAGAGAAGCTTTACCTTTGAATAAAACCAGGCTCTCCCTTTGATCCTCCTTTGAACACACCTTCCAAATCAAATCAAATTTTAAAAATCACCTCTAAATACTGTTTTAATGCCAACTCCTTACCTTATCAGCACACATTGATACTTTAATGTCCTGCTGGGAGATCTCAAAGTGTCGGATATTGAAGACATAGTTTCCAGCCAGCTTTAAAATGTCAGCTGAGATGTATTCCAAGACAGCCACAATATATAGAGAGACATGGTAATCCACCTTATAGCCCAGGACCTCCTGCAAAGTGAAAACAAGAGAAAACAAATGGTATTTATTCCAGAAATTCATCTAGAATGACAATAAACACATTGAATTTTCGACTGAAATGGATCTGGTCTGTGGTGGGTAATTTACAGTAATGGAACACCCAGGGCTGAGGACATCAAATGGAAATTGGAACATCTGCCTGGAAGGAGATGCTTGTAAATACTTGCGTTATTTTGCAGTATTTTAACTGATGAAAAGCTACAGAACTTGAAATAATCCCTCCTCTAAAAATGACAGTCCCAAAAATAGAGCTCTTTTGAGGAAAAGACTTCACTGGAATTACTCCTGTATTTAAATGTCCATCTCTGTCCGTGCTTATTGCGGGACTCTGGCCCTAATGTGGATTTCTGAGAACAGAACAAGCTCCACTGTCACAGAATCATGGAACAGGTTGGGTGGGAAGTGACTTTAAAGATCCTCTCTTCCACCCCCTGCCAAGCCAACTGAGCACACTGTATCCTCACACTACATAAAAGATTTAAAGTTTAATAATGGAAGTCTGAACAGAAAGAACCCAGGATGAATGTGGCACATTATCCTGGGAATATGCTCCATGCTCTGCAGAGCTCGCACCATGCAGCCTTTTAGCTGTCAATAAATGCAGGTGAGTTCAGGCATTTGAATAAGGCAGGCTTGCTCTCATTACGTGCTGGTGCATCCTCCAAAAATCAGATTCAGGGCCTGTTTCACACTGCTAAAGCAGATTTCACCAAAGGACACCAGTGGTGCTTAGGAAGATCTTATTCAATGCCATTTTCTCCCTTGATGTCCCTTCCCCTCTCATTATCCCTCAGGAACTGAGATGCTGTGTATGTGAACACAGCAAGGAGACCTGAAAAAGTGCTTTAATTTCTGCTTATACTCCAATAAAGTGTTGTCAGCAGCTGGAAACACCTTTGCAGATCTCTTGATTTTTAAACCCAAGGCACCAGTGACATTCAGCAGTGACTGAAAGGACACTGCCACACATCTTGGTTGACAGTACACAAGGAACAGGATCTTGTTCCCTCTTCTTCTATTTTGGCTTTGCAGCATTTTGAAACAAATAAAGGCATCAAAGCAGCGCTGCTGAAGTAGGGAAGGTATTTGAGTTTTATCTATATTAAAAACTAACTAATCATGTTTCAAAGTAGAACAATACATTAACACACTGACGTCTTGAACATGATGAATTTAAGGATATACTTTTATTACATCTACAATAAATTCAGTTTTAGGGTGACCCTTTACTCCCCACACCAATAAGAGAAAATTCTTTAATTTTGCACAAATTAAAGAAATCCACTGAAGGTTATGCTGGGGGTCAATAACACAGCTGAGGGGGAGAGGTACCTTTAGCAAAGGATGGATTTTGTCCACAGGGAGCAGGAGGGGGTTCCTTCTTTTCCGTTTCTCGATGGCCGACTGAGCATCGGCGATCGCCCACTTGTCTATGGGGTGAGGAAATGTCTTCTGAACCCGCTCCTGCCCAAACACAGAGAGCACTGAGACCAGGCACAGCCCTCAGAAAGGTTTAAAAAACACAGCACAGCAAATTACTGCCCCTCCAGTACTGACAATTCTCCTCCTCCTCGGTGTTTGCAACACCTTTTCTGAATTGTTCTCTCCTTACCCAACTCGGCTTCTCTCTGTTCAGCAACCCCAAACAACCTCCCTTTCCCAAGCACCAAGAACTCCTACAAATCTCCTGAAATGCCTCCTCCTTTATGATCTTTACAGGAGGTTTCAGCCTCCACTTCTACTGGAAGGTGTTTCTGCCCATGGCAGGGGTTGGACATGAATGGTTTTCAAGATCCCTTCCAACCCAAACCATTCTGGGATTCTGTGAGAGCAGGAGCCCAAACCAGAAACACCACCAGGAAGTACTGAACAGTTGACAGCCTAAAAAAAAACCAAGTTAATACTGTTCCTATTTGAAAGAAGAGTGTAATTTGCCCCACATCAGATCAAGTTTATGACAGGAATGAAAAACTGAAGGATGAGGTGAAAAAAAAAAGTGAAATATTTATGTCCCTTTGATGAAAAGGCTTTTTGTACATATTCCAAAATCTAAAAGAAGGCCCAAGGCCTTCAGAGAGGCAGATTTTTGTAGAGGCAGTTTTTCAATCTTTGCACATGGCCATTTAGTGCCCAACTTTCCGATCAGCTGCCAGGCTATCACAGGGTGACCCTCCCTCCTGGGGAGCAGCTGACAGAGCTGGGCTGCTTCCCCCAAATGAGCCTTCCTTGGGATCCTACCGAGACATCCTCCCAAAAATGGGGGTAACGTGACATTCAGCCACCCTTCAACTTGGAATCATGGAATTTCACACTGCTTTGGGCTGGAGGGAGCTTAAATCCCATCCAGTGCCACCTCCTCCATGGCAGGGACACCTCCCACTGTCCCAGGCTGCTCCAAACCCCAATGTCCAGCCTGGCCTTGGACACTGCCAGGGATCCAGGGGCAGCCACAGCTGCTCTGGCAATTCCAGCCCAGCCCTCCCCACCCTCCCAGACAGGAATTCCCAATTCCCAATATTCCACCCAAACTTCCCAAATAACACAGGCCTTCCATGCTCCAACACTGCTTCCCACTGTTTTCTTAGGAACAATCTGAAGGGCTGTTTCTATTTATAAAACATTTCTAATTTGAGATTTTTAGACCTTGATCCTGCGAACACCTTAGTACAACATCTTGCACAAACAGTTCCATTAGCTGCAGGCTGTTATGTAAATATCTGCATGATAAACTTCAGAGATCACAGCTCTCATGTTTTCCCTTAACAGCTAAAAACAGCTAAGGAGCAGATCCCAAAGCCTTTATCCATGGATCCTTGATGCCTGCTGGCAGCAAAACCTCCCCAACAACCCAAACACAAAACTAAACTCTGCTTTCCCTGCGCTGGAAGAGTGTGAATATAATGACTTACAGAACAACCTTCTGGGGAACAATTATTTAGACTTTGTGTTTTTAAATTAAACCACTGTTATATTGCCAATATCAGCAATGTTTAATTATTCCCAGCTTTAAAATGCCAGGAATAAGGAAAATAAAACACATAGGATGTGGCATTTGCTGTGACAATCGCAACTCAAGCTGTCCCAGGGCTGCCTGGATCCGGTGCTCAAGGGTTTGATCAGCTGGGAACCCCAGAAAGAACATGGAATGTCTCAGCTCCACATCCAGAGTTCAAATCCAGACTCAAATCACACTCTTCAATTCCATGAGCTATTAAGGAACTCTTAAATTTTGCTTTTATTTAGTGATACTAAAATCTCTATGCATCAGCATTACAAAAAAAAAAAAAATCAAAATTAGTAATTATTGTTGAGTAAAGGGCATCTAATAAGAATGTAAAACCCTCTGGGCGATTGTTTTGCCAATACATATTTTATATATATATACATACACACTTAAAAAAAATATATATATACATATATGTACACACACATATATTATATATATTATATATATATTATATATATAATATACAAAAATATATACACACAC
>VZRL01001451.1:54819-66847 GCA_013397895.1 Origma solitaria | reverse complement strand
ATACATATATAGATTTAATATATATTTTATAGATATTTACCTATATATATAATTTTCTTTAATTTCTAAGACACACATACATAACTTATATTAATAGATAAATATAATAATTCTGACACACATATAATTTATATTTTTATATATAATGCTTTTAATTTCCACAACACACATAGAGAATACCACACAAAAACTTATTCCCAGATCAGACTGAAAATCCTGGACCAACAGATTGATGCAAAATTAATACTCTGCAAAGCCCTATCGGGACACAGCCACATGGAAGGACTTTCTCCCTCCAGACTCCATTAAACCCTCATTTTGGAATGATGACACAAAAGCTGACAGCTGCAATAATACAAGAGCCTCAGTGAGTCCAATAAAGTCCAAGAAACCCAACTCTGTTCCCTCAGCTGCACAATCCAGGCCTGACAACAGTAATCTTTCATTGCAGTATTTAATTTTTTTTTCTTGCATGCTGATGTCAAAAAGGTAGGAAAAACTCTTAAATCCAATGTGCATTCGAGCAGCAGAAAATCCTTGGAAGCAATTTGCATTTATAAAAATATTGCTGAAAGGAAAAATTCCAACAACTTCTATTCTGAAGCACTGGGTAAGAAAATGAATTTCCAATTAAATTTCCATATAAAATCTAAATAGAATCAGAGAATCCCAGAATAACTTGGGTTGGAAGGGACCTTAAAGATCATCCAGTCCCAAACCCTGCCATGGGACACCTTCCATTATCCCAGGCTGCTCCACGCCCTGTCCAACCTGGCCTTGGACACTTCCATGGGCAGCCACAAAGTTGCGTTGAGAAGCTCTGCACTGCTCCAAATATCTCAAAGAATTGCAGCAATTCCAGAGGCAAAACCTTGGTTCTGCGGCCTCCATTCCTACCTCCACATCCTGCACAGTCCGGGGCTGGGCGATGCACAGTTTGTTCAGCAGCTGAAGGATCAGCTCCTCAATGTAATAGAGGGAATCTTCCTTTGCAGAGAGGTTGGGGTGAACCTGCTGCTGGACCTGCCCAAAGGAATTCAGAGAATTAGGATTTTTTCATGGAAAGCTGTGCCAAAGGACAAATCCCAGCCAAAGCAGGGTAACTCTGGACTGCAATACTGCACATTCACACACTTCAGTCATTTACCACAAATTTTCCTAAGGAGTTAAGATGGTAATTCCCATTCCTGCCAAGCTGGCACCTCTGTGCAATTACAAACTCCGTGTTTTGCCATTATGGTGGGAAGGAGTGTCAAGCCAAGGCACATTTCTGCCAACACTGGAGTGAAACAATCCCTGTGGGTAACTCTGAGTTACTCACCCCCCAAATGAGTAACTGCAGTGACGTTACCGACCCTAATGAGTGACTGATGGAGTCACTACCTGTAGCAACAGCTCACCCCACCTGGGTGACTGAACCACGAGAAAAAAGCAAGGAAAAGCTGGATTCCACCTTCTTCCAAGGCAAGGTAGGATAACTCCTTTTATCTCTCTTCATGGAGATTAATCCCAGCTTTGGTTTCCCTGGCTAAACTAGACCAGACAACCCAAACCAGGACATCTCAGCAAACAAAAAGGGCTACAATTAACTCATCTTGGGTCAGAAGGGCTGTTTTCTACTAAAAATCCCCCAAACCACCCCACCTTAAAAAGAAAAAAAAGAGCACTCAGGAGTTATCTCCATACTCAGTTTTCCCTGGCAGCCTCTCAATCAGCAAAGTGCTCACTAGATCTCAAACTATAGCCAAAAGATTCGTAAGGAATACAATCCAGGGAAATTCCCTCCTCTCCCCATACAAATTCCATGTAAATCACCTCCAAAAAGTCATCTGACATACTCACATTGGCATTCACAGGACAAATGGGGTGACAGTTTCTTGGGACAAGACAGAAACATCTTTGGGTCTAATTTTGATCCTCTGAAACACAGGCACAGCTCCTTCCAAAGCCCATGGAGGAGTTCCCAAAAACTGGGGGGTTCTGAGGGCTTCCTCCAAATTATGCGAGTCCCAGAATGGTTTGGTTTGGAAGGGACCTTAAAGTTCACCCAGTGCCACCCCTGCCATGGGCAGGGACACCTTCCACTGTCCCAGGCTGCTCCAAGCCCTTGTCCATGAACACTTCAGAGATCCAGGGGCAGCCACAGCTTCTCTGGGAATTCTGTTCCAGGGACTCACCACCCTCCCAGGGAGGAATTCCTTCCCAAGATCCCACCTAACCCTGCCCTGTGTGAGTTTGAATCCAGCTGTCCAGTTTTATTAGGGAGATTTTTATAGCCCTGTAAACGTAATTTCGCTTTCTGTGCCTCAAACATGAATCTCTGCTTTACACAACTGACTCCCAGCTGACACGGATACAAGATCCTGAACGAAAGAAAAAATCCTCAAGAAAACCAAACCCACCCCTTGAAAAGTCTTACTTAAGACAGCAGGTTTTCAACAATAGCCAGGGCATTTCGTGTTCTTCCTGAACATAGGAGTTTAATTCACAAAACAATGGGAAACCAGGAAGTGCCGAGTTAAGGTCCTGCCACGTGTCTCTCCGAGAGCACCACTAGAGCAGGAGCAGGACCCAGCAAGGAAATCAGAGAAAATTCTGTCCCTGCAATGAACCCTTAATGATGCTCCAGAGAACTGACAAGAACAGGAACAGTAAGAAGAGGAGGAAGATTCCGAGAAGATGGGAACTCCCATTCCCTGGAGCAGACTGCGGCCGTTCTCCTCCCTCCAGTCACTTGTTTCAGATCACTTGCACCAAAAAATGGCTTCATTTGTACCTGACTTCAGTTCCCAGCTCTAAACAGCTCAAGCCATGGTCACCTAAACTTTTTTGGGAGCCCATGGATGTCCAGCAAGGCTGAGGAGCAGCAGAGGAGCACAGAGCCCTCCTCAAACAGTGACAGGAATCTCAGCTTCATATTAGGAACACAAATCATGGAATCCTGGCATGGCCCGGCTTGGAAGGGACATGAAACCCCATCCCATCCCACCCCATCCATGGCAGGGACACCTTCCACTGCCCCAGGCTGCTCCAAGCCCCAATGTCCAGCCTGGCCTTGGACACTGCCAGGGATCCAGGGGCAGCCACAGCTGCTCTGGCAATTCCAGCCCAGCCCTCCCCACCCTCCCAGACAGCAATTCCCAGTTCCCAATATCCCATCCAGCCCTGCCCTCTGGCACTGGGAAGCCATTCCCTGTGTGCTGTCCCTCCATGCCTTGTCCCCAGTCCCTCTGCAGCTCTCCTGGAGCCCTTCAGGCTCTTCCAGGGGCTCTGAGCTCTCCCTGGAACCTCCTCTTCCAGGCTGAACAACTCCAACACTCTCAGCCTTTCCTCGTAACTTCCATCCCCCAAATCCCAAATCATCTCCATAGCCCTCTCTAAGTCCTGGAGTGAATTTTCCTTCAAAAGGAGCAAAACAGACAACAAAGCCCAACATCTCGTGGTTGAGACAACTCTCCCCAGAGGATTTAGAAAATCAGGTGCCACTTGAAGTGAGTCTGCCTACAGCATCCTGAAAATGCTTCTGCACTCTCCAGCTTTCAGAGAAGTCATTTTGACATAAATGCTGAAAGAAAAAACCAATTTCATATCAAGACACTGTTTTTCAGAGCAAAACAAAAATACTGTGATAAAAGCTGTACACCAGCTGATCAAACCAGATGCCACCGGATCAAGGAGAGAACACTTATTCTTCACAGTGCTCCCTAAATCCTGCCTGAGAGGACGGGAAAAGCAAAGAGAGACAGAAAAAGCACTGAATGGAAGGAAAACAGGAGGAGAAATTCCTGGGGACATTTCCTATGGAAGGGACATTCACTGATGTCAGGTTCAGACTGAAATATCTGAGCACAATGATAGAAACTGCCATGGAATCAACACACCAGAGCTGATTTTGATCTGTTTGGTAACTGTTTCAGGGTCAAAATACCCTTTCAAAACCCACAGGTATTGCACTGACCAGTCAGAGCCCTGCTGCAAGAACCTGAGCAGGAGAGATCACAGAAATCAGATTTTTTACCTATTTTATCTCTGAAATAGCAGAGTGTCTAAAGTCATTAAAGAGAGATTGGGATTACCACGACTGATTTTTACAGTGTCATTCACACAGGTTTAGTCCAAGCTGTTCCAATGAATAGAAATTCAATAATAGGTACAAGAGTGGCATTTAAACTTGGCCTTAACGCCTTTCTGGGGGACATAATTTGATTTTACATTGAAATTCCTAAACTCTCCTTCTCTTGCTCCTCAACTTTTCCCTACTCTTCCACCCCTCCAGTATGAGAGTATTTGATGAAAATCCTCAAAAGCTTCTCCTCCAAATTCCTTCTCAGTGAGGTATTATTAATCCTCAGAGTAAGGAGTCTGTTCAGAAAAGATGAGACTGAAAACTCTTCATGGAGATAAATGGTATTAAAACTAGGAACAACCTGATCTTATTTCTTTATTTTTTTTTTTAAACTAATATAATGGCTGGGTTAATTTTGAAGCACAGGAATTCTGGATGTCAGACCTGGGGAAATCCAGAAGTCCAGATTATAAAAGCAATGATCAAAGGGTTCCATTGGAAATGACAAAAAGCTGAGGGAAAAAAATGGAGTCAAAACTGCAAGGAAATCCTTTTTAGCCTGTACTGAGAAAAACCAGCAGTTTGGCTACAATACCTAAATACATTTCTGCGTATTAGATGTATTTTGATAGTGAAAAGTCAGCCAGAAAGCTCCAGTTGCTCCACATTGAGCACAGACGCAAAGCAAGAGATTGTTCATGAAAAAAACCCCAAGAACAGAAAATTCCCAATCCATGAGGTGCACATCGAGCACATTCCATTATAAAAATATGGATTCATATTCCTGAAAGACTTGGCAAAAATATCCCATTTTTCTACTCGTATTCAAAACTACATTTTCAGAAAACAGAATTCCGGCACCACCTGAGATTTCAGAACAAGAGGTTTCTCGTTTAGAAGTCTGTTTTAATTCCTTCTTATCTTTTCTCTCCTAAAGATAACCCTGACCATGAGAAACATAAAACATCTGCTCCAAAGGCATTTTTAATCCCTCATCAGATGATGCTCCAGAGGAAGAAGGGAACTAAATGGAGCAACTTAAAGGCTTCTGATGCTCTTATTCAGTGAAAAGGGACAGCACTGATATTCCCAATTTTCAAGCATAGTTCTTTAGAAAGAACCACAAAGATTTAAATATTTGAAGAGAAATCCCCAATAAAAATGCACTGTCAACTTTTTAAAAATAACCACACTGACTTCTAATTTTATTACCAGTACAGAAATTTCTGGCTGGTCTGTCTTTCTTAAATCAGACTAAAACATGCTGAGGGAGGAACAGCATGAGGCAGCCTCTGAAGTAAAGGAGAATTTTTATCTACATACAGCATTTTGGGTTTTTTCCTGCAAAAAACTTGAAGCATGGTTAGCAAAATAAAATTATCGCTCAATTGACTGTACAGGGGTATTAAAAAATCATCTTACACCATCACTTTGGTGTAACTGTAATTTTTTCCCCATCTTTAGCTCTTTAACTAATCCTCTCCTGCAGTATATTCTAGTTGCGAGGAGGGTGAATTAAAGCAGGAATGATGGGTGGTACAGAGAGGATCTGACTCTGAAACAGCATCAAAGACTGTCCTAAAATCTCCTGGGAAGGCTGCTTGGAGCCCACAGAAAAAACACATTAATAATGACAAAAATACACACAAATTCTTCTCTCTCCGGTTAATTGTTGTTTCCTTTTATACAGAGTCAAGGAGAAAGTAAAACGTGGGTTTATTTACATGTACACAGACTATACATGCATTTTAATTTTAAAAACTGACGGAAAATTAAGTGTTTGGATTTTATCCATCCCCATAAAATGCTTTGTTTAAATGGAGATAAACCCTCAGGGAGCCCAGCACAGCCTCTGATATCACAGCCTGTGATAGGGGAAGGACACGCCACAGGCACTGTGGAATTACTGCTGACAGCTCCCAGTGCTCCCAAAACTCTTCCCCATGGAGCTGAGAGCTGCTCTGGGCTCTGAACTCGGCACTCGTGGGGTCCCTCTGTGCCCTTTTTACATCCCACCCTTCCCAAGGAGAACGGCTCAGTGAGGCAGATTGAATTATTCCAACCTGGAATTTGAATCCCAGAATGGTTTGGGGTTGGAAGGACCTTAAAGCTCATCAGTGCCACCTCTGCCAAGGGCAGGGACACCTTCCACTGTCCCAGTGGGACATCCAACCTGGCCTGGAACACTGCCAGGGATTCAGGGGCAGTGAAGACTCTCAGAGTAATTTCCCCATGAACCAGCTGGTCATTGAGATGACACGAAAAGATCAGGCAGAACAGAGGCCACGGATACAGGAAAGTCACGTTTTCCACATGAGTAACCCTCCGGAAGCACTCGTATGAAAGGCTGGCACAGAGGGAATCAGTGAGGTAATTAGAAAAGCAAATAACAGACTCCACAGCTCCTCTGGAAGAGATTAGATAAGGCCTGCACTGTGCTCAGAGAGGGGGAAACACCAGGGAGAGGAGGAGGAGGAGAGGAGACACTGCAGGAGGTGAGGTGGTTCCCTGGGATAACAGGGCTGAGGTGGGATGAGATGGGAAAAGCACACACTGGGATTGGGATCGGGACTGGGATTGGAGCCCGGCCCTGAGGGGTAAAGGCACCACAATGAGGTGAATCACGGCAGTGAACAGCTCCGGTGGTTTTTAATTCCTGTGACTGCTCCCCAAGCCAAGGCAAACACCGATCCCCATGTTCCACTTGAACGGCACAGGTAGGAAGTGCTCCTTCTGCTGGAGCTGCCAAAGGAACTCACAGCGTTCCTATAAACACCTGGGATCTAAAATCCACCTTCATCTCACACCAGTGCCTGGGAAAACTCTCCTCTTACCATTTACCAACCATAGACTCCTGGGTCGGTAACTTTGTAAAAGAGAAAAAAGGCATGAAAATAACAGGATTTCAATAAAAGGACCAGCCCCCTTTGGTTCCATGCTGCATCCATAGAATCCCAGACTGGTTTGGGTTGGAAGGGATCTTAAAGCCCATCGCAATCCAAGCCCTTGCCATAAGCAGGGACACCTTGCACTAGCCCAGGTCACTCCAATTCATGTTTGCAGCAACTGCAAGTCTGCAAAGGTCCAGGCTTCTGAGCTTAAATAAATACATTTATGGGAAGCTAAATGGCCTAAGAGATTTCAAACCTAAATGTAACTATTATTTTTAAAACTTCTTAACGAGCAACTTTCCTGTTGCAATCATAATGCATTAAATAATAATGGACGCTAATGAAATTAGAATGCTTTAAACAATAATCCATTATAATGAGGCTATAATACATTAAATAACTCTAACCCAAGGGGAGCCTGATCCTGCCATGGAAAACATGCATGGAATAAAGCTGGGACACCCCTGCACCTACTGACCTTAACCCCAATCCTGCAGCCTCACATGTCACACACACCAACTCCCATATGTTTTAAAATCCAGAAGCACTGAACTAATGTAAACTTCAAAAAAAGTCCTCAAAATGGTCTTTTATATCAGTCTACGCAACATTTGCTAAGAATAAACCCTTTAGTCATGCTCTAGAAATTTGATGAGTGGTCCAGAGCAATGGTGGAATTGTTTTAGAAAACGCAAATAGTGCCCAGTGCCAGGATTATCCCGACATGTGGGGATTAACTGTTTGACAGGCTCTGTTCGTGGATCATGGAGAAAACCCAAAACATGAAACCCTGGGAGATGCTTGGGAACTTCATTTAGAAAAATCAAAGAGCAAAGCAACTGAACACACAGCTCTTGCTTACACAAATACGTTTTTAATTTGCCAGTGGATTTGCAAGAACACACACAAAGGATAATCACGGAATCCTGGAATGGTTTGAGGTGGAAGGGACCTTAAACATCATCCCATCCCACCCCTGCCATGGCAGGGACACCTTCCACTGTCCCAGGCTGCTCCAAGCTCTGTCCAGCCTGGCCTTGGACACTGCCAGGGATCCAGGGGCAGCCACAGCTTCTCTGGGCACCTGTGCCAGGGCCTGCCCACCCTCACAGGGAACAATTCCCAATTCCCAATATCCCATCCATCCCTGCCCTCCGGCACTGGGAAGCCATACCTTGAGTCCTGTCCCTCCATGCCCTTGTAAAACAGAAGCTAAGGACACACAAGAATATTTTAGGGTGAATAAATCCGTATCTACAAATTCAACACACATTCCTCACTGTTTTCACAAATACAGACAGTTTCCATGGCGTCACCTGTTTCATTTTAAAAACCTGTTCTAAGTAACTGGAATAGAAGTTTATTCCAGGTAACAATGGAAGGTATTTGATACTAATGAATTTTTTTACAATTCCCGAAAACCTTTCATGCAATGCACATCCAGGATATTAAAACTGGGACCTCCAGTGGAGCGGAGGGAGTGACACACTCAGCTGCTGCCTCTGAAACTCACACAGCACTGGAATCCCAATCCTGCAGAATAATTCACCTCTGCGAAGTTCCACCTGGCAGCAGCAAGGCCAAGCTTTGGCTGTGGATTTGTGCTAGGAAAGCTGGTCCCAAGTCAACATGTAGCTTTAGAAAAGAGTTTCACCATCTGACACATTCCCCAACAAAGTCTAAACAAAACTAAACCAACCCAAACTAATGAATTTTTTAAATTAAAAACAGGGAGAGCAAAAGCCTCCAGCAGCACAGGAGGAATCCCACTGCCAAGGAAAGCCCCAAGAGGAGCATTCCCCAAAATGAGCACTCCTGACACTCCTGATCCCACAGATTCAAACCCACCCAGCACTGGAAGTCCATGTGGTTCCTGCTGAACAGCTGCCTGAGGGCTCCCAGAATTATTCCAAGAGAAACTGTGATTGCTAAATAACTAAACATCAGCGGCCAGGTTAAAAGCCTTTATCAGGCTCAGCCCCTGGATCTGTTTGAGGTGATTTACCGGCTCCACACAGACCGCATAAAAACATCGTTTCCTTCTGATTCGTTACTTTGAAATGACTTTCATATCAAATTGCTCTCACTCCCTACTTAGATTTCCAGCACAGCAGCAGAAGAAAATGAAATGTTTTAGAGCAAGGACGTGCTCGTCCATCTCCCAGCTGGAAGAGAGGCAATGCAAGAAACTCTTTTAATTTTTCAACTTAGAAGATTCCCAGGTGTCAGTGCTAAGGATGTGGGCATACAGAGGATCTAAAATTTGATGTCTTGCCATTTAGCTTTGGGATTTTCCTAAAAAGACTCCCACTGTAAGGTAAAATTTAGCACTATTATCCTAGAGAGTATGACCTTAAATCCATATAAAATATTGTTCAAAAGATGGATTCTCATCTTTTTTTTCATATATTAAAGTAAGAACTGATGTATTTTACCACTTTTTAAGTGTCCACTGCATAGAATAAAGCAAGAGTTTAAAAGTGATTTTTTTTCACGAAAAGAAGTGATCTTAAGCTTGCTGAGTGTATAATGAAGAGACTGAAGCTCTTCAAAGCATGTTCTGGACTTAAATCCCAAGCAGTAAAGAAATATCCTTTATTCTTAGTGAACTGCATAGGCTCCTTATCCAGCTCCATATCTTTGTTTATATTAAGGATTTTTCACACTCTAGCATGCATAAAGAAAACCAAAACCTTTCCTCTTTTTCTGCTAACAGCTTCTCTCCTACAAGGAATGCTCATTAAAACTTTTCAGTAATGGGAAATAATGCCCAGGACATTAAAAACACAGCTTAGAAGTTAAACCCCCCCCCAATATTCCAAGTGTTTAACCAAAAAAACACTAAACTTCCTTTTAAGTTTTCATCACAAAGCAACCTGCTTGGAGAGATCATCTGGCCAACAAGTGGGTTTTTAAACCTCTTCAAAAATTTGTCTTCAGGACAAAACCACAAACTATTTGAAAACAGTGGTGATGATGTTTAATAAATTGGAAAATTAAAAGAAAACTTGAGGCTTTCACACTTTGGATTCAGTACCACGTTCTTTATCTCCTACAAATAACGGAATAGTTATTTTGGAAAACCTCATTCTGGTTTAAACATCTCCAGTGCTTGTTTGAAAGCTTATTTTCCAAAGAATGAATTAAATCTGCCTCCCCAGCAGCCTGAGTGCCAGAACTGACAGTGATACAATTTTGGGTTGACTCACAGATACTGTGTGCTCACACAAGAAATGCACATTACTGCCCGATTGCTTCACGCTCCAGGGTGGGTCCTGCACACAAGGAACTTTCCCAGGGAGAAAAAACCTGGCTATAAGCAAATCCACATTTTTACAGCACTCACTGGCATCACAGCTCCATTCCCTCTGAAAGCTGAGAAAGTTGAAATTCCTGCTCTTTTCACCAAAACCAAATGCACAAATGGAAAGAATTGGTAAGAGCAGCAAGAACCCACTACTTTTTGCAGGATTTATATTTTAGGATGATGAAAACACCTTTTGATTTTAAGGAAATCTTTTTGCAGCTATACCTCACGTTTGGGCAGACACTGGTTGGTGTCAGGTGAGATTCCAGAGATCAGGAAAAGAATAACCTGGCATTCTCTAAGGCACTGGAAAGCAGCTACTACAAGGAGGAGATTTAAGAGTGAGGAGTAGAAAATCCAGGATTCTTCAGACAGGCAATTAGTGGTTTCTATGCCAGCCACAAGACTACTTAGCTGCCTTCAGCAGTGGCACAGGGACCCAAAACAAATGCAAACCTTTTATTCTATTAAAAAAACCCCAAAACAACAGAGAATCATTATTCTACAGCATCACTACATCTATTCTTGGAAAAAAGATAAACCACTCATAAAGTACTTGAATGCTCGTCCTGCCCAGCACCAGAGATCCAGAGCAGCAGGTAATTATGGTCAGAACTATGGAATAATCCTCAACCTTTGCAAATGACACACAGCAGCACATTGCTCCCTCCGGCCTCAATTTAACCAATCCCTCCACTCCTGGGGGTGTCCAACCTAAGACTGTGGGCTGGGAGCTTCCCGGCCGTGCAAACACATCCTAAAAATACAGATTAATCTCCTGTGTGGTTTCCCACATGGCTTCTCTCATTTGTGCAGCGGGCAGATGTGTCACAGGATGGCTATTCCTGGCACTGCAGGTGGCTGCTCTCACAGGTGTCACCTCAGGGTCAGGAACACCTCAGGCGAGTGCTCGGTGAGGGAATGTGGCTCGGGAAAAAGACTGGAAGAGCTGTCAGCAGAAACGCCGTGGGGAGGGGATGAAAGAGGGGATGAAGGAGAGAATGAAGGAGGGGATGAAGGAAGGGATGAAGGAGAGAATGAAGGAGGCGATGAAGGAGGGGATGAAGGAGAAAATGAAGGAGGCGATGAAGGAGGGGATGAAGGAGAGAATGAAGGAGGCGATGAAGGAGGGGATGAAGGAAGAGATGAAGGAAGGGATGAAGGATGAAGGATGCCACTCCAGTGCACATCAGCAATCAGGGTGTCCAGAGAAGCTGTGGCTGCCCCTGGACCCCTGGCAGTGTCCAAGGCCAGACTGGAAAGGGCTTGGAGCAGCCTGGGACAGTGGAAGGTGTCCCTGCCCACAGCAGGGGTGGCCCTGGATGATCTTTAAGGTCCCTTCCAACCCAAACCATTCCGAATTCTACGATTACCAGCGCCCTCCATGCAAGAGCCCCAGTGAAGGCGGAGAGCGAACTTTAGTGAGCGAAGGTGCCGAGAAGCAGCCCCCGCCACGTCCCTCCCTCAGCACCTGCAGCATCCCCACACGCAGCAGCCCCGGGCGGCCCTGAGGGAGGCTCAGGGGGCTCCGGGCCCTTCGCAGCGCTGCCCGCGGGCAGGGCGGGGGCCCGGGCTCCACCTGCCCGGAGCCGCGGGACGCGGGGCAGGCCCCGAGCAGGTGCCGCCGCTCCCCGCACCGCGGGACTGACCTTGCGCAGGGCGGGCACGAAGAGGCCGCGCCATTTCGGGCCGTTCTCCTCGCCCAGGAACTCGTAGGGCTGCGGCGGCGGCTGCATGGCGGCCGCTCCGCATCGGGGCCGGGCC
>VZRL01001451.1:41779-54620 GCA_013397895.1 Origma solitaria | reverse complement strand
GGGCCCGCGGCAGAGCCCCGGCGCGGAGCGGCCTGCCCCGAGCTGGGGGAGATTCCCCTGCCCAGAGGAGATTCCCCTACTGGAGGATATTTCCCTACCTGCAGGAGATTTCCCCTACCTACACGAGATTTCCTCTACCTGCACGAGATTCCCCTGCCTGCAGGAGATTTCACCTATCTGGAGCAGATTTCCCGACCTGAAGAGTATTTCCCTCCCTACCTGGAGGCAATTTCCATCCCCTCCTAGGAGGATGTTCCTCTCCCTGTCCGGGAGATGTGCTCCTGTCCCTACCTGGAGGCTATTACTCTTCCTACCTCGCTGCTATTTCCAGTAGGCTCTGTTTTTCCCTACCCGGAGCCTCTGCTTCTCCCTACCTGGAAGCAGTTTTCCTCCCTCCCTGCAGGATGTGACTCTCCCTACCTGAAGGTTATTTCCCTACCTGGAGATTCTGAGACACCTTTGCCTCTTCCAGCCTGGAGGCTCTTTCCATCCCTACCTGGGTTGTTTCCATCCCTACCTGGAGGCCGTTTCCCCCGCTGTTTGGAGGCTGTTTTCCTACCTGGCAGCAGTTTCTCTCCCTAGTTGGAGGCAGCTTTCCTCCCTTTCTGGAGGCAGTTTCCCTCCCTACTGCAGAGAACACTGCTGTCACCATTCCCTCCACCCACTGATCACCCAAATCCAGCCAAACTTTCCCTCTTTTCCCTCCTGACAGCACTACATTTGAACCTCACACCTTATAAACCCTCCACTTCCCATTTTAAGACTTGTCCACAGAAGGAGTGGATAAATTAAACCAAAGCGGGGAAAAAAGTGCCTTTCTGACAGTAAAAGTGTGATTCTTCTTTGTAACAGATTTCCTGGAGGAGCCTGATACTTCCTTTGGGGAAACAAATTGTATTTGTCCAAACATTTATTCAGAGTTTCAGGAATTCTTATCCCACCTGTCACAACAGGCCCAGATCAGCCTTAGGACCAGTTCTGTCAAGTGAGGTGAAGCTGTGAGGTGTGAGAAACACAGATAAGATAATTTAGGAAGACAAGTTTGGTCATGTGTCCCCCTCCTAAAGTAATTCCTGTTATATAGAGCTATATCCTGCCTAATTCAGCTGAGAATTTGCAAATTCCAGTGAAACTCTTCTCTGAGTCAGGAGAAATACACAGACTTTACAGCATTAAAAAAAAACCAACCCATCACACTATTTTAATCGTAATAGAAAAAGGCACATTTATGAAGTCATCAAAGTGAGTTAGACTCATTTGGAAAATAAATTAATACATTTTCACACTTTGTGAGCAACAAGATTGATGTCTGAAACCACGACATCATGTTCTCCAAAGTAATTTTTATAGCAAAAGTTCAAAACTTTTACCTCTGAAAATATTTGTATTTCATAGAACGCTACATCAAGATTCACAATCTAAGTTCCAAATAAACTTTACCCCTAGACAATCATCACCTGAGAGGAAAAAGCACCGCAGGCTGCACAGGGAAATGCTGACTTAGGATTCCCCCTGGTCTCTGTCTGCTTTGCATTTTAATGTTCTCTATTCTGTTAATACATGTCAGGGCCACACCTCGTGTGGGAGGAAGTCGCTTTTGCAATCCTTTTGTAGGATTTACTGTTGATAGGCAACACTTCTGGCAGGGAGGGAAGATAGGATTGTTCCACTGTGGGAAGTTTTACACAGCCCTGTGGCACTGGAAGACTTGGAACAGCTGAATCTCTGCCTAAAGTGACCAAAGCTTTGCTCTGAAAGGGTTGAAAAATTTGAATTTCTAGCAGTCACTTTTCTGGTAAAGTAGATGTTACCAGGATGAAAAAATAAGGAAAAATAAAAATTAAAAGAAGGCAGGTTAAGCCCTTTTTCCCCTCAAAAAAAGTGTCTCAAATGTGTACAGTAAAAATCAGCCACACAGCTGCTCTCCTGTGCTAACCCATTCCCATCAGAAGAGCTCAGAAAAGAACTTTTGAAGGAAAGATCTATGTCCAATTGCCTGGTATGAACTCCCACAATTACCTGTGTTACCCAACACCCTGTGAGCATCTGCTATAAAATCCTCAATACTCTGTCCCTGAGGCCACAAAATTCAGTTTCACAGCCATTCTGCAGAACACACCCAGATCCTCAGCTCAGCACTGAACTTACTCAACATCACTGACTCCTCCAGGTGTATCTCTGATAAAAATTGGGTATCCACAGAGTTCGGAGGAGTCACCAGCACTGCCTGAGCTCCCCTGGTGCAGCCCCGTGGGAAATGGGAAGCCTTCCTGACTCAGCCCTGTTCAGCATATGAAACACAACTCAATTAAAACAGGTTTCTGGAGCTTCCCTCCCTTCACATTTGCTGTGCAAAGACCATTTTCCCTGCATTGCTCAACAGCTGGACAAAGATCAGCTCCTTTTGCATTACCAGTATTCAAAGATAGGAATAATCCCAAACCCACTGAAGTAGTTTCTGACCACTGCTGATTTCTGTCAATTAAATGAAAACTGGTTGTTTATGTCCATATTTTCATTTCAGCGCTATAAAAATAGAGACAGCGATCAGACAGTGTATCTGAATTGCAGATCTAAATTGACTTGGGTTTGGTAATCCTCTTTAAGCTTATTTTTCTGTGAAATACTCTACATTCATGTCGAAGGCTCTGAATATTGTTCTCAATCTCTGATAAAGCCTTTAATTCCATATCAGCGGGGCCCTTAAGCAGGGCTTATCCTTCTATTCCATTACTTTCATGTAATCTAGAGGCCGGCAGACTCCAATTTAAACAGAATCAAGGAGAAAGCACCGAGGGCCACCCCACGCCTGTGGCTTTTCATTCCCCCACCTCCCAGGAGGTGACATTGTGATGACAGCCATGGGAAATCCATGGGGACAATCCCACCACGGAGGCTCCTCCTGCTCCACTTGGGCTGGTTCTGCTCAGGTAAACCTTCCATGCCACACCACTCCTTCACTTGTGATGCTTGAGCTGTGGGCAGAGAACACTCCCAAGGCTGTGGGCACTGCCCAGCAAGCGCCAGGCTGCCTGGTGGCTCCGTGTCCTTCAGGAGGAGTCCCCCGCTCCAGAGGGGCACAGCCTGCCCGCTCCCGCCGGGCATTCAGAGCTGGAAGCGCCGCTCCGCCTCGTCCGCGATCATGGCGGCGATGGCGAGGGAGGAGGTGGCGGCGGGAGAAGGAGCGTTCCTGACGTGCAGGATCCTGCTCCCCATGTCCCCCGTGCCTCCATCAAACACAAAGTCATCCACCAAATTGCCATCGCTGTCCAATGCCTGAGCCCTCACGCCGGAGGGACCCCTGGAAAATGAAGGAGGAGCTTGCCAGCAGAAGGAAAATGTGTTCCCAAGGCAGGAAATCAAACCCTGTGAGATGGTGCCCAGGGAGACAGTCAGGAGGGCAGAGTGTGGAGACAAAGCCTTTTGGGGGAAGTTTAACACTCAGGAGGCAGAGACTGGGGCATGTCCTGCAGCCACTGAGGTTGGGAAAAACCTCCCAGACCATCGAGTCCAACCTGTGACCTTCAAGCCCATGCAGTGCCACCCCTGCCCTGGGCAGGGACACCTCCCACTGTCCCAGGCTGCTCCAAGCCCCAGTGTCCAACCTGGCCTTGAACATTGCCAGGGATCCAGGGGCAGCCTCAGCTTCTCTGGGCACCTGTGCCAGGGCCTGCCCACCCTCACCAGGAAGAATTCCTTCCTAATATCCAATCTAAACCTACTTTCTGTCAGTTTGAGGCCATTCCCCCTTGTCCTGCTACTCCAAGGCCCTGTAAATAGTCCCTCTCCATCTTTCTGCAGGTTTTCTTCAAGTACTGCAAGGGCACAGTTAGGTCACCCCACAGCTTCTCCTCCTCAGGCTAAACAATCTCAATTCTCAGCCTTTCCTCCCAGCAGAGCTGCTCCATCCCTCTGCTCATCCTGGTGCCTCCTCTGGACTCATTCCAGCAGCTCCAGCTCCTTCTGTGCTGGGACCCCCGAGCTGGAGGCAGCTCAAAGCTTTGGTATTGCATTTTGGGGGAGGAAGGAACTAAACCTATGCCACGTTTTCTGCTGCTCAAATAAGAGATTTACCAAATGGGAGAAGTTTCTTTTACCTGAGAACATCCTTAGTGGTGACCTCAGGGATGAACTTCTGCAGCTGCCTCACCTGGGCACTGAGGGAGAAGGCTCTGTACAGCTCCCCCAGGCCGTAGGAGACGTTCCTCAGCACCAGCTTCCACAGCCCACTGCAGAGGGGAAAAACACCGCAGTGAGGGAAATCTGCCTCCAAATGCACCCAGGCCCAGCTGCTGAAGAAGGCAGAAAATTCCTGGCACAAGTTCCTGTTGCCAAAATCAGGAATCCTGTAACACTTTCTTCTGAGATATATATCCCATCTAACCCTGCCCTCTGGCAGTGGGAAGCCATTCCCTGTGTCCTGTCACTCCAGATCCTGTCCCCAGTCCCTCTCCAGCTCTCCTGGAGCCCCTTTAGGTCCTGGAAGGGGCTCTAAGGTCTCCCTGGAGCCTTCTCCTCTCCAGGCTGGACACCCCCAGCTCTCCCAGCCTTTCTCTCTTCCAAGAATTCTCTGCAGATATTTAATTACACTGTCTAGGTTAATTAACTTATCACAGTGCACCGGACCAAAAGCAATCCCGGAATGGCTCCACCAGCACCTTCCAATGAGCAGCCACATTCCCAGACTGGCTGAGACATGTCCCAGTAGAAAACTCAAATATTAGACCACACGAACTCAAATGTCTTGGGCAAGGCCATCCTTATCAGCTCAACTGTCTTTAAACACACCAAAACCATGGGAAAAGCAGGATTTTGGGTAGGAAATGGCTTCCATGGGTCACATTTCAACAAGAGCACCCAGCAGACACAAGGACAAGGCATTACCTGTAGCTCACAGCATCTAAGAAGTCTCCAGTGCTGAAATCAAACAGTTTGTAGCCCTCTCTCTTAAAGGCCAACACCGCGTTAGGGCCGAGCCAAACACTGCCATCCATCCTGGGCGTGAAATGGACCCCCAGGAAAGGGAACCGAGGATTGGGAACCTGAAGGGGGACACAAAGTGATGAGAGCTGTTAAAAACAGCGAATTTGCCATTTCATTTCCAGCCACAGCAACAAAATTCTGAGTCACAGAAACATGTAATTGGCTCTGAGCTGGTTTTGCTGCTGGTTAATTGTGCAGTTATGGCATGTCATGAATTAAAACACTGAAGGTAGAGGTGGAGATTCAGGAAAAGCTGAATCTCAGGGAAAACAAACAGCAGGAAAAAAAAAAAAGTCCACCTGATTTCTCAGGATATAAATCAACCCACAGCAAAACCAACATCCTGATGTTATTCACCAGGAGCAATTATACTGCAATAAAATAGAATACAAAATATTAGGAAACCCTCACTGGTCTGTACAAAACAGCCTGAACTTAGCAGGGCTGGTTAATGCTGATAATAAATATCTGCAGGTTTGTTTTGCTTTTTGTTCCAGTTCCTCCCTCCCACTCCAAGACAGGATCCCGAATCACCCCCAGGTGAGAAGAGGTCAGACAAACACCAGTGCCAGCATTCCAATTTTCCCAAAGATCCAGTGTTTAGCAGGCAAAGCTAAAATCATATTCAGAAAATGAGCATTTCAACTGCAGAATTAGCTAAAATCCTGCCCTAGGAATTCTCTCTCCTTGCTTTATAGCTCCATTTTCTGTCTGGGATTGCTTCCCTTCATCCCGTTATTTGTCTGTATTCAGTGGTGGAAAGGTTGTCCTTTTTCTCCCACATTTCTTTTTTATGACAAAATCAGCTAATTCAAAAATAAGGGTGAGAGGAAAATACCTAAATCTGAGTGTTGGGTATAAGCACAAAAGATTAAACCCTACATCAAGTAATTCATCACAGAATCCCAGAATCATTTAGGTTGGAAAAGACATCCAGTGTCACCTGTGAACTTCCTCGAGGTACAGATTTTTCCAAATTATCAATAAAGAGATTTAACAGGACTGGGATAATTATTTAAATAACAAATAATCATTTCCTGCCATCACTCTTTGACTTCTGAATCCTGCCTATAGATTTATTTTAGAACATACAGAAAGAATTCAGAGTTTTCTGGACATGGGGCATCACGATGTTCCATCCTTTCCCTATTAAGAAAAAAAAAAACCCCAAACCCAAAACGACAAACAAATCAAACCAACTGACAATAACTTCCCACGTGGTATTTCCAGGTTTTCCCCAAAAATTAACAAAATCCAAGCTGCCCTGTCACAAACCAACTGACTCTCCATCCCTGTGTTGTGCATCACCGTCTGACAGAAATAACCACGGAATTTTGCCCTATTTCTGTATTTTTAACAGCTCTTAGAGCACACTGTGACAGACAAAGCAGGGGGTACGTACTGGATAAATATTTCCTTTAACCAGGTAACACTTTTCTGGTTTTAGCACCAAATAATCCCCCCGGAAGGGGACGATCCGGGGCTCGGGGCTGCAGCCACTGATCTCAGACAGACGGTCGGAGTGAAGCCCTGCACAGGTCAAAATGTGCCCGCAGGAGATTTCCTCACCCTGTGGAGAACAAAAAATACATAAAAATTCAATGTACCTACTAAAAAACGTCCAGGAAAAACCCCACAATCATTTATTTAAATAAGTTTAAAAAGGAGGTTCACTGATTTGACCCCACAGGGTGGGAGCAGCTACACAAATTCACAGCACGCAGGTATGGAGAGCTGTTAAATATTAAACACCTTATCATCTCAATAAATTTTAAAAATCACAAACTATTATCTGTTTATTTAGCTCACAGCACTTGTTTTTAAATAGTATAGGTTTTATTCCTCAACTAAAAATGTGTGCATCTAAAAAATACCAGATTTTTCCATTTGGTGGAAGAATCAAACAGATTTTGGAAGCTACTTTTTAATGAAATAGCAAAAATAAAAGAAAGAAGCAGCAGAACTAAATTTAAAAACTACCAGAGGGGTTGTGAGGTTGTTTTTGTTCCAGATATTCCCCCCTGAAGGTGAAGAGGTTACAACCACAGTTCCTGGGCTGCTATAACTTGCAGGACCAGCCCCTGTCATGCACCTTTTTTACTGCATCAGTTCTGAAGGTAAACTGACAATAAAATGATGCTAAAAGCCTCCTTTTCATTTTGCCCAAAAGCAAACATGAAAATTTGGTGTCACCAAATGAACAAGTCCTAAAAGGAGTCCTTGGAAACACAAGCATCAGATTGTGCAAATAAAGCAGATAAGGGACATTAAACATCAGGCAGCAGAAAGTTACAGTTTATTATTTTACATTATTATTAAATTTGAACATCCTTGTTGCTAAAAACTGATTGCAGTTGTTTTATCAAACTGATCATGTTGCTAAACAGCAGGTTTTTAACCTTTTTTTTTTTTGGAGATGATTAATCCACCAGGAAAAATCTTAAGGAAAAGAGAAGAAGCTTCCTGGAAGGAATTGAAACTTCTGTTTCGTTCTTACCTTTTTGTTCCTAACAAGGACTGGGTATTTCAGTCCTGAAACAGAATCAGACAAGAGAAGGAATTACTGGAACAAGCAACAGAGAACTGACAGAACAAGCAGCTTGTCACCAGGAAGGATTTTTCCTCTGGAATCCTCTGGAATTCCAAACTGTGGAACAACTAACGGTGTTAAACTGGTACCCATGCAAGATTCAGCTAAATCTGGTTTTAAGAGGAGAGAACAACCTTATTCCTCAATTTTCCTCTCACTTTCTTCCATCAGCTTTCAATGTTTCAGCTGAAGGGTGACCTGTCTGCAAAAAAACCCCAAAGTGAGATTGCTGAATACTCTCACTAACGTAATTTTGCCTTTTTTACTCATCTCTAGGAGACAGAGAGGTTCAGAAATGTCATTTCAGTTAAAACAAATGTGTTTTGAACAAAATCTTTGTAGTAAATGGAGGGGAAAAAAAATGCAGCCTTACCATGTTCACTTTCTGGAGAACTTTCTTTGGCCATCTCCATGTCTGTGACTTCAAAATCATTCAAGATTGTCCCACCTGCCGCCTGGAAGTCTCTGGCATAGGACTGGGCCACTTGTTTGTAATCCACAATGCCAGTGTAGGGAGAATCGAGGGCCATCAGACCCTGGAAGGGCATTAAAGACACAGGGGAAGAGAAAAGGTTGGGATATTTCATCTGGAATATCTGTACTGCCATGAGAAGGGAGCGTTGCTGTCTCCCCAGATCCTCTCTCTAGATCCCTGCTGGAACTAGAACATGCAAAGGATGTTTCAGGGAGCAGATCCAAAATGTTAACAGGGAAAAAAAAAATTTAAAAAATTCTTTGCCAGAGAATTTCTCTCTGTACCTACAACCACTCCTACGTCACACTGCCTAAGCAAGCTGCCAGATGAAACAGCACGGAGACTTTATATGCAGGTTTTCCTTTCAAACAAAGACAGACTAAGCAACAATAATTCCGTATTCCATAAACTCCACAGATTTCTCCTGCTGGTTAAATAAACAGGCTGAGAAGCGCTGCATAACAACCACACCAACTGGACTGAAATTGGCTTGATCCAAATCTGCACTTACAGATGGGAAGGAATTTTCAGGTTCTCTGAACTTGAACTTCAAGGCCAGAAATACATTTATGTTAAATTAAAAAATGGTGTCACCTAAGAGACAGAGCTCTTACAAGCTAATTAAAAGAATGGCAATGCCTTACCCTGCAGAAGGGCTCCTTCTCTTGGATTTCCTTGGCTCCGATGAGTTTCAGCCCTGGGACGTTGTTCTGCAGCCCCCTCTCATACAGAGCTTTGAGCCTTGGAATTTCATCATGTTCCACGGCCACAATCAGCTTTGGGAAAGAAAAAAAGGCACAGCAGTGAGCAAAACACACACAGGGAAGGTTTGGCATCAAGCTCAAGCAGTAGTGAATGAGTGAACAATGAACTGTAAATCAAGGGATTGAAATATGATTGGTGCCATTAATTAAACAAAAATCTATTGCTGAGGAAGCACTAATATTTCATGGAGAATTAAAAAATAAATGCTAACCTGCATTTTAAATTATTATCAGTTGATAATATTTGCTAGAAGCACCCTGCAACTACAAGTCTGCATGTGAAAGAAGAGAATATGAATTTAAAGAGCCACTGGGATGCTCCCAAAAATAAAACTGAACCCAACATGTACAAACCTCAAACAGCCTCAATGAGAGAGTAAGGACATGTTCAGACCTGGTCTGAATGGAATTGGACCAGTTTTACTTCATTTAACCATGGAGTTTGTTCACAAGTCCCACAGGAGATGAATCCTGATATGAATTCCCTGTGCCAGGTTTGCACAGACTATGATCCCTCCAGGTCTGGCACACAGGCACATCACAGCTCTCCAAGCCTTATGGAAAGCTTGTGAAGTTTCACCATCATCTTCCCTGGAATGAACACTGCCAGGGAAGTACCATGGAATTGCTGAGGCTGGAAAAGCTTTCCAAGAGTCCAGCTGTTTCCCCAGCACTGCCAAGGCCACCACAGACCCTGTCCCCAAGGGCCACACCCACAGGGCTTTTAAATCCCTCCAGGGATGGGGACTCCACCACTGCCCCGGGCAGCTGTGCCAGGGCTGGACAGCCCTTTCAGGGAAAAAAATTTCCCTAATACCCAACATGAGCCTCCCCTGGCCCAGCCTGAGGCCGTTCCCTCTCCTCCTGTCCCTGTTCCCTGGGAGCACAGCCCGACCCCCCCGGCTGTCCCCTCCTGGCAGGAGCTGTGCAGAGCCACAAGGTTCCCCTGAGCCTCCTTTGCTCCAGGCTGAGCCCTTTCCCAGCTCCCTCAGTCCCTCCTGGGGCTCCAGACCCTTCCCAGCTCCGTTCCCTTCCCTGGACACACTCCAGCCCCTCGAAGTCTTTTTTGTGAGAGGCCAAGAACATCCCCCAGTATTGGAGGTGCCCCAGCAGTGCCAGCTCAGGGCACAGGCACCGCTCTGGTGCTGCTGCCATCCTGTTGTTGGCACAAAATACACAATTTCAGTGTCACCCAAGCTCCAGCTGATCCCTTCAGGACAGGAGCTGGGAGCAGGTTGTCCCCTCAGGTGTGCTGCCGCACAGATCCACAGTGCCACCCTGTGCCCAGCGTGGCAGCAGAGGGAGCACAGACCCAACAGGACTCCGAGCAAAACGATGGAATTCAACCTCAAATGTATCACTCAGGGCCAAAGACCCTGGGGTTAGGATAGAGAGTCCTGTGGAAACAGCAGCTCAATGCCGAGTGAGAGCTGGAAAAACCAAACTGTGTCAGGAACAACCAGGAAATGGATAGAGGAGAACTCTGTGGCACAGTCTGACCACACCTGGAATGCTCTGCCCAGTTCTGGTTCTCGCCTTGCAAAAAAACCACATTAAAGCAGAAATGGTTCAGAGCATGAAGACAGGGTGGGGAAGAGTAATGAAAAATCTTCTCCAAGAGGAATGACAGCAGACTGAGATTCATAAGCTGGAAGGGATGATTTGGGGGGGAAGGAGGGGATATAAAATTATGTGCAACTTGGAGAGTATAGAAAAAACCCACAAGCAGGCCTATGCTGTAACATCCATCACACAGCCTCTGCTTCCCAAGGAAAGAACACAGGAATTCCTGTACCTTCCCACACTGTTTGTAAGGAATTCCCTTCTGGTCACAGTATTTGTAGCACAGGGCTGCCCCCTGCACGCACAGCTTGGCCTTCAGGGAGCCAGGGGTGTAGTAAATGCCACTGTGGATCACACCGCTGTTGTGTCCGCTCTGGTGATGGGCTGAAGAGAAAGAAAAATACATTGTTAAAACACATTTGTTGCCAGTTAATCATTTAATCTGTCAGAAAAATGAGTTAATTGAGGTCCTCCCTTAAATCAGCCTTACAAGAGATGATCAAGTGAGAGAACTGCACAATTAATTCCTCCCCTGGCCTCAAAAGGTTAGAGAAACACTGACACAGCCAGCCCCGGTTAATGATAATCCATACAATGTGTTAGATTAACAGGGAAAAAAAACCCCAAACCACAAGATTTCCTTGCCAGGAACAGGCCAATCAATCAAAATGTTTTACAGGTTAAAATTAAATGTAAGAAATCCAATTTATATAACGAAATGAATCCCTTAAGGCTTTATCTAACATAATGCCTGTGCAATCCGCAATTCCTTCGGAGATGCTGGCAGACCTGCGAGGATTTCTAAGTATTTGTGAACTGGATTAGGCTGCTATTTCCTCTTCGCAAATAGATAAAATAGAGGTGAAAAACATCACAAACGTTTTTACTTCAATAATTTGGTCAGGTTCTCCCTCTCAATATATTGATGCCGAAAGGTCATTCCTGCTTGGCACTCACATAAGCTGTTAAGGACTTCATGCATGTCTTGGGGATAAAATGTCATTTTGTATCATTCATGGAACATCTCAAGAGCAATTTATAGCCTGGCTGATGGAGCTATGTAAGGCAAGTTTGGGATCACAGGTCCTGTTTGGAGCTGACCATGGATGTGTGCATTCCTTGGGATTCCCCTCAAGGGATTCCTTGTCCTTCCACAACCTGCACTGTTCCTTACTTTGGTTGCTCACCCTCCTCGTCCTCTCTCCTGACACTCCTGGGCTGCTGGAGCCTCAGCTTTCACACGGTGCAGCAGCAACACTCAGGATTTTTTAACCTGAAATTCCTAATTTGAAGTCCCAGCAGTGAAGCACAGACTGATGACAACTCCACTTCTCCGCTGAAGGACACATCCTTGGGAGAAGGGTGGAAGAAATTCCCTGTTAGGGAAATTCCTCCTCAGGGGAGAGTCATCACAGAATCCCAGAATGGTTTGGGATGGAAGGGACTTTAAAGATCATCTCGTTCCACCTCTTGCCGTGGGCAAGGACACTTTCCACTATCCCAGGTTGCTCCAAGCCCTGTCCAACCTGGCCTTGGACGCTTCAAGGATAGGAAATCCCTCGCCCACTTCAGCAAAGGCAGGTGCCACAGCTACTGCCCAAAATCTGACCCCTGCACAGGGATATCCACGGAACACTGTGATTCTGGCAGCGTGTCCTTGAGCACAACTCCTGCTGGTCCCTGTCACCTGTCCCGCTCCGTACCCAGCTCCTGCTCCTTCTCCAGCACGGCGAAGGCCAGCGAGGGATGGCGCTGGATGAGCTCCCGGGCTGCGGCCAAGCCCACGATCCCTGCGCCCACCACGGCCACATCGAACGTGCTGCGGAGACACGGACACGGCCATCAGCACATCCCGCGGCACGGGACAGGGAAAAGGGACAGGGGATATAGGGCAAGGGATATAAAGAATAGAGGGGAGAGGGAAAGGGGATGGGGAAAATGGGGAAGGTTTAGGGCAAGGGGATAGAAGTGAAGGGGATATAGGGGAAGGAGATATAAGGAATAAAGGGGATGTAGGGTTGAGGAAAATAGGATAGAGGAAAGGAGGTAGGGGTGATTGATAATGGAAAGGGGGAAAAGATAGGGATAGGAGATAAAGGATATAGGGGAAGGGGCTACAGAGAATATAGGGGATATAGGAGAGAGGAAAAGGGGATAGGGAAAGGCGGTATAGCAAATATAGAGGATATAGGAGAGAGGGACAGGACGGGGAAAAGGATAGGGAAAAATGATAGGGGAAAGGGACAGGGGAAGTGGATGAGCAGAGGTAAGAGGAGAGAGGAAGGGGTAAGGGGAGAGGGGAGAGGAACAGGGACAGGGGACGGGGATCGGGATAAAGTGAAGGTCACGGCTGGGGACAAGGATAATGTTAGGGGTCGGTGCTCCGTGTGAGGCGGCCCCGGCCTCACCTGCGCCGCCGGCTCTGGGGCCGCCATAGCGCCGCAGCCCCGCCCGGGCCCGCGCGGG
>VZRL01001451.1:16504-41755 GCA_013397895.1 Origma solitaria | reverse complement strand
CGCGGGCCCTCAGCGCCGCCGCCATCTTGGGGCGGAGGGAGCGCCGGGGCCGCGCCCGCGCCCGCCTCCTCCCGCGGCCGCTGCTCCTCCTCTTGGTGCCCCTGCTCCTCCTCCTGCGGCCGCTGCTCCTCCTCTTGGTGCCCCTGCTCCTCCTCCCGCGGCCGCTGCTCCTCCTCTTGGTGCCCCTGTCCCTCCGCGCTCTGCCGGGCAGGGCAGGGCCGTGCCTCGCCGGCCTCCGGGCAAGGTTCGGCCGCTCGGCCCTGGGGCAGCCCGGGGGCGGTGACGGGCCCCCCTCTGCAGCCGTGGGCCCTGCCGGGCTGACAGCCCCGGTCAGGCCTTGACGGCGGTGCGGCCTCCCCCTGCTGCTGCTGGCGCTCCGAATAACATCTCCCTTTTCCCGTCTCCCGTCTGCAAGGAGGTGATGATGGCGTTGGGGACACTCTTGAGGAAGCCGCCGCCACCGCCTGGCAGCTGTAGAGCCTTCTGGGGATGGCTGAATGCCGTGTTCAACAAGTAAGAGTGAGTCGCTGGTTAATAATTAACTATCAGGTCCCTCAAATTATCTGCGCGGTTTGTGAAGCAGAACAGTCAGGTCCCTACGCTGCAGAAAACGTTTCCTGTCATTAATGCTCTTCTTTCTCCCCAGATTGCATGTTGGTTACTTCCCATTCCAAAGCCGTGACCTTTCAGAGGAAGGTGTGTGCTCTGCCCCTTCTCTGGAATGGCCGAGGCAAGCTGGCCACATGGATCCCACCATAAATCCTGGTCGTCTTTGACCCCAAAACTCACCTAAGCCAGTAGCACAAATGTGCCCTTTTACTTACTCAGAGAGGCATGCAACCAGCCCATTATTTGCAAAGTGGTTCAGCCACAGAGGGGTTTAATATTTACTTTCAGGAAAATAGTTTCACAGTGAAAGGTTTTCTCTGCCCATGGCTTTTTTGCATTAGTTTGCCATAGTTTTGCATTATGTCTTCTAGCTCTGTGGGAAGGGTTGTGTGGTGTTGCTGATTGCTAAAATTCGGGAGCCCCTTCCAAGTCTCTGCCTTGAGCATTCCTCACTAGACTAAGAAATACATCTTTTTCCTGAATGGACCCAAGGAATTTAACTAGTGCTGAAGCGTGGGGGTTTTTAAAATACCTATAATTGTTGGGGCAGCCCAGGGAAGAGGTGGAGTCACCATCCCTAGAAATATTCAAAAGACATGTGGATAAGGCACTTGAGGATATGGTTTAGTGGTGCTGCTGGGCTGATGATCCAAAAAGTCTTTCCCACCTTAATGACTCCACAATTCTGTGAAAAGGCTTTAGGAATGACACACATACAAGCAACAAAAGGTTTTTATATAACCAATGTTGGGGAAGCAAATTTGCAGTTGTAAACCCTTAACTCTGGGTAGAGACATGAAAGGAAACAGTCAGGAGAGTTAAGTCCAGTTGCATTTGTATTATTTTTTTACCAAAAAGCATCTGCCTCTTAAATTAAAAAACCTTACGCCAGACTAAGACACAATCCAACAATTACCCGTAACGCATTTCCAGTGAATCACATCCTTCCTTTTGTGACCATGCACATGAGCAGGTGTTTGCTGTGGAGCGTTTCTGTCATCCAGGGAACAATTGTGCCACATTTCAGACACGCTGTGGTGCTCTCTGTGTCCCGCAGGGTGGACCACGAGCGGATCCAAGCCGTGGGCCCCGACCGGGCGGCCTCGGAGTGGCTGCTGCGCTGCGGGGCCCTGGTCAGGTTCCAGGGCTCTCCCAAGTGGCAGCAGGACTACAATGGGCTCCCCACGGGGCCTCTGGGCAAGTACAAGATCGAAGCCATTAATGCCACCGACTCCTGCATCATGTACCGAGGATTTGACTATCTGGGTAATGTACACACGGAGGTTGTTCTTAATGGGCTTCTTTTGAATTGCGTCAATAGTGGCGCCATTTTCTCCTTCCTTAGCAAGATGCAGATAAATCTTTCATGGTTTTTTTCCTCTTTAAAATGCTTCTTCATATTTTTATCCATCCCTAAGTTTTTTGCTGTAGGTGTGGTGTGAAGGGGGAAGATGTTGGAAACTTCAGCCTTTACCTGAAGTGTCTGTAGCACTAAGGAAGTGCCACAAATTTTGATGAGTTCATAGCGAAAAGCACTATAAATATTATTTTCCTCCTGCACCAAGTGATGATTTTGGTGCTCTGAAGTCATAATTCTGCTCATTCTCCAAGCATTTATGATGTCTTCAAGACAAATAAAAAGCAAGCTCTCGGTTTCTTAAAAATAAGAGATTAAAGAAGTGTTTCAGGTGTGCTTTAAATAACAGAAACCAAAATGGGGAACAGACTGTTTTATTTTTTCACAGCAGGGGACCCTGAATTTCTGGCATTAGCACATTCCTATGTCCGAGTCATTGTTTATCACCCAGACTTGTATTTTGTTTTTTTAATTACTTGTCCATGTCAAAGCCAACAGAATCCTCACCAAAAGGATACAAAGTCCATGATTTTCATTTGTTTGAAGTACCACAAAGGGACTTTGGAGGTTCATTGTGTGTTATGGCCCCACTGTGTAAAGGAATGTGTTTCTGGGTGGTTTTGGGGGCAGTTATTAAATTGAGAACTTAAGGAGCAGCAAGGTTGGTGCTGGTTTCTACAGCAAATCCTGACTTTGGCCTTTGCAGATGGTCTGGAGCACGTTACAGATATCAAGCTGGAGAAGTGCATGTACATACAGGACGAGTGTCTGCAGAGGCTCAGCGAGACCAACAACCTCCAGAAGAGTCTCCAGCAGCTGAAGATCATTTCCTGTGGGAATGTCACAGACAAAGGCATCATTGCACTCCACAAGCTGACGTACGTGAGCCACCAGTGCTTCCATAGCACCCTGCTCTGGGCTATTGGGCATTGTGGTGGGTGGAAGGGCTAGACTCTGCTATTTCAGACCTGTGGGGCTGGGTTTGGATCAAGAATAAGTAATTAATGAAAACCTTGGCTTCTGTTCCTGACCCCTCTCCACAGCAGCTTTTCAGGGCAGGATTTGTGTGTGCTGTAGCTTTTACTGCTTCCTCCACCTCACACTGCTTCCTGTCACACCATGCCCTCGTGCCTCAGGGTCTCGGGGCAGATGTGGGGGCTCCAGAATGGGATGCAGTTGGATACTGCAGCTACAAACTCCAACCACCCACTTCAGAAACGAGCTTCCAGTAGCACCAGCCTCCATTTAAAATAATCAAAACAACTGTGGTAGAACAATCCTTTCTCCCAATTTCTCTGTCAGCAGTTCAATAGTAGTTGCCCATTTTCTTTTTAAATATTTACAGGAACCTTGAATATTTGTATCTGAGTGACCTTCCTGGGATCAGAGAGAAAGAAATGACCTTCCGTGTCCTTCAGCAGGCGCTGCCGAACCTGGAGCTGGAGCTGGATTTGGAATAAACACAACAGCACATAACTGAGATGTATGTGATTTCCCAGGATTTGTCTTATGTTGCATAAATGAAGTTGTAGACACTGCTGTATTTCCAATATGGAAATAAGCCCAGCTTTCCCAGTCCAGCCTCAAAAGCTATATGTGACCTTTTGAGAAATTATGCAATTAAGTTTTATTAAGCTTAAACTCAGTGGTGGCTCAACAACAGACAAGGCAGGCCTCTGCACGTAGGCATCTGTTTCCTGTTTTTCTAGGAAGCTCTCAATACCTCAGAAGTTTGCAGTATTTTATTGCACAGAAGCAAAGTGGCAGAGGAGGGAACGTCAGGGTGTGTGTGGTTGGTGCATGGTGTTGGTGCTGTTGTCTCTCAGAGAATCTCGCCCAGTTGGTGGGTGCTGATTTAATAAAAGAGGTTATGAGTCTTTTTTTGTGTTCTTCACACTTTGACTTTTGTCTGGTTTAAATGGAGTGATCCACAGGCAGGCAAGGGTCACCCCCTCAGGAGCATTGAGCTGCTGCTGGTGAAGGAGTAGCAGCTCTTGGATACAGCCTTGGGCGCGTTTTTGCTGTGTGCTGACATCGACTAAAGCAGTTCTGTGCAGCCCTGAAGTTGCATCCTCATCACTGCTGATAAATAAAAGTCAATTGAGAATTGTTGTGGTTGGAAAAACCCTCTGAGATCACGGAGTCCAACTGTTCCCCCAGCACTGCCAAGGTCACCATAGACCATGTCCCCAAGTGCCACATCCACAGGACTTTTAAATCCCTCCAGGGTTGGGGACTCCAGCACTGCCCTGGGCAGCTGTGCCACAGCTGGCCAACCCTTTCCATGAAGCAATTTTCCCTAATATCCAACCTGAGCCTCCCCTCCACCCTGAGGCCGTTCCCTCTCCTCCTGTCCCTGTTCCCTGCGAGCACAGCCCGACCCCCCCGGCTGTCCCCTCCTGGCAGGAGCTGTGCAGAGCCACAAGGTTCCCCTGAGCCTCCTTTTCTCCAGGCTCAGCCCTTTCCCAGCTCCTCAGCCTCTCCTGGGGCTCTAGACCCTTCCCAGCTCCGTTCCCTTCCCTGGACACACTCCAGCCCCTCAATGCCCTTCTTGTGAGAGCCTCGAAACTGCCCCCAGGACTGGAGGTGGGGCCTCACCAATGCCCAGCGCAGAGGGAATGACATCCTCAGGGAGAACTCAGCATTTTTAGTCAAATCCCTGGTTTTTGAGGTAGGGAAGGGCAGAAGGCAGTGACTTTAAGCCATCAGATGCAGAGTGCTGTCTCACATGGTTTTCCACATGTAAGGAAACAAAAGGTCAACAGGCACACACAGGACATGGCATCTACCCCACTGAAAGGGCTTTTACTGTTGTGGAACACAAAATGTACTGGGAAAACATTTTTGCTCTAACTGACAAGTAAAAAGAGGATGTTCCTTGCCCAGCAGTACAATTTTATATAGTAAAATACTTCCAGTAAATTGGAAAAAGAAGCTACATTTCTTTTATTCAAAATCAACACAATATTACATTCTGAGAGTCCACAAACCGGAGTCGTTCCAATACAAACACGTAGGTAGAATTCCTACCTGTGTCTGGCCAATGTTATAAATTACATTCATGATTAGTTTTGCTAAAAACATTTTTGTAACTACAAGCAAGTACCCTCACTCTTGTCAGACGCAGAATTCAAGGACGAAACTTGCAGGAGAAGCTCCGAAACGACTAAAGAAACAACAGGGTTATTGTTGCTCTGTTTTCCTGGGAGTGGTGCTTGGTGAGCCCGTGAAGTCACTGCCGGTACTTTGAAACCTTTGTGCTCTCTAAGTGCAGGAGTGAACCAGGTGTCCCTCTGGAGCTGAGAGCTGACAACTCCCTGGGGCAGCCTGGACTGCACCTAAACATCTTCCACCCCATCAGCAGCACCGTCACAGCTCCTCACAGAGCAGGGACGTGGGCCCAGGCTAAAACAGGAGGGACTGATATATTTGGCAAGGTGCAGTTCTCTTGCCAAGTCTGAAATGCAGGGGACAGACAGGCCAGAGTTTGAAATTTCACACTGTAAGCACTGGGTTGGGATAATCCTGAACCAGAAGCCAATCGGTAATTAAAGCAGAATATATTTACCTTCGTACACAGAACACTAAGACAAGCTTGGAGTTCTTCCTGCATCACTTCCCCTCCATCAGTGGCCCAGAGTAGAGGACAGACGATTCTGTACATGTCATAACTTTCAGTGATTTAGTTTTCCACTGTGTATCCTCCATTTATAAATCCTGGATGACTTTGAACAAGTGAGTTTTGATCTGCCACCTGGTCAGATGTTTGGGAAGTGGTACTTTGATTTCCTTGTCTTGCAGCAGATCTTCTTGCTGTCCAAAGCTGGGAGAATGTTGCTGCTGGTCAGCTGAGGCAGGTGCTGTAACTAAAGGAAAAGTTACATAGTGTGTATTTGTTTGGAATGGGAATAAAGCACACATTTCCTTTCTCAAGTGGAATATGAGCTATATAACTATTCCTCCTGTAATCCTCAATCCTACTGTACTTCTCAAGCTGAGAGTCATGGATCTGGGTTCTATGACTGGACTAAACCAGAACAAATCTTTGAAGGATTTCTTGCAGTCATCCAGGGCAAGAAAAATAGTGCTGTTGTATTCCAGGCCACAGAGATGGAAGAGGCAAATCAGTTTGACTCAGTAGCTGACATGCTGTAGCAGTTCTCCATCCCTCACCTCCAACTTCCCTGCCTGTTCCCAGCTCAGTGCTACAGCTGCTGTGGGGAATGGGCCTCACAGGAATAAAGAACTGTGGAATGAGTTGTGTTGTGAGGCTGGATTTGGGGATTTGGGATGGAGTCTGGAAAGGCCTGAGCAGCAGGGAGACATTAGCTAGGCAGCTCCAGCTGCAGAAACACCCAGTGCATGGGGTAACGTGTGGAACACTGTGGGATTGTGTCCCATCAGCAGTTACAAACAGAAGTGGGTATTTTTCCCATCTCCATAACTGAGGATTAAAAAGCACCAAAATATCCCAAATTAAACCAGCCACATGAGTGTGTCCAGTTTGTTCAGCCCTCCTGCTGCTCTTTGTCAGGAACACACATTCCTGGATAAACCTTATCATTCCCAGGGCTGTGCTGTTTATTCCCAGTGCCCCATGGAGCCGCAGTGCAAAATCCAGTTTGTCCGGAGTTACTCTTTAGCCAGGGGGTTTGTTTTCTCCTCAGGAAAAAGCCAAGACCAGCCCAACACCCTCACCTGCCAGCACAGCCCACCCTCTGGGAGCCAGCCAAAAACAGCCCCTCCTTGGGGACGGAATATTAAATAGTATGGAAACCTCACCCCTGGCACGTGCTTCCGAGTCAGCCTGGCTGGTTTCCGAGTTTTTTCATGTTCTTTCCCCAGCTCTGCTGCCTCCCTAAAGCTGTCGAAATAGGGGTGCTGCAGCAGCTGCTCACAGGTCTGCCTCTCGGCAGGGTCCATCCGAAGGCAGCCCTTGGAAAAGATGGAGGATCCCACAAAACACTCATTACACACAGGTAATTCCATCTGCTCCCCACAGCCAACGAGTATTCCCACAGGTACATGGTAACAATTCTTTTTAATGGATTCTGAGTGGCTTTTCAGAGTTAGCATGAAGCTTGAGGAGCAGCTAATTACCCAACAATTGCAAAAATTAATCATGCGATGGTTTGGGTTGGAAGGGACCTTAAAGACCATCTCATTCCACCCTCCTGCCATGGGCACAATCCCAGGCTGCTCCAAGCCCTGTCCAACGTGGCCTTGGACACTTCCAGAGATGAGGAGAGCACAATTGTAGAAGGAATTGTGGCTGAAGGAACAGGTACAACCACATGGGGTAGCAAACCAGCTCTATTTTTCATTGAATTTCTGATAAACTCTCACACCACATGACATTTGTTCATCTCAGTGCAGGGCTTCTCCACGAGCTGGAGTCTTCTTACCTTCATGAGAGCCAGAGCAGAGTATGAAATATTGGGGAATTTAATTTCCAATGGTTCCTGGAGGGAAGACAACAGTGAGTGGACTCATATTAGCAAGCTTTTCATTCATCAGGGTACCAAGACCCAGCTTTCCACAGCAACGTGACTTTTTCCTCAGAAAATGCCTGCATCACTCCGTATGCTCAGGGGCCTGGCATCACAGAGAACGTGCCATGAGAAAGGGGGGAAGGAACTGAGATCAAGCATTTTTTGACTGTTTTTACACAGGCTGTAAGTTAAAATGTCATGAGAGGGGTCCAAACACCTCCAGATAATATTCTGGGGCACAGTGGCAAAGTAGAGGACAAAGCTTTTGGATAGGGAAAAAACACTGCACAGCAAAGGGCTGGGCAAGCTGGGGAAGGGAGGGAAGTGCAGCTAGAAGCAGCTCTTACCATGCTCTCTGGGTCTGGAATTCTTACCCCACTGAAGAACTGGTTGGTGCTGAACACTTGCTGGTGCCTGGGAATGAGATCCCCTTTGACGAAGAATTTAAAAAAAAAAAAAAAAGATTGATAAATATGCTGTTTTAACAGTGTCTGCTTTGAACAAGGTTGTATCCTCTAGCAAGGCTGATGCCATCCAAGACAACATCTGAAGAGATGGAATAACACCAAGTGAGCCAAGGAAACACTCTTTTATGACAATTAATGTTCATTTTGGCCATCAGTGATTCCACACCAGTGTGACTGTGCTGAAGGAAAGGCAGGGCCACAAGTGTTCCAGCTTCAGGAAAATTTAACTCCTTTTGGGTGAAATTGTCTTTGGGCACTCCTGAGGGTGTATAGGAAAGAGCTGGCACACAGCCCCACCTGAACATGCCGGAGCTTTTCCTCAAGGCAGAGTTTTTGAAGCTTAAAGCAGCTCAGAGCAAGGGAAATGTTAAAATCAAATCCATGGCAAAGGAGCCAGTCCAATGCCAACCCCCATAATGGCTCAGCTTCAATCAAGGAGCTTTGCTCGGTGAACACTGCCTCAGTCCAGCACCTGGATCCAACAATCCAATGGGAATCTCTTCTGGCTGAAACCCTATCATTAAAAATAAATTATAAGTGCCGTACACAGGCATTAATGAATTCTGGAGGATGAAGCAATCAGTGATGAACTGTTTTTCTAGCTAAGGAGCTTGTCTGTTTAAAGCCATTAGTCACCTTTGTAGTTTTATAAACTGCTCAGTTAAAATTACAAGTCTCTGTTCATTCAAATGAATTTCAGTTAAAAGTGGGGGGTTGTTTGCTGTCACTCAAGAAATCAGATGTTGCACACCAACATCAAAAAGAATCAATGGGACTGGATTAGTTTAAGTGTTATGGGGATAGTGGCTCTTTTATTTTACATAAATATGGAGAGGCTCCTAAAATTCATTGATGAACAACAACAAACACATGGAACAGAGAAGCTGCAATGCTCACACTTCCTTCCCAGGCACGGAGCCATCAACAGGCACTGACAATGGTTATGAAACCTCCAAAGCTGGCATGAACTGAATCCAACTGTTCACTGACCACTTTGCTCGGTACCAAACCCTGAAAAACACCTGCATCTTTCAAAGTTTTATGGAAAGCATTCCTGGTCCTTTCTGATAAAGGTACCTCATTATTTTTGTCTGTGTGGAGACAGCTGAAGAAGTTCATGTGCTCCCTCACCCCAGCAGTCACCGAGCCACCCCAAGGGACCGGGAGGGGTGTCCAGTGGTCACCAAACACATCCCACATCTTTCCTAATGTGCCCAGATCCAGACCCAGCTTCCCAGAGACCACCACTGCTAGAGTGGAGGGCTGGTTCCAGGCAGTGTGCAGGCAAGGATCCTGCTCCCTCCAGCCTGGTCCACTGGGAGCCTGTTAGCACATCTACACCATACCAGGAAAACCCAGCTCCTTCTTAAGACCAGGAACACCTCAAATAAACCAGCAGCTACTAAAGGGAGAGAGCTGCTGGGTAAATTCCCCTCCTGGCTATTCCCAATTCCCGCCAGAGAGGGCATCCCTCCTGGGCAAGCTCCAGTCCTGCCAGAGGCGTGGGTACAGAGGGACGCTCACCCAGGGTTCTGCGGATGAGGTACAGCTGGTCCACGTCTGACTTGCCCGGCCACAGGGGCAGCCCCGAGAGCAGCTCGGCAAAGACGCAGCCGATGGCCCACACGTCCACGGGGGGGCCGTACTGGGTGTCCCCCACCAGCAGCTCCGGGGAGCGGTACCACCTGGTGGCCACGTAGTCGGTGTAGTAGTCACTGGGACCAGCTGAGTCGGGGTCAGGGGAGAGAGACACAAACAGGAATGTGGGATCAGAGCGATGCACGTCAGCCATGTCACTTGTCACACGTTGGGGCACCTCCTGGGCAGGCCAGAGTCCCTGGACACTAGCACAACCCAACTTTGGAAACGCTCAGGATCTGGCAAAAATCAAGACCATGTTTTCCCCCAAATGTAAATGTGCAGAGCTCCACAGCACGGCCCTGCACCAGCCAGTGGGCAGTTCTCAGAGCCCATGTGATTTGGCTGAACAGGAGCTAAAAAAAACAGATTAGGGGGTTTATTTACAACGGAAAATGTGAAGCCATTGTTTGCAGAGGCAGCCAGAGGGGCTCTTCCTGCCAGGGAACTCCAGCTGTGTCTCCAGCACTGCATAAACAACGGCTGGGCAGCTCCAAGACGCCCAAGGCCAACTTCCATCTCGCAGTGCCAGCACCCCCAGCGGCTCAGTCGGCCCAGCAGGGAGCTCAGCTTGTTCACAGATGTCACCTCGATGTCTGGGCTCCCTCCCTGTAAGGGCTGGGAATCCCTACCCAGCCTTTAGCAGAGCTTCCCTGGGAAAACACTCAGCCTTTTATATAGCATGATTTGCAGTGCATCAAAGACGAGTGAATGGCTGATCCTACACTCTGTGTACATAGAGTCAGCACTCACTCAGGATTCGAGCAAATCCAAAGTCACAAAGTTTGATGACCGAGTGCTTTGTTATCAGGATGTTTTCTGGCTTTACATCCCGGTGGATGCACTGGAAAACGAAAAAAAAAAAAAGCAAGGTTAGAAGCAAGTATTTAACCTGGCCCTCAGATAAATTCAACCACCTCCCCCTTGTACACTGTGCACGTGTCCAAATTTGGGATCCTCATTAGAGGGAAGATGTGGTGATACCAGAGTGACTCCAGTGAAGGGCCACTGAAATTTAAGGGATTGCATGTCTGACATCCAAGGAGAGGAAGAGGGAGCTGGAACCATCAAGAAAAGGCTCCCGGGGAAACTCTTCAATGTGCATTAATACCTGCTGGGAAGGAGTAAAGGAGACTGAGTCAGGCCCTCCTTGGGGTGCCAGAGACCATGGGCACAAACTGAACACACAAGAAATTCCATTTAAACGTAACTAATTCATTTTATCTTCTTTTACTGAGAGGGTGGCCAGACACCCAAACAGGTTGTCCAGAGAGACACAGGTTGTCCTGTGTGGAGCCTCCAGCCTTGGAGATCCTGAAACCCTGACTGGAAACGTGTCTGAACAGCCTGTTCTAGCTGAGCCAGCCTGACAGGGAGGGTTGGATGGGATGGTCTCCAGAGGTCCCTTTCAACATCAGCAATTCTGTGATTTCTTTGGAGGTGACCTTGTCCTTCACAGCAACTGAATTTGGGCTTGGCAAGGAATTTCTGCTGATCAGACTAGCAAAGACCTTTATTTCTTTTGCCCTTCTCAACTCACCGGGCTCTCACTTGTATTGTCCATCCCCCACCATGAAATCAGAGCAAACACCTTGGACTTTCCTTGCCAATCTGGTGGTAAATTATTGTGTCTCCCCTTGAGGACTGAAATGCTGCTTATTAAACCACTATCATGGAGTTCCTGAAAGGGCAGCTGCATAAAACCTCATTACCTGTGATCTGCAGCAGCTCAGGCTGCAGCATCTCATTGTCCCCTCTGCTCTCCAACTCCATTAAATCTTTCAGACTGAGCAGGACAACAGAAAAAAGATGCAAACCAACAAATCTTGGAAGCAGGAGAGACCTGTGGCCAAGTTCCTGTGGCTCAACTGGACATAATTCTCCCAGCGAAGACAAAACACCCATTCCAGGGCCATCTCCTGCCCCACTCTTAAATCTCAAATGTTGGCAGAAGAATAATTACAACTAAGTTTGCCTGAAGAACATCTCCAAAAGGCTCCTTCTCTTTCCCTGCTTCTTAAAGTGTTCCCACTGTCATGCACACAAGTCATGTCTCCCTCTAGAGAGCAAAGGAGGGGTTGTAAAATGGGTTTACTGTGTCTAAGTTTTGAAATCTTTTCACTGGTGCCATGATCCAACCCTGTGACAGTCAACTGAAGGGCCTTCTGTGAAATCAGCAGCAGTTTGCTCAGGTCCCAGCTGATGAGCTGGTAAGGCACGTTCCTAAAGGTCAGCAGCATTGCAGGGCACAGGGATCACACATGGATACATTCCCATTCCTCCTGGAAGCTTGTCTAAGGTCATTAGAGCAAATCATTCCTTGACAGCCAAGCCAAAGGGTGTGTGTGACAGTGAAGGCAGCTGTTGTGGGTATATACCAGTATTTCAGGTGTGTTTCCTGTTGAAAACAGGAGATTCCATCTGACTCCATCCCATTAAAGCTCTGTCATCAGGAAAACGCCAGCAGAACCCCCCTCTCCTCCAAGGCCATGTTCCAGCAATCATTAGTGCTGATTAGGGGACTCACATTGTGTTTATGGCAGAAGTTCACAGCCTGTAGGGTCTGCCAGGTTATGCTCTTCACCAGGTACTCTGGTACCCTGTTGGAAAAAACACAGTTGTATTTTGGCCATTTATAATAATGCCACCATTAGAAGGAAGAAGAAGAGGAGGCCTCTGAGTGCTGACTTGTACAGGAATCTCTCAGCAAAACCACCAGGGAAGTCAGGAAACACTTCCCATCCAGACAGTGCAACAAGACACAAGAATTTATGGCAGCTGAAAGTGTGACAGTACCATGTCACAGCCAGCATGGGCTGCCACTGTGACCCCACAGCAGAGTCCATGTCAAAATCTGTCCTGTGGCTGTGTTCAGCATCCCCGATTCCTGGCAATCCTGAAATGCCAGCAGGAATTTCTGCCTTGGCAACTCTCAAGGTTGGAACTGTTGGAGTATCCATGGTATAGATACATGGAATGCAGCCATGGCACTGATTGTAAAGAGTGGGGAGGGGAAAAATGGGCCTGGGAAGGCTGTTCAGACAAGAGTATAAAGCTCTGCTTTGGTTTGGATTCCCCTTCCTTCCCTCTCATGGCTGGCAAGCACTTCCCATCTCCCTCTCCTTTCTTAAAGTTACTGGGCAACAGCTCTTAAACTTCCTCGTCTCTCTGTAATGAGCTTCAACAACCTCAGGAAAGGCAGAAGTGACAAACTTGGCACTTTCAAACTTAGATACAATTTTATTTCACATTTAATGCTGACAAACTTCTGATTTATTATAAAGAAAAAGAAAAGCTACCCAAAAAATAAACCAAAACAATACAAGCCTGGGTTTTCCTTTCAAGCCTGGCTTTCACTTTTTGCTGTCAGTGGGACATTGACACTCTGCTGACACTACTGTGGCCACACTAGAGATTCCTTTCAGAAACATCCCAGAATGATGGGAGTGCTGCTCTGGCAGCTTGAAAAGGGGATGGAATTGGTCAAATGAGCTGGAAACAGCACATGCCCACCCATCTTAACCTGACTACAAAGACGTGACCATCTGCCCTAGCAAAGCTGAAAAGCAAAGCATGGAGCCAGCTGTTACACGTTCCTTCACACTGGAGTTGTTCTGATGAACAGGAAGCAAATGGGAAGCATTTCCTTCAAAGAGAGTTACCCATCCTCTCTTCAGATTGCAGGTGAACAGGTTCAAAGTGGGTGGACTCAACAGCTCACAAAGCCATGTGCTGTCAGCATGCTCCATTCTCCTGGAGCTCCTCAGCAGGGAGAAGGGGCATAAATAACAGGCTCTTGTTTCTTCAAGCCTCAATCAGTCTCCTGCAGGCAATTCACTTAGCTCCAGGCCTGCAAAATGATTTATGGACTTCTGCTTAGCATTTCCACAGCACCAAGGCACCGTGGATAATTAGGGACAATGTATTTGGTGGGAGTGTCATTTACAAGGTGTCAACAGAACACACCCTGTGGGTAGCTCACACCTGGTCCAAGCACCTGTTTGAAAAGGAATTTTTGCAGAGAGGTGCAGGCACAGCTCCTGGGAACTCCTCCTCACTCTGGAGGGCTGAAAGTGTTCAGAAGCCGTGTAGATGTGGCACTTGGGCACAGAGTTCAGTGGTGAACGTGGCAGTGCTGGATTAACAGTGGGACTCAATGGTCTCAGAAGGCTTTTCCAACCTAAGGACTCTGTGAGTCTGATTCTGTCTTTGGGTGCCAGTGACCTTGCCCCAGTGCCCACAGTGATGGGAGCAGTGGAACGAGCAGGACACAAGTTGTTTCCAGGCCCTGGGGTTCGCTGCTCCCCCACCAGCCAAAGCTCTCCTAAATGCTCAGCTCAGAGCTCCTGTCTCCGTGGTGAGCAGGGCTGTGAGGGAACACAGCTCCTACGCCGTTCTTGTGGATGTCATTGCCAAACCACAGTAACAGAGACACTCCAGAGCACTGGGCTGAGAAACCTCTCCTGTAATTACTAACATTCCTCTGAAAAGCCACAGGGCAGCAAGGACATGGACACGCTGCCCCCTGTGCTCCCAGCGAGAGAGGGGCCGCTCACTCACCCGCGAGGGTGCTTGTCCAGCTCGTGCAGCACCGTGTGGTCACAGTACTCGAACACCAGGTGCAGCCTCCGCTTCCTTCTGAACACCTCCAGCAGATTCACCAGGTTGGGGTGCTTGAGTTGCTGCAACACACAGGGGGTGGACTGGTCAGCTACTGCACACAGTGAAGGTGTGGGGGACAGAGATTTTTCCTGCAGGGTCACAATTCCTTAAGCTAAGCCCTTTCTACAAGCACAGCACGATGTGAAGCACCAGCTCAGCTACAGCTCAGCTTCTGTGTACTTATTTTGGGAGCTGACCTAAATGGGTGGGCAACAAGCTCTTCCCAGTGTCCCATCTAACCCTTCCCTGTGGCAGTGGGAAGCCATTCCCCCTTGTCCTTGGACACTGGGAAGAAATTCCTGGCTGTGAGGGTGGGCAGGCCCTGGCACAGGTGCTCAGAGCAGCTGTGGCTGCCCCTGGATCCCTGGCAGTGTCCAAGGCCAGGCTGGACAGGGCTTGGAGCAGCCTGGGATAGTGGAAGGTGTCCCTACCCATGGCACGGGGTGGAACTGGATGAGCTTTGGAATCCCTTCCAACCCAAACCAAACGGTTTCAAGACTCTGCAAACTCCCACCCCACCTTCCTTGGCTCCTGGCCACAAAAATCCCTTGATCTGCAAGGTGTTTACTGTGCAGAACAATGATTTATCAGGCCCCACATTTTTTTACTGATGAAACTCAATCTCTCTCCATCTCTGACAAACAGGAGTTGCCTAGGCCAGGAAGTACCTCAACAAACAAATAAACAAACTGTTACTATTGACAGAGAAAAAGCTGAAAAGAGTCAAGCAGGTCTGCACTTGTTAAAATCAACAGTGCCCCAAACACAGATCCTGCTGTGCCAGGCTGCAGTGGCTTTAGATCCTTAAGGATGATGCAGTTCCCAGCTGCATTACAAAGAATTTCTGCAATGATTATTTTCCTTTTCAGATGTTTAATAACATTTAAATCTTAATGTAAATGCAACATTGTTTACTGAATTAATACAGCTACATATCATATGTTTACTTTGGATAGGAGAAAAACTTAGGCTGCTTCTCCCCAAAAACTAACTGAAAAATAAATACACTTTTTTCCTAGATGATGGCTTTCCTAGGCTGGCAGGTGTACAAATCATGAGCACCCTGGAGAAAGTAAAAAGGGAGCACCTCCCACTTCTTGGAACACACAGCTGAGGGTACTCATCACCCAGCAGCAAGTTCGCAACAAATAAAAGGAAATATTTTTTTTCACAGAACACGTTCCTAAAGCCTCAGGAAACTATGGAGACCAAATGAACATACAAATTCCAAAAGAGCTGTGACAAGTCCTAACAGTCTTCAAATGTCTCTAAGCACAAAGCAATGGGCACAACCTTTGGCTCCGAATCCTTGCCCAGAAGCTGGGAGTGTGGAAGGAAACCTTACCTGATCCTCTCCCCCTTTCTCCTTGGTCTTTCCTCATTTCTGCATGCTTGATAGGCCTGGGGTGTGACTCCCTGCAGATGCTCCCGTGCTTTTATTTCACCAGGCACATAAAGCCAGAGGCTGGAGGAGTGACCCATCTCTGTGTGAGGATGAGCTCCCAGACAGGTCAGGGAGGGATCAGCAAAGACAAGGCACTGCCTTGGCTCACTGGTGCTGGTCATGCTGTCACTTCCATGTGTGAATCCCCGATCCTGCACAGCCCCTGGCATGCAATCCACAGCTGGATCCCGCACACCCAGGGGCTCAGAAAGGGCATTTTAAAGAGGACCTGCAGTAGATTTATCAATAAGGGAGCAGGGAGAGCTGTGTCCCATGGCTGCCCCCCTCCTTGTGCTGTCTAGAACCACTTTTTGCCCACGTGTTTTACACCGGCTCCAACCGCTCTGGGGGAATCTCCTGGACGCAGAGGGGTCTGTGACACACACCAAGGGCAGAGCTGTGCCCACACCGGCCAGGACATCGCTGACTCCATGGGGGACAGAGCCGGGACCAATCCCTCTGTGCAGGGCACTGGATCAATCCCTCTGTGCCCCTCCACAGCCCCTGCAGAAGCCGCAGGCTCCTGGCGGCTGCTCACCGCCGGGTCTCAGCTCCCACCTGCAACCTGGGCCGGGCAGGACCAGCAGGCATCGCCAGCCCTGGACAAGCGGGTCGGACATTGCCCAGGACCGGCTTTCTCCCAGAGGAACTGACTGACCCGGGCACTTCATGGTGCTCCTTCACACACGTCTCTTTGCTTCCCTCCCTCACGACACCCTAGATACCCTCATGCCTGTCCCTTCATGGCTGCCCTCACACCCCATCCCCTCACCACGTTCCGTCCCCTCACGACACCCTGTCCCCTTATTGCTGCCCTCACACCTTGTAGCCTCATGATGCCCTTTCCCGGACGCCCTCGCACCCTGTCCTCTCACGACACCCTGTACCCTCATGTCGCCTCGTCCCCTCACGGCTCCCCCAGCCCTGTCCCCTCAGGGCTGCCCCGCTGCCCGCCGGGGCTCGCCATGGCGGGCACAGCCCGTGCCCGCAGCGGGCTCCCCTCCGCCGCCCACCTTGAGCATGCGGATCTCCCTCAGGGCGATCTTCCGGATCACCGGGTCCTCCTCGGACTCCAGGAACTTCTTGATGGCCACGATCTGCCCCGTGTCCTTGTTGCGGCACTTGAAGACGACGCCGTAGGAGCCCTCCCCGACCTTGCCCAGCTTCTCATAGCGCTCCATGGCCGGGGCAGCCCCGCCGCCTCAGCCGCCTCAGCGCGGAGCCGGGGCGGGCCCGGGCGGGGGAGCCTCCCCGGCGGGGACGGCCCCGGGAACCGCCCCGGGGACACCGGAGCGGCCGGGGCGGGCCCGGGAGGGAGGGAAGGAGAGCGGGGCATCCCCTGGCTTCTCCGGGGGCCGGACGGTGATCGCACACCTCACGCCCCGCAGCTCCCCTCTGTTCGTGGAGTCACAGATCCACGGCATGGATCGGGTTGGAACAGACCTTAAAGAGCATCCCCCTGCCATGATCGTGTAGCCTTTGCCATTCTCTGCCTTTGCAGAGGATCTCGGGGTTTGACTCCCTTTTCCTAGAAGGTTGGAAGAGGGAGCAGCCTTCCACAGGCTCTGCCAGCCTCAAGCAGCACCCGCACCTCCCTCTGGCACCTGGAGGTTCCCCTGGACACCTTCCCACTGCACGGTTCCACGGTCTCAGGTGTGTGTCACGAACGGGCTCCAGCCAGCAGCCAGCCTCTTCTGTCGAGCATTTCCATCTCTTACCTTCCTGTTCTCTTTCCTGGGTCCCTGCATCCTCATCCCCTGACGAAGGTGGCCTTCTGTGGTGGTAATTGCTTCCAGTATCAGATCTGAATGTAAGTGTGGACACCCCACTCCATCTCACGCTTCCTCCCTCCCCAATCCTTTCCTGAAGTGATTCCCAACTCAGAACAAAGATCCACTAATTACTCTTCTTCCCAAGCCACATCCATGTGCAGCCCCCACACCCCAGCTGCCAAGATTCACCCACAGAGATACCAACCTTCTGCAGGGGAGGAATATTGCTGTGCATTTATTTACCAGTAACTGTCAGGTTTTTGTGCTGTCCCAAGGCACATTCATTACATTATTTTTTCAACCTCTTTTTCCCTCTGCCTCAGCAGATCCCTGAAGATCAGGGATACAGGTACAGCACCTGCAGCAAGCAGGCAGCCAACGTGTGAGGACAAGGTGTAAACTGCTCCAGATCCTGCCGAAGCTGAGCCCTGAGTTTTCCTACTCCAAGAGCTCTTCAGAGCCCACCAGCCCCTGCTCTCTTCCCAGCACAAGGCAGCCAGCCTCTGCTTTTTCAGCCAAACAGTTCCCAAGTGGTTCCCTGCTGATCCAGGTGACTGGCAGCAGGGCTAGGCCAGGAATAATGTGCCCCTGCTACTCTGATTTCTCCCTCCAGTGCTATCCTGCTGTCCGTGGGAGCTGCTGCTGGCTCCTGGCAGTCTGCAGGATGGAGAACAGCGGCGCCAGGACCTTCCCCCAGCAGCCACAAAACCTGGAGACCAGCTGGCTTCTCCCGAGATCCCTCTGATAAGGTATTGTTCCCAGCGAGTCACCACACCACAGATCAAATAAAGCAGTTTATTTGGCATAGACTGAACTGCAACAGAAATTCCCGTGGAACAAAGCCTGGTTACACAAACGGAACGAGTGCAGTTATGAGTCTCAGTTATACCTAACGACTAAACAAGGTAAAAAAAGCACATTTCAGAGTCTCCCAGTCTTGTCCTTTCCATCCAGAGACACCGTGGCTCACTGATGCATTGTACCTTTCCTCTTTAAAGAGATGTCAGCACAATTCCAGATGTATTTTGCACTTTCAAGCAATTTGGTTAGGAAATCCAGAGACTAATGCACAGACTGCTCTTCCCATGCTGTTTGTACTTCCAAGAGCTCTGGGAGCCTGTTTTAAGGCTTTCAAGTCAGATACATGACCTCGTGCATCCAATAATTAAAACGTTGATAATGCTGAGCAAGGAAGGAGGGGCTGAGCAAGCTTTTGCTTCATAACCCCCGAGCTCCTCGCATTAGGCTTTCTTCAAGCCTGGTTTAAATTCCACAAAAACAAAGCTACAGACAACAGCAGACTAAATTAAACAGTCAAACACAAATTATACTGATCAGAGCCACCGAGGCTGGCTGGGGTGACTATGGAACACGCAATCTGCTCTGTGGTACGGAACAAAAGTGAGGTTTTACGCTAGGAAACAGCATCTTGCAGATCATGCCAAAAATGCCACTGTCTATGAAACCAGCAGAAAGCATTTCGAAACATGCCATTAGAAATGCTTCAACAGCTAAAAAAGGTTTGATTAAATGAGGACTTTCCTAAGTTTATTCATGATCCAGCAAAACACCAGTCATTTGTGTCAAAGAAAAACTTTCAGCTCGTTATTTCTGCATGACAGTGTCATGACCTAAGAGTTATTTACTCCAGTTATTCCCCATAAATATTCCGATTTTATTTACAAGTTTCTCTCTAGTCTTTTAGAGATCTCCTTTAAGTGTTTTCAAAGATGAAGCTGAAATTACCTTCTGTAGTGAATGAGGTAAATTAAAAAGTGTTTGCTCTACAATATCTACACCTGGTGCTTCACTTCATCTTAACTTTTGTTTTAAAGTCCCTGTAGACCAGGAGTGGCACCATTTGAGGTTAATCACCAGTCACTGAGAAGTAATTTCAATACTAGAGAACTCAGCTTCTTTGTAAGACAAAAATCACACATCCTACTTTTAATACTGCTGATCCAATTCCAGCTGACCACCCTTAAAGCACATTTTCCATGCTCTGTGGAGTGATTTTTGAATTTTATCTGTACACTTACTATTTATTAAGCTTTGACACAGTGTCAGAAGTGAAAAGCTCGACTTGATTTCAATGCCAAGTCAACAAGAATGAATTTTGAATGACAGTGGCTAAAATGCTAAATGTGTGCAGGGCTATTTTTCCCTCTGGACTTCCCAACTTCAGCTGTCCTGAGTAACGAGACATCCCTGAGCCATCACGCGGGCCCAGACAATTCCCTCCGTGTTAAATTATGGATCACGGAGCTGATGCCAACGCAGCCAACACAGCACCGAAGCCCTCCCAGCTGTCACACACCTCTACTGCTCTGTTCAAACGACCTGGGAATTCCAACCTCTCAGCGCATCTCAGCAGCTGAACAGGCAGCACTGAATTAAGAAAACCTTCAATTTAAATGTTTATGAGCTGCTACTGCACCTGCCCAAGGACCGTGTTCACGTCAAAGCCAGCAGGGTAATGTGAGGTAGTAAAACCAGATGCTCTCCTGGAGTCAGTCTATATTTAATGGTACCTCAGGAATTTTAATTAATGAGGAAGACAAAAGGAACCGATGTGACTCTTCAATGGAGAAAGAGAAAGGAAAAAAAAAATGCAGATGACCAAACAGGGAAAAAGTGACCAAAGCTTGGGTATAGAATACTGGTTCTTATCATGTTTATTTATCCCACACAGCTGGGGCTGGAGCCATTCCCAAAGCACTGTGGCACAGCTGGAATGCTGCTCAGGCTCAGCCACGGCTCCAGGCTCCCCTCTGGAATAGCATAAATAAACCACACGTCGTGGGCAGTTGGATACATGATACTTTCATTCATTAAGGATGATGACCTGATACAATTTCCATTTCATGTCACAAGGCTTATCCCTAATTTATGAAAATAAAGCATATATGTTTTGTACATTTTTATATATATATATATAAATATATATATAAAAAATACACACTGCCAGTCAACTTCACACACATGCACACATACACACATGGATATTGTACACAGCCACTCAGGAACAACAAGTCTGATATCAATATTCTACTTTGTGTACATACACCCTATGTCTAGGAAGTAAGAAAATCCCTTTTATGGCAATTCTGCAGGCAGAAAAATCAGTACAAAATATTCTGTTGTACAAAACTGCATTTTTTTACAAGATCATCCAACACGGTAACACACCCCTCAGTAATGCTCTACATCCCTACAAGGAAAAAGAATAATCAAATCTTTATACAATTGTAAAAAAAAAAAAAAAAAAAAAAAAAAGTAAGCTGCTCTGCAACCTTCCTTTACTAAAAGTTAGACATTACCCCATCCTAGCAGCAGATTAATAAATAAGGATTAAATAGTCTATTATACAAAGCCATACCCAATGGCAGATTTAAAACCAAAAAGCTTTGCAGATACTTTCACTTCCTACACAGATCTTTGTTTTATTAAGAATAAGACTCAGTATAAAACAGGGCGACAGCCAGCACTAGATCTGTATCTACAGAATAAAAGGAAAATCCAAGGGATGGAAAATATTTAACAATTTATGGCACCTTTACTGCAGAACATGTTTCAAGGCTCTGTTTCCCTAGAACTAACGAGTAAAGGGCTCTTTATCTCAGCTTTTATTAAGCAAACTCGATATAACCAACCACACAGTGGCAAGAGACAGAACCAGCTGTTCCCAGCTGCAAAAATGGATTGATTCCCACCCTAAAAACCACCACAATTCTGGTGCCAAGACAAGAAAGGGCAAGTCCCGGTTTCCTGGCGCTCCTCGGTCCCAGCGTGGCCAATTCCCTCTGGTTTTGGTGGGTGAGTGCTGCTCAGTAACTGTTTTCATGTCCAGCCAAGATGTAGAGGTTGCTGTGAGCCGTGGGGTTTTCCGTGGGCCTGCTCTCCAGCACGACCACTCTGCAACCAAACACAAACAGGAGCCACGTGGTTGGGGGCAAAAACAGAGCTCTTGGTGGAGCTCCTGAGGAGGAAACTCGGGGGTTTGTATAGATTGGTGACAGAGGTTCCCCCAAATATCCTGGGTGTTCATTCTTTGAACAATTTCCTCATTTTCCAGCATCACTTCTGATAAAAACATTGAAGGACAAGATACAGTGGAAGGGTTGGAACTGATGATCTTTAAGGTCCCTTCTGACCCAATCCATTCTGTAATTCCATGATCCCATCATCTGCAGCCCAAATGTTTATCCCTCCTACATCTTGCTATAAGCATCAGCCACTAACATCAACAATTCTCCTCCCTCCTCAATATTTCTCACCCAAAGGGCTCACAGGGATCACTCAATCCCATCTCTGCCTTTGTCCTGCTGGATCATGTTCCTGTGGGCTGCTCTGGAAAATGATTCTCTCCCTGTCTTGGCACACTGACCAATGCTGGACCTTGCCCATCAGCTGCTGTGGTTGGGCCTTTCACCTCCCCTCTCCCTCCCAAATGTCGAGCATTTCTCCGCACCAGCTCTTAGGAAAATATCCTGTTGATTTTAGGATTAAACTTATCTCTGTTTTTTGTTTTCCTCAAAGAGATTTCAAGTGAAGTCTCTGAAGAACCTCTGTCCCTGATCCTCACCTCTGCACCCAAGCAGTTCTAGGGGGATCCAAGGTGAAAAGGGCATTCAACATCTCCTTGCTGGAATGGCAGGAAGTTTTGTTTACACCCTTCCTGGGGGGTTCTCCAGAGCATGAGGAAAACCAGCTGAACAGAGATGGAAAATACAAACCAAAGGGTTTGGATGTTCAAGGCCAGGTGAGGGAGCAGAGGATCAGGGAATCAAGAGCACGAGGTGTTCAAGGCTTTGAGCCGCTGGGTCTAGCAGAAAGTGTCCCTGCCCAGGGGTGGAGCAAGATGAGCTTTAAGGTCCCTTCCAACCCAAACCAATCTGGGATTCTGTGGCTGTGATTGCTAGGTTCATCCCTATCTATTCCTGCATTTATCCCTCTGGCTGAGAACCCACAAATGCGCAAGTCCAACCTGGAGCCTGGGACAGCTTCTGCTCAGGTTCCAAACCTGGGGGTCTGCACCTCTGCCCTCCTCTGCAGCTGAAAGGGACCAGCTGATGTTACAGATAATGTGTGGATTTGGACAACTGCGATTCAAACCTGAGCCAGTTCTGCTTTGCTCTGCTGCTTCCAGCCCAGCAAGGATTGTTTTTAACTGGCTGCTGCCAAGGTAATTCCCAGCTCACCGGGACAACCCAGGCCAGGAGCAGGCTCTTCCAGAAGGGCACCGGGCACCCTGCAAGCCAAGAAAATCTCTCCTCTCTTCCTGCCACTTGCTGCCCACAGACAGAGCTGGGCTGGGCTGGAAGCCAGTCCCAGCTGGAAAGTAGAAAAGCTGGTTTAAATAAAACAAAAGGTTTCTGTTTCTGCTGGGAGATTACCTGTCTGACCCCAGCAGGCGGAAAACCCTGGTTTCATCGGATATCTCCTGGGTCACCTGCAAAAAATGCAGATATTGAGATCCATTTCAGCAGCAAAACAAAATTTATTGGTCTGAGTTGGAAGGAGAGAAACATTCAAATGCAATTTAGTGCAAAGTACTAATAAATAGTACTATTAAATTTATGTTAAGCATTGTGGAACCTGAGAATTCTCACTTGGGAAGCAGAGAGAGAAGCCAAAGGATGGAGCTGTAAATAAGGAACAGGAGGAATGAAACCTGGAGAGGCTGGAGATCACTTACCTCATCTGACTTGAAGCTCTTGCCCTGCATGCCGTGTTTCCAGAAGGCCAGCACGCTGTCCTGAAGGCACACTGCAAAGGAGGGACACAGTCACAGCCCATTCCTGGATCCTGTTTTCCCAATGCCTCTGCAGAACCCCCAGCAAGTGTGTAAACAAAAACTGCCAACCAAAGCACCCTGGGCTGCTGGAAATGCACAACATCTGAATTATTATTCAAAATAATGTATGGAAATTGGGAGTTTTCCATTCAGGGACAGAGAGAGCAGAGAGCCTCCAGCTCGGAGCGATTTAATTCTATGATTTGGAGAGTTTGTTACAGCAGAAATACCTGACAGCTACAACTCAAGTTTTAGAAGCAGGGCTCCTGTCCTAGTCTAAAGACAGCAGCTTGAGAACGAGACTCAAGTATTATTACCCTCAAGTTAAAAATAGATGTGCTATTACTTGAAAAAAAACTCAACTTTTACAAGACTAACACAGATTTATGGATTACTAAACCACTTTTTCCTCCCCACATTTTTTTTGTCATTGCTATGGAAAAGACCAGAAACAAGTCAGGCTTTCGACACTGAGTTCTTAAACCCCTGAGAGACACCAGAGAAGCAAATCACTCACCCACTGACTCGATGCAGAAATCAAAACTCAGCTCAGAAGCCAATTTCTTGCTTGACTTCAATTTCCCTTGTAAATTCACTATTTTCACAAATTCTGAAGAGAAAGAGAAAAACAAGCATTGAAACCCACTGCTGAAAAGGATTCAAGTTTAAAATATTAATTTCATCTTTCAGGCACAAAGAAATACCCAAACTTAACATCTACAGTCTACGCCTAAAACGAACCCAGGAGCATCTTTCTCTCAAAATAAACACAGGAAACTTTGTACCACTTGGAGTGGTTTTAGACCCTCCTGACAGAATGATGCACACATGAAGATGGGAAGTGCAATCACAGACTCAAAATAAAATCCTACTTATCCAAACTATCTTTTTGGAAATATTACAAGCCAAATTAATAATGTAGGGAGCAAAAAATAACTCGTGGTAGAGTTAAAATCAACAAGTGTGGCAACCCAAGTTTTGCACGAGGTGCAGTGAGTTCTCCAAGAGAGTTTTGTGTTACTCACTGTCCAGGCAGACCAGGACAGTGTCTCTTTCCAGCTGTGTCACATGAATGGCATCCAACTGCTGATTGCCTGGGGAAAAAAAGTCAGATTATTTTATATCCCATCAAAAGACTCAGCCTCCTCTCAAGCTCTTTTCACTGTGCTCTTCGGTACACTGACTTTTTTTTAAGGCTCTCAGATCCCACAATGGTTTGGGAGAAGGACAGACTTCTCTGTTCAAAGCAGGTATTTAACGGGAAAACACAACTTTTACTGGATGAAATACATTTTATGCTGCAGTTCAGCACAGCTTTCTCCACAGAGAAGCACCACAATAAACAAAAGGAACCATTAAGGGAATTTTAATTCCTAAAAACCCACTCTTTTCCCATAAACCTACACCTGGAAAGATAAGATCATTGTGATGATAATAAACTAGTTTAATAGAATTTTTTCTAGTTTTTACTAATGAAGTTGTTCCTACAGCTGCTGAAAAAGCAGTATTTAAAGGTAAAAATGTACATCCAACAAAGGCAGTGGAGAAAAGCAGCTGCAAAATATCAACCAGGTTTTGAAGATAACCCAAATTTTTGCCTTTTAAGAGCCAGCTGAAGATAACAACCTCCCCCAAGGGTTGGAGGATGGACAAGAATCCATTTCTGGGAGTTTTTACCCAGGAAAGGAAGGGAAAGAGCAGCATCCTAGGAAACAGAATGGAACCACAAAGGAGAGCCCAAACCAGCAGGGTCTGACTGGTGTTTAAGGAAATTTAGAGAATAAAAGGTGAAATGAAGTTTTGTAAGGACAGTTTGTAGTGATGTGGGCAGGTCAGGACAACACACAGAGAATCATGGAATCCCAGAATAGCTGGGATTGAAAGGACCTTAAATCCCATCCCATCCCATGGATCCCATCCCAGCCCATCCCATCCCGTCCCATGGATCCCACCCCATCCCATCCCATCCCATCCCACGGATCCCACCCCATCCCATCCCACCCCATCCCATCC
>VZRL01001451.1:0-12270 GCA_013397895.1 Origma solitaria | reverse complement strand
AAGCCATTCCCTGTGTCCTGTCCCTCCATGCCTTGTCCCTAGTCCCTCTCCAGCTCTCCTGGAGCCCTTCAGGCCCTGCCAGGGGCTCTGAGCTCTCTCTGGAGCCTTCTCCTCTCCGGGCTGATCAAAATACATTGTGTTCAATCACGGCTTTAAATATTCCTATTTATTTCTTCTGTACTAATTCCCCCTCTATTCACACTCACCTGACAGGGACATTAAGGTGTTGTTGATAACATACAGCCAGGTGCACTTTCGTGGAAATAACTGCAAAAAAGAAACACATTCCATTAACAGAAACACACAGGAATTTTCAGCTGCCTGCTCCACCTCCACCACCATTCCTGCAGGGATCCCCACTGGAGAAAATCCTATCTTCCTCTTTATTTACTGTTTTGGAGCCTTACTTAGCCCTGCATGGACAGACCATGGAATATTGGAATAAGTGGCCAAGGCCAGGCTGGACATTGGGGCTTGGAGCAGCCTGGGACAGTGGGAGGTGTCCCTGCCATGGCAGGGGTGGCACTGGATGGGATTTAATTCCCTTCCATCCAAAACCATTCCATGATTTATAACACTGTCCTGTGTGCCACTTCCACGTGCAAAGTAAGAAAATAAGAGATATTGCAGAAAGAAAAGGTCCAACTGGCTGGACATAACCCCACAGCATCTGCCAGCAATTTGCTATTTAACAGAATAGCTCTGGGTTTGGGTTTATGCAGCATTTCCACTGAAAAACTACAAATGGAATAAAAATATACTCCTGGAATTGGGAGATATTAACCTTGGACAGACAGGAAGCACTCTGGAAGATGGAACCAGAATTACAAGTTGGAGAAACAGTTCAGAATGTGCATTTGGAGGGGAAAAATCACCAAATGAATAAAAGGAAACGTGAGAACAAGTGGTGTGGCAGAAACCTTTGCGGTCTGAGGGGTCACACCTGACCTCTGCCAGCTGGGAATGCTCTCACGGAAAAGGAAACTTTGTTTGAAGTGCACTGAAGGTTCTCCCTCCCCATCAATGGCATAGCCAACCTTTCATATATATGAATAATATAAAAAAGCATGTACAAAAGCCCAGAGAAGCCTGTTAGGTGAAATAATTTAGGAAAACATACAAGGAATGAGATTCCAGGAACATCCTGCTGCTACTCCTGACTCTAGAACAGCAGATTTGAAACCATGATTGCATGAAATGGCTTTGGAAAGGGTTAGAAAGCCCAGGAAAAGTTTCCTGGGGATAACAAGAGCAGCTGAATTAAATAATTGAGGCTTTGGTACCATCCAAGGAGCTGCAAGATGCCATCTAGTGGGGATGGAACGGAGGGAGAAAGGGCAGGGAATTGTTCTCCAAGGAGTTGATTTGACAACAGAGTTAAATAAGGAGCAATAAAACAATCCAGGTAGGTCAGGGAACAAATAATTTTCAGGATTTCATTACTGGCTTTGATGGGAATCATTTAAGCCCCAGAGCCTGGAATCCACCTTTTCCCTCCAATGCCAAACTTCACTGCTCTGTAACATGCCCAGATCTGTTCTGCGTGTTCAGCCCACCACAACTCACCTGTTCCATGGTTGCTTCATGAAGTTCATTCAAATTCAGAGTGTAGATCCCTTCTTCTGTGCCAAAGATGATGTACTGATCTGAAAAACCCACGGAAAGGGATCATTCCCCTCCCACTCTGGCAGGTTTCAAATGCAAACCTGAAATAATTTACAAATGGATTTCCTTCCCAAGCCCATCACCAAACCTAACAGAACTTTACCTTTAGTATCTGGGTGTATCCATGAAGTTGCACAATTAATCTTCAAAGGACAACCATCAAAGACTTTGGAAAAACAAGCTCCCATCTGAAAGACACCAAAACTGAAACCTGAAACGAATTCAGAGTGTAAAGCATTGATTTCCTGACCACTCACACACGGCTGAACACACACAGCCTTCCATTCCTTTAAATTCGAATTCATGGACGTTCAAAAGTGCAAAGAGAGATCAAAATTATATCAACAACTTTAGGTACCTACTGGGTAAGACAAATATTCCCTGGAGGGATTTAAAATCCATGTGGATGTGGCCCTTGGGGACACAGGGCAGGGGTGACCTTGGCAGTGCTGGGGGTATGGACTCAGTGATCTTAGAGGGCTTTTTCAACTGAAATGATTCTATAATTGTATTAATATTGAATATTACATATTGAATATAACAAACATATGAATATGGAGTGTTTATATAAAGGGAAAACAGGCAATTAACACCTTCTCATCACTACCACCACTCCCATTTCTCTTCCTAAGCAGGGGCTGCCATTGGAGATCACAACTCAAAGAGCCAGGGAAGCTTCCAACCCTTCACATCCAGAATTACGGATTTTAAAAACTTCCTGAACAGAAATAGGAAGTGTTTAAAAGATGGAAACAAATACTGTGGATTCAGCACTGGAAAAGTAACTGGCTGGGAGATGCAGAAAATCTCCCCAGATGAGCTGATTTCCACAATTCCCACTGCACTCAGGGTTTCTTACCAGCACCTTCGGAGTCGGAGGCAAACCATTGATTGCCGGTTTCTGTGGGAAGAAAAAAGATCATGAAACACCTCCTGTGCACTGCACAAAACCAGCTCAAGGACATGACTGTGACATCAGCCCCACAGTCCCAATACCTACAGGGAAATCTCTCTTCTCCTTTTTCCGTGGAAGCTGAGGGATCTGTCCAGGTCCTTCTGCGTTCTCCTCGATGTGTTTCAGCATCCCATTCCCATTGCCTGAAAAGCAGCCCAGACACAGTTTGTAGCTTATTTGACAGAGTGAGATAGAAAATCTCTTCTCCCCTGTGCTGAACAGGAGTGGAGGAGTGAGCCCTGACATTTCATATCCACATCTCAGGGGCTGAACCCTTCCCAGCACAGCCATTCCACACTTCCCGTTATCCAAGCAGTCCCTGGGACAAATTCCACTGAGAATAAAGCTGTGGCAAGGGCCTCCCCACACGTTCATTGTTTTTCTCCTGCTCCTGCAGGCAGCACAGTAATGGAATTGACTGGCTGAGTGTCCTTGTTTCGGGAAGAACATTCCCACCGTGGGTCATGGCTCTAATAAGAACCACACATGGGAAAAGGAAAACTTCACCTCGTGCTCAGCTTGTTTAAAAAAAGATCTCCTGGGAAAATCTGGCTCTGGAAGCAATTCCTTCCCCAGGGTGCCCCTCAGCTTTAGGACAGGTAAGGCATTTACCCAGGTCGCTGTATCTGGCTGTGAGCAATCCGGGGCTGCTGATGCTGCTGGTCATTCCCATGGGGCAGGAATCTGCCTGGGGCCCACAGACTGGGATGCTCTGTCTCCTGTGGGCTGCTGGGGCTCTGCTCTGCGAGTCTGGGAAGTGTTTTATTGTCTGGCATCTGTCGTCGTCTGGGAGGTGCTCCTCGGGGTAACTGTTCATCCTTGGCTGCAAGGAAGCACAGAGGGTTACTTGGGAAATGGAAGGAGTTGGGAATGGCACCTGGGAAAATAAACTTCAGACAAGTTGAATTCACGTCAGACTGCTCCTATATTAACAAAAAACGTTCAGCCTTTGAAAAGTGTGTGTGGTTTTGGGCACTACAATGTAAGAAAGATAAAAAGCTCTCTGGTGACAGGGACAGGATCCAGGGAATGGCTGGAGCTGTGCCAGGGGAGGGTTAGGTTGGATTTCAGGAAAAGGTTCTCCCCCAGAGGGTGCTGGGCACTGCCCAGGCTCCCCAGGGAATGGGCACGGCCCCGAGGCTGCCAGAGCTCCAGGGATGCCCAGGGTGGGATTGTTGGGGGGCTAGGCAGGGCCAGGAGCTGGGATGATCCTCTTGGATCCCTCGCAGCTCAGGATACTCCATGATTCCATGAAAATACAGACATCTGACAGCAGAATCATTTCAAAGGTGATGGAAAATCATCTCTGATGGAAAATCTCGGGCAAAAAGCAGAACGGGAGACATTCCCAGCCTGGCTAAACCCCTCAAATCCCACATTTCTCACCTTGGGAGGCAGCGGGGGTGGCCCAGCTCGCTTTAGTGTCGATCTGCAATGAGAAGAGCAGCAGTTGTCTCAGTTAAACCAAACCCAGAGCTCCCAGAGAACTGGAAATCAGATGAATCAGAGGCACAGAAAAGGCAGAGCAGAGCTTTGCACACACAGGGTTAAACCAGAAGACCAAGAGCAGGGGAGAAGCTCATTAATCTCGTTAGAAGTGTTGGTTTTTAATAAACTCCTGTTCTTTCATAAATGCCAATGTTATTGTTATAGAGCAATCAGTGGGGAAGGACATTTGGAGTTCGTAAATAAATATACATTTGGGAATTGGACCTCAGGCTGGAGGGACTTTGGACAGGGCCTGGAGTGACAGGACACGGGAGAAAAGTTGGAAAAAGGCAGATTTAGGTTGGATATTGGGAAGAAATTTTTCCCTGTGAGGGTGGGCAGGCCCTGGCACAGGTGCCCAGGGAAGCTGTGGCTGCCCCTGGATCCCTGGCAGTGTCCCAGGCCAGGCTGGACAGGGCTTGGAGCAGCCTGGGACAGTGGGAGGTGTCCCTGCCATGGCAGGGGTGGGATGGGATGGGATGGGATGGGATGGGATGGGATGGGCTTTAAGGTCCCTCCCAACCCACACCATTGTGGGATTCCGGGATTCCAGTTTGCAGCCTTGCTTCTGGACCAGACAAACATTTGGCCACCGGAGCTGCGCAGGATTATCTGCATGTCCTGCCACAACCAGGCCTCGCTCACAGCCCAAGAATTTACCAACATAAAATCTGCTTTTAAGTGTCAGGGACTCCAAGACAGCTCAGGAAGGAGAGTAGGGAGAAAGCAGAGCTTTGGGGTTTCTCCTGAGGGTCAGGGAAGGAGCCAAGCGCCTTAGGCCTGGGAGAGCAGCCAGCCTCGCTCAGTGAGTGGCAAAGCCTCTGCAGCACTGAGCGAGAGCTTTTGGAGCAGAGCAATGCACGGGAAGGAGATCACTCACTCTTCAACATCTTCACTGCCATCGCCAAATTTTGTGAGCAGTCCCCTAAGGCAGAATGTTTATAAAATTAAGAGCTCTGCTCTGAGGTTGGCACGTGCAACTCAACCCATCCCTGATGTCACTGAGTTTCACAATAAGCACCTCCCAGCCCTTTCCAAAACAAATATTTCTCTGCACTAAGCCCTTTTCCATTCCGTAAGGTCCTTTCCTTCCCTTTATCCCAAAAAATCACTGTATTTCTCTTCCTCACTATCAGCTTTCATTTCCCTACCTGGTATTTCAAATATTGTCGAAATGACTAACAAGAGTACAATATAAAAAGAGAAAAAAAGAACAGAGGAAGTTACTGGGAGACAAATGGAGAAAAGCCTTTAAAGGGAAGTGTCCTTATTTACACATATGCACAAAAGGCCCAGACTGTCTCCCACTACAGTGGGAATTTTTGTTTCAAAGCTACTCCAGGGACAATAAAAAAAGAAATTGTGACTAGAGGATCAAAGCAGCACTGAAAATATAACCTTGAAGAAAAAAAAAACCCTGATAAAATTTTGCAAAATGGCAATTTTCAAGCTGTGTCTTTAAAGGGCAATGACCAGGAAAACCCAGCCAAATCTGGATCAACGTGAAATTTCCCTGTAAATCACTTCTGAGGGAAAGCAGCAGACAGTCGCCAACAGGAACTATTAAAAAAAATTTAAAAGAAGAAGTCTTTCTTTTTGAAAGGTTCTTGTTGCCCAGAGCAGCTGTGGCTGCCCCTGGATCTCTGGAAGCATCCAAGGCCAGGTTGGATGGGGCTTGGAGCAGCCTGGGACAGTGGAAAGTGTCTCTGCTCATGGCAGGGGTTTGGAATTGGATGGACTTTAAGTCTCCTTCCTACCCAAACCATTCTGGGATTCTATGAAACTATCAATAAAAATCACCTCTATAATGCAGAACATTTATGCAAAAGTAATTTTAGAATGCTACAGTGAGAATCCCAAGAAATCAGTTCAATCACCAGGCACACATTGTGGTATTCCCCTTTCCAGGCAAATAATTCCTAAGCCAAAGCTATCCCTCACCATCCACTCAGAGAAAATCCAAAGGGAATGAAAAGCAAGGACCCCCAGCACACATCCTCTCTGACATCCCAGGGATTACTCAGAATTGCTGGGACAGAGGAGTTATGCATTTCCTGTTTATCTTTCCAACTGGAAGCCATTTCCAAGTGAGCAGCACGGATCCCCATCCAGCACTGCTGTGCCTGCCCTCCTCCCAGCACCAAATCTGTACCTATTCACTGATTTATAACCCTGGGATTGTTTGCTGCATCCAACACAGCTCTGCCTGCCCTCCTCCCAGCACCAAATCCATACCTATTCTCTGATTTGCAGCCTCAGAATTGTTTGCTGCATTCAGCACAGCCTGGCACAGCCACAGCCACAGGAACAGATCAAATCCCTGACTCCCTCTGCCAGGAGGAGCTTCCCTCCCTCCCTCGCTGCTCCTCGACCCCACAGCTGTCTGCAGACAATCCAGCAGGGCTGCAGCTCAGCAGGGTCACCAAACAAACCCAGGACACAGGCAGGGCAGGCAATCTGGCACTGCTTTTACTGGGCAGGGAGAGGCAGAGCCCAGAGCCCCCCAAAGTGCCACCCCAGAGCCCCCAAACTCCTGCTGCAATGAGATTGGGAACAGGAAAACCAGGATGCTGAAAAAGACTCAAATCCTGGCAATCTCCACCAGCCTTCCAGGGGGCTGTAATGTCAGCTGACAGCTTATGCAAGACTTTTATCTGCAGAAAAAAAAAGCCCAAGAAGTTCACTGGCTGCTGCTCAGTTCCAAATAAAGATGGGAAACAGGCTCTTGGAGCTGAGCAATTATTTGAGCCCAGATACCATCTTTCCCTACATCTGAACCTCCACACTCCTCACTGCAAATCCAGGGATTGCCTTTAAAGGCAGTATCCACTCTTTTGCAGCAAAAGAAAGGTACACACCTAAAAAAATCAGTCCTAACTTGGAGAGAGCTGTGCTCCTGTACTTCAGGTCTGCTTTATCCCAGGGAAATCAGCTATAAACACATCTTCCCCTAAAACTTTTCACCCCAAACCGCTCCATGGCTGAGTTATAAATGACACTGATCAGACCCACAGCAGGAGGAGCTGTGCAGTGTTACTGAGCTCGGTAAAACTGCACATTCAGAATTGGTTTCCCCTTCTCAAATTCAAGTGTGCTGAGGCCTTGTCACAGGATGTCACAACCACAGCCACGGCTCAGAAGAGAAGTATGAGGCCAGAGCAGGATCCTGAACTCGGCTCTGCTGCAGGAAATTCGCTGTGCCTGTGTTATGTCAGTGTCCTGCTCAGGCATTTACACTTCACCTCTCATCTCAAATTTAAAACAAGCTCCTGGTGGTGCTTAAAAGAGATTAAAAGTCACTCTCCAACCACCTGCAGAAGGAGAACTACACACTGGGTAACATCTCCTTAATTCATGAATATGAAAGTGGATCAGGGCTTATTGGTTTGTTTTTTCCACCGTAACTCGTTTTTCTTTCAGTTTCACTTCAAGTCACAGAAATCAAAGTTGGTTTTATCTGTACTTACTTGCTGCTTCCATCAACAAAAGGATTCCAATGTGAAGCAAAGTCATTGCCAGCTGCCACAACCTGAAAATGCAGAAATCACCAATTTTAACACTCCTTGTCAAACAAAAGTATTTTAAAATACCTTATCCAGCACACACAAAGAGGCCTGGGAGAGTCCCCAACCCCTCAGAATGATCCACAAGCAGGAAAATCAAATTCCAAAGAGAAATAACATCTTACAATGTATAAAGTAATTATTGCTAAGCTATTTTCTTCTTCTCAGACTTAAAAGCAACACCTGGAAATGGTGTAATGTGTGGATCAAGTGGCAATAAGTAAAACAAAAATTTATGGTAAAAACTCAAATAAGGATCACTTAGGGAACTTTATTTTTCCAGCAAGCAGTTAAGGGTTGAACCACAAAATATTGAAGATGCTGTGATTTTAATAAATAAAGAAAACCCCAAACTTTTCCTTACCATTTCATCCCGAGCTTCTGTTTCTTTCCGTAGAGGGGGTTCAAACTGCAGCTTATCAACTACAAAACATTACATTTTTATCATTAATGCACGCAATCTTGAACTGGGGCCCTTTCAGTGCTCACTACAGTGAAATGCAGGTAGGAATAGATCTAAATATTGTGAATTTGCCTCTCAAAGGAGCAGCACTTCAATATCAGCCTCAGTGTCTGAACACTTGAATTCGCAATTACGAAATTACAAAACCCACAAGGCCAAAAGCAAATACCAAGTCACAGAAACGTAACTATTGAACCACTTGTCACTTTGAAATGCATGTGAAAGGGGAGCAGGAGACTTTTTAAGAGCAAATTTCCCAAAGAGTGATGCACATGGTGCAGAGGAGCTGCCAGTGTTGGTGCTACTGAAGACTTTTGACCAAACCTGGAGATAAAACCAAAGACTTTTGGCCAAACCTGGAGATAAAACCATTTCTACCCTCAACATTTCAGCTTAGATCCATCTAAGTAGTTGATTAATATTGATGTTAATTTTAGTTTTGAATAATTATTATTAAAGATTCCCATGTGTGTGCTGCCTCTCCTGGCTTTGCTTCCCATATGGGCAAAGATTTTTGGGAAATGACAACGCTAATGTCCTCCAGAGGGGAAATAACAAAAAAAAAAAGGAAAGCAGGAGGAAAAGACAGAGCAGGAACTCACAGTTGATCTCTGAAGCTGTCCTCTCTGCCCTGATGTTCCTGTTGGTGGAGCGGATGGTGTGGCGGATAACGGAGTGAGGCTGCAGGGGTGGAATGGGAAAGGTGAGGGCAGAGCACCTCCAGCAATACCCAAAGCCACCAACCCCAAATTCTTGCAGCCACACGCGGAATTCCAACTGTACTTTTAACAGAAGGCAGAGGATAAAAGATGCTCTCACCTCGAAATCGTCATCGTCCACTTCCCCGTAGTGGGTGTGGTTCTCGGGGTTGTTGACTTTGTCCAACAGCTCAACTGCTAAAGACCTCGAAAGGCCAGGCTGCCCCACAAAGCTGTGCTGGAATCACAGGAAAGAGCACAAAAAAGCAATGTTGATATGCAATTAATAGGTAACTTTCATTGATAAACATTCAATAGAGTTACTGATTTTTTTTCTGCTTTCTGGAGGCTCAGCTGTTATTGTAATGATTCCTTCATGGACATGGCTGGACAGTGTAATAACATAAACATGGAAACAGCACATTCTGGGCCACTTAAACTGGGAATTAAACTCGAGTCCAACAAATCATTTCACTTGAACTTCATTTTTTATATCAGTAGCTCAGAGCTCAGGAAAGCAGAGATACATCAAGAGCTGCAGAGATTTTTTGGGAGTCAGGAAAGTCCAACTTCTACACAGCTCCAAGGTCGAGGCGCCAACGTGCAGGAAGGCCAAGGCTGAGAACACGAAGCCAATTTTATCATTATTCCTACCAAAAATTGTATAAAAGTGTGTAAAAATACTGCACAAAATCCACTTGCTAACAGCTGACCAACATCTCTTTCTTTCAGATTTCACCCCGTGTTGTAAGGTTAAAGAAAATGGTTTCCCTTTCGTTTCCTATCAATCTGCTGTTCATTTTGAAGCAATCGATCCCTTCCTGAGGTCACCAAATGTCCCAAATCACTTACAGAGAGAAGTCTGTCTGCTGTCGGTCTCTTCTTTGGATTTTTTGTAAGTGCTATTTTGACAAAATTATGGAATGTTGCTGACCTTAAAGAAAAAGGAGGGTTTATGTTTAGGTTTTCAGGGTGTTATTGATTTTAAGACAGTTGCTAAACAGATTACAAAAAGGTGTGATAAAGCAGAATGTTGTCCAGCGTATCTCACCTCAGGTTTGAAAAATTACATTTCCAATTTAACAAAATAGGAAAAAAACCCATTTGATTCATGGAACTTGCATGGAAAATATTCTGGTACAGAGAATAAACCAAGCATGGCACCTGAATTTATCACAGGGTAAAGAAACCAGAAATGGATGAAACCATCACCTGTCCCTCTGATAGGGGCAAATGCCCTCTGACAGGAATTCAGGGCAAAGGATAAAGATTTTTCTTCCTAGAACATACAGAGAGCACCAAAGAAGGGCTCTTCTCCAATAATGACAATTTTATCTGTAAAATCATAGAATCATGGAATGCTTTGGGTTGTAAGAGACCTTAAAGACCACCCAGATCCAACCAAATATGGAACAAAGGAAAGAGTTTTACCTACCATTTTGCTTTTTCCTTTAGCTTTGGTGGTTGAAAATTACTTTTTGACATTAAAAACAGAGCCCTAAAGGGAAAGGAATAATAATGATATAATAAGGTAAAAAATGAAATTAATTTCATTCTAAAGTCTAAGCACTTTAACACTTTATGGTGAGAATCAAACTGGTGAAACTGGATTGGAGTCTGCCCTGTGTTAAAGGACAAAGACAGGGAAGCTGTTGATTTTATCTTTAAATAAAATCTTTTAAAATCCTATTAAACATTAGGCTATGGCTTTTCTAATGGTTTACTATCACCAGTAAATCCGTCCCTGTTCTTACTCAGATTCTCGACCCTGGAACCCCAGAATGGTTTGGGTTGGAAGTGACCTCAAGCCCATCTCGTTCCAGGGACACCTCCCACCACCCCAGGTGCCATCAAACATTTTTAAATGTCAAGATTTTGGTTCCAATTTCCATTCCAAATGCAAGATTTTAGCTCCAGACTGTCCCCTTAAAGACAGGCACGAAAACAAGACATGAAGTGAAGAAATCTCGGTGAGAGTTTCTAGCTCTGAAGAAGCTCCAAGTGAGCACTGCCAGGTCAGGCTGGCATTCAGGAAGGTCCTGGGGGCACAGAACACCAACCTCATGGGGTGCAGGTCGAACATGGGCGGCTGCAGCTCTGCCAGCTCGATGGCCGTGATGCCCACGGCCCAGATGTCACACAGCTGGTTGTACCCCCCGTTCTTCTCCACCGCCGCCACCTCGGGGGCCATCCTGCAAAACAGCGCTGTCACCCACGGCACCTCTGGGCACAGCTCCCACGCCCAGGGGTGTCCTCGGTGTCACCCACGGCACCTCTGGGCACAGCTCCCACGCCCAGGGGTGTCCTCGGTGTCACCCACGGCACCTCTGGGCACAGCTCCCACGCCCAGGGGTGTCCTCGGTGTCACCCACGGCACCTCTGGGCACAGCTCCCACACCCAGGGGTGTCCTCGGTGTCACTCACAGCACCTCTGGGCACAACCCCCACTCCCAGCAGGGAATGCACACAGGGGTGTCCTTGGTGTCACCCATGTGTCACCCATGGCACCTCCGGGCACAGCGCCCACTCCCAGCAGGAAATGCACCCAGAGATGTCCTTGGTGTCACCCACGGCACCTCTGGGCACAGCCCCCACACCCAGGGGTGTCCTCGGTGTCACCCATGGCACCTCCGGGCACAGGCCCTACTCCCAGCAGGGAATGCACCCAGGGGTGTCCTTGGTGTCACCCATTCCCAGGAGGGGATGCACCCAGGGGTGTCCTCAGTGTCAGTGTCACCCACAGCACCTCTGGGCACAGCCCCCACTCCCAGGGGTGTCCTCGGTGTCACCCATGGCACCTCTGGGCACAGCCCTCACCCACTGCTGGGAATGCACTCAGGGGTGTCTTCGGTGTCACCCACTCCCAGCAGGGAATACACCCAAGGGTGTCCTCAGTGTCAGTGTCACCCACGACACATCTGGGCACAGCCCTCACTCCCAGGAGGGGAGGCACTCGGGGGTGTCCTTGGTGTCACCCACTGCTGGGAATACACCCAGGGGTGTCCTCAGTGTCAGTGTCACCCACAGCACCTCTGGGCACAGCCCCCACTCCCAGGGGTGTCCTCGGTGTCACCCATGGCACCTCTGGGCACAGCCCTCACCCACTGCTGGGAATGCACTCAGGGGTGTCTTCGGTGTCACCCACTCCCAGCAGGGAATACACCCAAGGGTGTCCTCAGTGTCAGTGTCACCCACGACACATCTGGGCACAGCCCTCACTCCCAGGAGGGGAGGCACTCGGGGGTGTCCTTGGTGTCACCCACTGCTGGGAATACACCCAGGGGTGTCCTCGGTGTCACCCATGGCACCTCTGGGCACAGCCCCAACTCCCAGCAGGGAACGCACCCAAGGATGTCACTGGAGTCACCCATGGCACCTCGGTGTCACAGCCCCCACTCCCAGCAGGGAACGCACTCAGGGGTGTCCTCGGTGTCACCC
>VZRL01001450.1:0-206992 GCA_013397895.1 Origma solitaria | reverse complement strand
TTTATGCCTACTACTACAAACAGGTATTTGATAATCAGCAAAAGTGATATTGGCTTGTGCCAGTTAATGACTGGCGTTGGTTGTTTTGGGTGGAAATAATATTTTATACTTAGGGACAATAAGAAAGCTAGCTTTATGAAATTGTTGTGATGCAATAGTTGTTGTTAAGGCAGCATGTGTGTATAGAATTACACATGAGAATATGTGTATTGGTATGTATTTATATACGCGTGTTTGTGTACAAACAATACCTTAGGACCATGCATTTAGACAGCATGTACGTACGTGGTGCCTGTATTTTTCTTTCAGTTAACTGTGCATGTATAAATTGATGAGGCAAAAAACCCAATCTCTAGCTTAACTTAATTAAATCACAAAATCCCTTAATTGGAACAGACAACTCAAACATATCTACGAACAAACACTTACTAATTTACAACTCACTTACTTCTGTTTTGTTATATTCACTCTCAGGGGTTCCTTTCCCTTTTTTCTTCTGTATTTTTTGAATAGGCATACTTTTACTTTATTGAGCAAAACTTTCTTTGAGGTCAGTGGAAGGTCTTACCATGAGAATGACTGCAGGTCTCTTTGCTATCCATGACATTTTTATTTGCTGGAGGGTGACTAGGCGGTAATGTTTTGTGTCTCCTTATAGGGTAAAGCTACTTATAGACTTAGAGGATTTTAAATGGTCTTCTAGGGTTCATGGCACTGAGATTCTTGAATGTCTCCTCTAAAATGAAAAGAAATCTGAATTTTAATTAGAGCTCTACAGTTAATACAAAATTGTAATAGCAGTACTCACAAGTGCATCTTAAAGTCCCAGAGTCAATAAGGTTGGAAAAGGCCCCCAAAATCATCAAGTCCAACCTTTGACCAAACACTACCCCATCAACTAACCATAGAACTAAGTGCCATGTTCAGTTGTTTCTCGAATGCTTAAGGCATAGTTACTCCACCCCCTCCCTGGGCAGCCTGTTTAAATCCCTGGCAGCTTTCCATTAAGAATTTCTTCTTGATGTCCAACCTGAACCTTCTCTGGTGCAGCTTGAGGCTATTTCTTCTTGTCTTGATACTTTTTCCCTGGGAGAAGAGGCCACCCCCCACCTGGCTGCACCCTCCTTTCAGGCAGTTCTAGAGAGTGATAAGGTCACTCCTGAGCCTCCTTTCCTGCAGGTTAAACAGCCCCAGGTCCTCCAACCCTTCCCCATCTGACTTATCCTCTGGACTCTTCACCAGCTCTGTTGCCCTTCTCTGGACATGCTCCAGCACCTCAATGTCTTTCATGAACTGAGGGGCCCAGAACTGAACACAGGATTTGCGGTGCAGCTCAGCAGTGTCAAGTACAGGGGAATAATCACTGCCCTGGCCCTGCTGGCCACACTATTGCTGATACAGGCCAGGTGCCATTGGGCTTCTTGGCCACCTGGGCACACTACTGGGTCATGTTCAGCTGCTGTGGACCACTACCCCATGTGGTCAGGCACCTCTACAGCCACTCCACCTCCAGCCTGTGGAGCTGCCTAAGCCTGTTGTGACCCAAGGGCAGGACCCAACATTCGGCCTTGTTGAACCTCATATCATTGACCTCTGCCCATCAATTCAGCCTGTCAGGGTTCCTCTGCAGAGCCTTCCTACCTTCCTGCAGATCAACAATCCCATCCAGCTTTGTGTCCTCTGTGAACTTACTGAAGACACACTAAATGTCCTCTTTCAGATCATCCATGAAGGTATTAAACATTTGTACACTTTTTAACCTCATGCAGAGCACACCTGTCCAAGCCATGGGCTGCCAGCTTCTCCAGGAGTATGCTGTGTGAGACAGTATCAAAGGCTTTGCTGAAGCCCAGGTAGACACATCGAAAGTCTTTCCCTTATCCACTGGGTGTGTACCAAAGTTATAAGAGTCTCAAGCAGGACTTGCACTTCTGCTGTGGCTCAACACCGGTCAAATGTCAGGCACCTATGACATCTGCTCTCTCCTGCCACAGCTGTGCAGAGGAGAAGAAAAAGGTCTAACAGAAACACACCGGACTCATGAGTTGAGATAAGGAATTGGTGGGAGGACACACTGAGGAAAAAGGCAAACTGATTAAAAACTGTAAGTTGCAAAGTGATTTATTAACCTAACAGAGTTGGAGGATAAATCAGAGGTAAAAATAAGCTGTTAAGACATCTTTTCTTCACTCACCACTCTTCCCTCTAAGGCACCATTTCGCTGCTCACCCCCCTCCCTCCTTCCAACCAACAGTTCCAGGGGGGCACAGTGTATGAGGTTTTTTTCTTAATCAGTCCATTACCACAATTCTTCTGCTACAAACACTGTTTCTCTACTCACACCTCTCCCTGTTAAGGCATTGTTTCTCAACTCACCCCCCTCTCTCCATCCAACCAACAGCTCCGGGGTGGGGGCAGGGTATGGGGGTTTCCTTTGGTCAGGGTCAGTCCGTCAGGGAGAAGTGTCCTCTACTTAGCCATGGGGTCCCTCTCAAGAGAGACAGTCCTCTGCGAACTTCTTTGGCACGAGTCCAATCTCACAAGCAGCAACCCGCTTGACTGCTGCAGCACAAGTTCTTGTCCAGAGGGAGAAGACTTCCAAGCCGAGGCCAGGCTGTTTCCATCCCAGGAGCAAGGCCTTTCTCTCTCCTGCAAGGCCTTTGCAACTCTCAGTCTCTGTTGGGACTCCCACTAGATCAGAGCTTCCTGCAGGCATCCACTGCTCCTCTGGCATGGGCACCTCCCCACAGGCTGTGGGGGTTCTCTGCATCCCCCTGGATCCCATGGGCTGCAGGGGCCCACCTGCTCCCCACGGTCTTCACCACGGCTGGCAGAGGGTTTTCAGCTCCAGCACCTGGGGCACCTCCTCCCCCACCTTCTCCACTGACCTTGGTGCCTCCATGTTGTTTTCCCCTTACATATTTTCACCTCCTCCTCCTCCTCTGACTAAAAAGAAGTGTGTGGTCACATTGTTTTGATTTCGTCTTAAATATGTTTTCACAGAGGTGTAACTAACATCTCTAATTGTCCTAGGCTTGGCCAGCAACATGTCTATCATCTTCAGAGTCATCAGAGATTGGCTCTGCTGGACATGGTGAAAACTTGCAGAACCTTCACACAGGACACACAGGAGCCATCTTTGTGCCCCTCCCTATCTGCTAATAAAAATTAGGCCAAGCAGAAGCAACACAACTTCCTAAACCTGTGCTGACTGGGCCTGATCCCCTGATCTTGCATTCTAGCAATCAATTCCTCTAAAATCCTTCTACTTTTTTAAAACCATGTTCAAATTTATCCGTCGCCCATATATTGAAACTATGTACTTATGTCAGTTAATATTCAGATAGTAAAATAACGTATCACAAATATCACATATTAGTGATCACTGAATAAACAAGGTTAACTCTGTTTTGGGCTTTTGCTTACTTGAAGATCGAATTTTTTTTCATGTATCAACTTGTTTTAGGCAGGTGATACAATGTAGTGTTTTTTACTCTCAAAAGCTGTTTAGCAGCCTTGCAATCTCTGAGGTAATGAGTTTCCATGGATACTAGCTTATTTACCCATGTTCCTAATCAAAAGTGTCATATGATCCCTACGCATTTGCAAGTGTTTGCATTTCATACATGACTATTTCTGAAGTCTCCTTTTATATACAGATTGTATTAAACAGAAGTGCAGTAACATATTTTCAGTCCTAGAAGAAAAATAAAGCAATTTGCTCAAGTGACAGAGGAAAACTGGATTATTATTGTAAATGAGACCGATGAAACCTCTAGTATAAATGAAATCAAAATCTGTATCTAGTCTTCAGCTGACAGACTGAGCTTGGAAACTATTCCTCCAGTGCATTCTGATTGCTGTGGAGTGAAAAGTGCTTGATTTTCTTCTGCGTTTCTGTCTAGTTTGCTCCAAGTACAGAATTAAGGTGCTTTGGATTTTGACACCAGAGAACTCGTGTTGTAATGTATTTGTGACAATAAATTGTCATTAGAAAAAAGAAGCAACCCCTTCCCCAACAAATCCACAACAACTTATGCCTCTAAGCATAAGTTCTTGCTGTTAAGTTTGTATATTTCTTTTGTATAGGAAAATACACACAGAATGTTTGAAAATGCTTTGTGAAGAATGGAAACAAAAAATAACATGTTTTGTAATAGCAATTAATATCTGTAGTTATCCTAGGATCAGAAAATTTGTTATCATTGGACAGTTTCAACTCACTGTATGAAGGCTGCCATAGCAAGTTTTTCTGACAAGATTGGGCAAAATTATTGATGACAAGGTCATTGCTGCTCCTTGGGGAAATAAGCTGTCCATTCTCAAACATCTCAGTGTATACACCTGGATAGGTTTTTTTGTGGCTCTGTGAAAAAACAGATTGATTAATTGATCTGAGTTAGAAACCAGTTTGAGAAAAAAATAGATTTTGCATGCTGTTTTTCAGGCCTATCACTTTGTGATCTGGTTCGTTACTGAGCAAGTGCCTGTGCTGCCTAACAGAGTATCATGTCAAAACGGAGAAAGAGGAGTTTGTGAGACTTAGGTGGAAAAAAAGTTTGATTTACTCCAAAATTCTAATGAGGTGATTGTTGAAGTCTGCATGGCACCCTTCAGAAACAAAAAAGCATCACACTGTACTTGAAAAAAAAGCTGTTGTTTGCAAGCTGATAAAAAAAACATGTTGTTACATTTGCAGGTTCTAATTTTAAGGACAGACATTAAAAGCATATAATCTCTATCTGCACAGATAACATTGCATGATGGGAAGACACTATCTACAATTATACAGACATCAATTGTTTGAATTAACATATTCTCACATTTTATTTTGTTTGTCAGTTTTTCCCTCATACAAAATCTGTCACTGTAGCTTGGTTATTTATAGATATTTTTTTTTCTCAGTGCTTTTTGTCTGTAATTACTTTTTGGCAAGCATGCCACTACAGGTAGGAATATATCAAGCATACATATGGCAGAGTCCTTTGTGACTTGCAAATGCAAGTATTATAATATTGACATATTTTTTGAACATAAATTCTCTTAAAGAATGATCTTTACAAGCACACAAATTTCTTCCTTTTGTAAACATCTCTATTTCATTCATGTTTTCTGTTCATCAGCCAGAGCAGAACAGTAGTCCTCTCAGCTTCAGTGGATTATTTCCAAGCTTTGATCAGAAAGTGAATGCTCTTTGCTGAAATGTGAAACCTGCCAACTCTTCGTGTAGTAAGACTGTTCAGAATTTGCTGGTTGTCCACGCAAGTGAAAGAGCATATTGATCAGCACACACAGAGGCGGATGAAACTTCAGCATGAGAACAGAAGGTAATAGGAAAGCTTCAATTTTTTTTTTTTTTTTACGGTGATCAGGAAAATATACATAACTATATATTGTCTTGGTTTGAAAGACAGGTGTCTGCCAAGGATGGTGGGAACCCCCCTTGGAATAGAGAATATGACACCCCTTCCCTCTGAATTAATATAACTTTGAAATCAAGGGGTTTTCAGGCAAAGATATGGGAAAAGAATCACAGTCCTTTACTAGTATTTATAACAAGGCAAAAAAGAAACAATGGTAGCAACAACAAATAACAACAACAAACAAACTAGAAACCTGGTGCCAGCCTTCTCTGGGCTGCCAGGCACCTTCCCCTTTGGTGCACTTACTCTCACAGCTGACAGGGGCAGTGTTGGCTTCTGGGCACGCAGGGCAGGTGCCATGATTCCCTTGTGGCTGCAGGGGACAATGTGGGGTGAGTTCAGCCACATCTCCTTCATGTGGTAATGGTGGAAGGGCTGGATGGTGGGATGGGCTGTAGCAGGAACCTTGGACCGGCAGCTGGGGTGGCAGGGGCTGGCTCACCCAGGATAGCAAGCAGGTAACTCTGCAGCTGTGGCAGGAGCCGTTATGTCCCAGCAGGAAGGTGGTGCAGGGTTACAGTGTACAGGAACAAGCCCAAGACAGTGGCAGAAAAGTGACAGGGCTAGGAAGAGGTGTCTGGGCTCCTCTGTAGCAGCTGGGGCACACAGCCGGGGAGACGCATACTCCAGAAATCGGGAGGAGGCTGGGGTCCGGGGGTTTCCCCTGAGGCACCCAAGTGGATGGTTAGGGTCCTTCCTGATCAAGCCGGGTGTTAATAAGGTCCCAGTTCAACAGCTGCTCTTACGAGCAAAGGCTCACCCACAGTAAGGAAGGAACAGTACAGAGCTGGGCTCCAGCCATGACAGGGAATTCTCTCACAGTAAAGTAGCAGCTTGCTCCATCTCCTCCGAAGTTGAGAAAGTAAGAGAGAGTGAGAAGCTGCACCCAGGCCCTCCCCCCAGCTCAAGTCTCACCCTATTTCTGCCCCTCCAAGAGAAAACCCTCAGATAAGAGAAATGCAGCCAGGTGCACTCCTCCCCACCCCGCATGCGTACAACTTTTGTCTCTCTTAAGTACCAATCATTGTCTCTTAGCAACAGTTGGGACAAAATTTCCTAAGAGAAAGAAAACAAAAGGAAAAATCCAAACCTCCAACATATATATAAAAGAAATCACTTGTTCATTTCAATCCATTATGAATTTACTTGACTGCAAACTGAATAGCAGTTTTTGGTAGTTTTCTCCATTAAAAGAGAGCTGGCATCTACACAGTTTTGCCCTTCTTTCAAAAAACAGAAAGTTGCATGTGTGTTGAACACAAAAGCAGAATGCTTATCTAGCTCATTTATGTTTGGAAAATAGGAACTGTTGAAATTCTTGGATAAAATGGACAGCAGAAACTGATGCCTTAAAGACCCTAGTACTGAAACAACACACTTTCAAGACAATAATAGTATAGGAGGTAATATAAAAGCTGGTCTTTATTGGGGGCCTCCAGATATGGAAAATGTCCACAAAAATCCACCCCCCATGGGGTGAATTCAGTTTTATGAGTTTAACAAATTAGCATATTTGANAATATATCAAGCATACATATGGCAGAGTCCTTTGTGACTTGCAAATGCAAGTATTATAATATTGACATATTTTTTGAACATAAATTCTCTTAAAGAATGATCTTTACAAGCACACAAATTTCTTCCTTTTGTAAACATCTCTATTTCATTCATGTTTTCTGTTCATCAGCCAGAGCAGAACAGTAGTCCTCTCAGCTTCAGTGGATTATTTCCAAGCTTTGATCAGAAAGTGAATGCTCTTTGCTGAAATGTGAAACCTGCCAACTCTTCGTGTAGTAAGACTGTTCAGAATTTGCTGGTTGTCCACGCAAGTGAAAGAGCATATTGATCAGCACACACAGAGGCGGATGAAACTTCAGCATGAGAACAGAAGGTAATAGGAAAGCTTCAATTTTTTTTTTTTTTTTACGGTGATCAGGAAAATATACATAACTATATATTGTCTTGGTTTGAAAGACAGGTGTCTGCCAAGGATGGTGGGAACCCCCCTTGGAATAGAGAATATGACACCCCTTCCCTCTGAATTAATATAACTTTGAAATCAAGGGGTTTTCAGGCAAAGATATGGGAAAAGAATCACAGTCCTTTACTAGTATTTATAACAAGGCAAAAAAGAAACAATGGTAGCAACAACAAATAACAACAACAAACAAACTAGAAACCTGGTGCCAGCCTTCTCTGGGCTGCCAGGCACCTTCCCCTTTGGTGCACTTACTCTCACAGCTGACAGGGGCAGTGTTGGCTTCTGGGCAGGCAGGGCAGGTGCCATGATTCCCTTGTGGCTGCAGGGGACAATGTGGGGTGAGTTCAGCCACATCTCCTTCATGTGGTAATGGTGGAAGGGCTGGATGGTGGGATGGGCTGTAGCAGGAACCTTGGACCGGCAGCTGGGGTGGCAGGGGCTGGCTCACCCAGGATAGCAAGCAGGTAACTCTGCAGCTGTGGCAGGAGCCGTTATGTCCCAGCAGGAAGGTGGTGCAGGGTTACAGTGTACAGGAACAAGCCCAAGACAGTGGCAGAAAAGTGACAGGGCTAGGAAGAGGTGTCTGGGCTCCTCTGTAGCAGCTGGGGCACACAGCCGGGGAGACGCATACTCCAGAAATCGGGAGGAGGCTGGGGTCCGGGGGTTTCCCCTGAGGCACCCAAGTGGATGGTTAGGGTCCTTCCTGATCAAGCCGGGTGTTAATAAGGTCCCAGTTCAACAGCTGCTCTTACGAGCAAAGGCTCACCCACAGTAAGGAAGGAACAGTACAGAGCTGGGCTCCAGCCATGACAGGGAATTCTCTCACAGTAAAGTAGCAGCTTGCTCCATCTCCTCCGAAGTTGAGAAAGTAAGAGAGAGTGAGAAGCTGCACCCAGGCCCTCCCCCCAGCTCAAGTCTCACCCTATTTCTGCCCCTCCAAGAGAAAACCCTCAGATAAGAGAAATGCAGCCAGGTGCACTCCTCCCCACCCCGCATGCGTACAACTTTTGTCTCTCTTAAGTACCAATCATTGTCTCTTAGCAACAGTTGGGACAAAATTTCCTAAGAGAAAGAAAACAAAAGGAAAAATCCAAACCTCCAACATATATATAAAAGAAATCACTTGTTCATTTCAATCCATTATGAATTTACTTGACTGCAAACTGAATAGCAGTTTTTGGTAGTTTTCTCCATTAAAAGAGAGCTGGCATCTACACAGTTTTGCCCTTCTTTCAAAAAACAGAAAGTTGCATGTGTGTTGAACACAAAAGCAGAATGCTTATCTAGCTCATTTATGTTTGGAAAATAGGAACTGTTGAAATTCTTGGATAAAATGGACAGCAGAAACTGATGCCTTAAAGACCCTAGTACTGAAACAACACACTTTCAAGACAATAATAGTATAGGAGGTAATATAAAAGCTGGTCTTTATTGGGGGCCTCCAGATATGGAAAATGTCCACAAAAATCCACCCCCCATGGGGTGAATTCAGTTTTATGAGTTTAACAAATTAGCATATTTGACAAAAATCAACAACTAGAGACATAGGTGGTGCGGTAATTTTCCCCTGGTTCACCCCTCTCTAAATCCTCCCCCCTCAGATGGAAGCTAAGCTTTGCTTATGAAAATGTATCTTGAAGATTTGGTCTCAACCTTGGTAGCCAGGGAGAACCAAGAAAGGATAGNAAGACAATAATAGTATAGGAGGTAATATAAAAGCTGGTCTTTATTGGGGGCCTCCAGATATGGAAAATGTCCACAAAAATCCACCCCCCATGGGGCGAATTCAGTTTTATGAGTTTAACAAATTAGCATATTTGACAAAAATCAACAACTAGAGACATAGGTGGTGCGGTAATTTTCCCCTGGTTCACCCCTCTCTAAATCCTCCCCCCTCAGATGGAAGCTAAGCTTTGCTTATGAAAATGTATCTTGAAGATTTGGTCTCAACCTTGGTAGCCAGGGAGAACCAAGAAAGGATAGGGCCTTGGAATGTGTTTTGTCTTTCTGCCTAGGGAAAGGGTATGGAAAACTACTGGGAAAACTAGCCATTAACACAATAATAGGCTGCAAAGCTACAAATATATGTGCAAAGGATACAGAGAATATATAAAAGAAAAAGGTAAAAAATCAGCATGGCATCACAGCTGTGAAAAATAAAGCTTCCTTCAATAATATAGAGTAAGGTTGCACTGGGCTTAATAACTACCCTTTTTTTTTTTTTCCCATGCTAATCTTATTCTTCAGAGACTGTGTAAAAAGTAAGAGAAACTCTGCAGAACAATATATTGAAACTCCTTCAAAGAACCATTTCCTATTTGATCTCCAAACTGGGATGATGCTCACTTTTTTTGTGTGTGGCATGTCTAGGAAAGACTAAGAATAAAAGTTTATTCCAGGTGCTACACTTAAAATACACATTTTCAGAATTCCCATAAAAATATGTAGAACTTGCAAAAAACCCCAATCAGTGGAAGGGGATGGGTATACTAAATATGTTGCTGTAGTCTAGGAAGCCTTGACATTCATATTTTTTTATCCAAAAAGATCGTTTAGTCTCAAGTTTTTTCTCAAATTTCATATTTGAATTCAAGTGTTAATCTATAACTTCACAACAGAAGAAAAACAAATGATATCAAAATGCTCAAACACTGGGGACAATAGATAGAAGGGAGATGGATACTGAGTACGTGGTTTTGTTTTTATTTTTCTTGGATTTAAATTTTTACTGTACAATTTCCATTTTGTATTCCATAGATACTTCTGATAGCTCAAAATACAAAAAAAATCTTGATTTCGATCAGCAATGGCTGTTGAACCTTGGCTTTCCATCAGTAAATGTTGTCGATGTTTTTAAAAGGTCACATCAGATTACCTTGTCTTCATTATTTCTCTATTAAGTTTACCTCTTATGTCAACTTTAGACTGTCAATGACACTGACTTCACATCATTTCCCTTTTTGTCCATCATATGGGTTTGAAACCTTCCAGACAAGAGTCATTTCTATAGGAGAACATATTTTGCTCTTATCAGATTTAAATTGCTGAAGTTTCAAGCAGAGCTCAGAAGAAGACTGATCATTCACTCTAGTTCTTAGTTTTCCTCTGGTATTCTAGAGTTCTGTGAAAATCTCTAAGTTATGCCTAATGTCAATGTCAAAGGCATAACTGACAAATTGGATTGTTATTAGGAGAGCAGCCTAAACCTAACTGTAGCAAAGTTCAAAAGGCATGTAAGATTTAATACATATGGAATTTTTTTCACTGATCTGTAAATCTCAGCCTTATTGTAGTTGTTTGTGCCAATTTTTGAACTTGGAAAAAAATGCTTATCCACAGACAAATATGAGAAGCTGCTCAGTCGAGGTGATGGAAAGCTGCTGCTTGACTGGTAGGATCTCTAGCATGTTATTGTACTAGAATATTTTATCTCCCTGTGTTTCCATTGAGGAGGCGAGGCAGGGAGCTTCTTTTGCACTGAATAGAGAGAAGAAGGAAAGGAACTAGGTAGATATTAGAACCCTTTTCAATTCTGTAATTCTTCAGGTAATCAGATGCTTTTGTACCCTCTTTCGCTATTGTGAAGTTTTTAGAGGAAATTGGCATTGATAAAGAATGAAACATATTTTCATTACCAAAACAAATGCCTTGGTTAAGTTACTTGCTAAGTAGCTGAAAAGATTTAGTCTCTTGTAATTCCTGTAAGGGATCTTTAAGTAAGGGATAAAGGACAAAATTTGTAGAAATAGGAAAAATTTTAAGAAAACAAAGGAACCCTCACTGTGGAGAGGAGAGGGTGAAAGGACTATTAAAAATAAAGAAAAAAGAAAAAAGTAAAAGAGCGGAGGGATTGTCTGAAAGTTATTGAGTGCAATAGTGAATCTTTGATAAGTCTACACTGAACTCCTTTTATGGCAGGCAATGCTAGAAACAGAGGTTAACAGAATTGAATTAAGCAGATTTAATCTCTCTTTCTGTCCTTATGAATATCTGTTATACTCAGATCAGGACTGACAGGTGTCAATAGAATTACAAATATTTTTTTCTTAATGCAGAGAGGTTTAAGAACATTAGGTGTTTCTAAGCTGCATTCCCCACAGAACAAACCAGTCATTTGATTCTCAAAGGGATCTCATAGGAGCTTTTCCTCAGCTAAGAGCTGCTGACTCTATCAAGAAAACAGTTTTTTGAGAAGAGTGATTATTATGTGGGTGTATTTAATAAACAGTGGGAACATAAACTGTCAGATTTCATTAGTTTATCAGTGTTCTATTTCGATTAGTATTCTTATGGATCACTTGTGAAAGACAAAACAAAGGTGTTGCATATTGTTGATACTGTGTTGGAATCACTTTCCTTTAAAACAAGATAAAAGCAAGTGTTACATCCAAGAGGTATAGAGGTATAGAAGTCTTATGTAAGGAATCACTACTCCTGTTCTGAACTTCCTCATCTGAGTCAAGTCAGGTTTTATTGTATTTAAGGACTTAGCTCCCAGTAAGATCAAATTAAACCCAACACCTTTGAAAAAAGTCTTTTTCTTAATCCTGAGCTGATTCCATCTTCTTAACACTAAGGGATAAGTATTATGTAGTGAAGGTTTTATGAGGGAAGGAAAATATTTAGGTTGGTGCTTGAATGCAGAGAGATCAACTGCTCTTCACAGCTTACAAAGGAAGGTGATTCTTAGCAAAAATTTTTGACACAAACTGTGACATAAACAAGAATGTAAATGATTTTATCACTTGAAATATGTATGAAAAACAGTGATATTTTTCTCTGCATCTCAAAATATTAGTCTGCCACAAGTTTTAAAGCCAATTTAAGAGGTTGATAAGGAAAACCTGTATCTCACTAACTGCTGAATAGTTTAATTTATTGGCACAGATAAAAATCACCTTTTCAAAAAGCCAGTTTTATAACCAAGTAAAAGGACTGCTACACCCAGTGTTATTGAGAGGGAAGTTTTGCTTGGAACATTTCTAAAAGAGAAACTGTCAATACTTTGTTTTAGAATTTACCCAAGCAGACAGGAAGAATGGCTTTTTTGTGGAATGCAGGTTAGCAGCTGATTGCATGACATAAAATGTAGCTCTGGTGTAGTTTCTGTAACAAGGTTTTTACCTGTAAATGCGAGATTATTCCTTTAAAAGGCTTGTGGCTGAGTTCTTGGGTAATATCTACACTTTAGGTATGTTCTTCAACTCTCCTTTTGCCCTGCTATGCTTTCTTAGTTACCAACAGCAGTTCCATACTAGTGGCTCATCTTTTCAACATATTTTCTGTTTGATTCAATCTCAGTTCTTATGAAGGGCAACACTTTTGCATATGTTTGCCTTCCATGGAATAGAAAACAGGTCTAGAAGTAAAACAGTTGCACACATAACAACTCCATTTTTAGATCACAGTGCTAATTCAAGGAAAGAAGATTGAAGGAACACAGTTGCAGAATAACGTTTAATTTTCATGTATTGCATCAATTTATCATGCTGGATTTGTCTTTATATTTTCCCCCAGTGTTTGAACTCTATGCATTCTCTCATCTAATGACTACTGGAAAGTTCTTAGGTAGCTACTAAGTCACTGAATAAAGGGCAGCAACATTCCAGATGACTGCCCATCGCTATTTTACATCTGTGGTATTAAAATCCACAGAATATTTTATCCAACACCAGATAAGAAGTTAGGGAAATAGCACTGGTCATAAATTGATTGAAGAAGAAAATATCATTGGAAGATGGAAAATCTCTCTGCAGTGTTTTTAACTTAAATTAAAGCTGTTTCTTGGCATGTGAGTTTCTGGTTGTCCTAGGGGGAAGGAAACTCCTTATGTCTTTTAAAATTCATTGGCTAAGTGATTTTACCCAGTGATCACTTTAAGCCAAGATCATACTTTTCTTTACACTGAATTCATAAATAATTCTGGTAATTCCACAAACTGTCTCTCCATTGTCACCTTGCTTTTCTACTAGTTAAAATTGTGTGTTGCTGATTGTAGTTTAAGTCATAACACAGAAGACAATAAGGTATATATGTGTGCAGTGCTTATATACGCATATTCTAACAGTAGGCTGTAAAATGGTCATGATCAGTTGCTTGAGCCTCTTATTATAAAGTTGGTAAAGTCATTAATCACCAAGAATTTTGCCAAAGGTCCAAAGGAAATAAATCTTACAGTTCTTAAAATTACCTCAGATTTTGAAGCTCACCATTTGTGTTGTTCTTGTCAAAGTACTCATAGATTAATTAACAACTGGGAAGAGATTGAATGGAACTACTTGAGGTTTTAAAAAAATCTTTGTTAATGTATTGATAAAAGAATGAGCTCTGCAAATAAAACCTAGATGCCTTAAAACTAATAAAAATACTGGTTTAGTAGCTTTGCTAGTAAGATAATGACTTCTGAAAACACTCAGACTTGTTTTATGATGAATAAAATAAGGAAGTGGAGGTAACTGAGAAATTAATGTACAGACATATATACTTAAATGAATAAAAGCATTCACATAACATTATTTCCTTGAGCTGTTTCCTTAATACCATCCCTCCAGTTCTCCTAGGTTGGCTGATTTATTGTCAGAACAACCCTAAGAATAGTTTTGCTGGGGATTCTGGCCAAATTACAATCTGATAAGACCCCTGAATGAACTTGAGAGTTGCCTTGGATCTTGATACGACACTATGCTGCAGTTTTCTTGGCACATTGCCAGCACTGATTTTCAGGAGGAAGCCTAGCATCTCAAATCCATCTACATTTTTGGTGTGCAAAATTTTCTAGAAGTAATGGAACTCTTGAGAAATATTTGCACTTTGTTGTTGGTGGATTGATTTTTCATTTATATCATCAAATAAAGCATTAAAACCAGTGTGAGATTTCCACTGAAAAATGCATTTTTTCTTACAAGAGGACTGTTTCATCGCCTGCTTTATCTTACATCACTTCTATGTGAATGGAATTTCTTTATCAGCTGAAAGAAATGAAACAAACATAGTGATTAACACATATTGTACAGGTAAAAGCACACTAAAATAATGTTACAAGAACATTAATGCTGTGCAGAGGAAGTGTTGTCACACAATTCATTCTGATGTTAGAATGTCCGCTACAGAGATGCTGCATACCTCCAGAACTGCTAATACTGCCTGAAGCCAAATGCATATTTTAAGTGGCTGTCAGATCAATATATTGAACTGCTCAATTAGATGACCTACTCATCAGCACAGTAAAGACAAAATTAAAGCATTAATGCAGGTGACTATGTCTCCTTCAACAATAGGATCAGGATGTTCCTGTTGTTAAGTCTTTGCAAATATTTATAACCCCTAATCCTGTATTACCTGAGTCAGACCTTACCCCTGTGGCCAAAACAATTAACATATATGTTCGCACAACCTGACATTCAAGTTGCACTTTCACAATTTTGAAAGGTCTTTTGAGTTCAGTATGTTTGAGCCCTCAGCTCTGCCTCACAGATTTTGGTCAGAAGATGAGCTTGGGGGAATTTCTCAGCATAATTTACCCTTAATTGAAAATCTACAAAATTTGTCTTGTCTATATCTGCCTGTATATATTTCTTTTTTATTATACCCTTTTCTTGTTTCATTGAAACTTGGGCCTGATCAGTGCCTGGACTGAGTTGCAGGCGCTGTCAGATTTTTGACAACACTTCTCTGATGGGTATAGAACCGTAAGACTATTTCAAGCTGTTTAAATTTTAAGTGTAAGCATTTTAATGAGTTAATATTGCTACACCATCTATTAAGATCATGTGCCTTGCTCTGTTCCCAGTTAATTTATTTTAAAGTAAAATCAAAAGACTGAAGATTCAGGAAAAAGAGGATTTTACAATTGTTTTGCAGATACCACTGCAAAAGAAAATAACTGAAAATCTTAAAGTTAGTATTTTAGAAGCAGAAGATGGACTCTGAAAAACACTTCTATGTGAGAAAAATTGTATAAGAGAATTATATACTGAAATATTTTTATATACTTTAATATTTTGCTATATTCTCTATTTTGACTTAAATGCTATCTAAAACATAATGTTTTTATATATACTAAAATAAACAGCATATATTTTGCAGTATAGTAGTAAAATGGAAAAGAATTTTATGAACATAATTTTATTTTATATTTTTCTATGCTATATTAATATATTTTTCTTAGTTTCTAAAGTCAGAAGCATTAGGAAGCAATTCTTACTCATTGCATGAAGCCTATACAAATTTTACAAACTGAAATAGTAAATTATCTGTAAAGAAACTTGTCATATGAAATGCAGTGATCTTATGGTTGGTTTTAATTATTTGTTCAGCATTATGGGCACTGATAACAAGAGCACTGCTGAAATTGAGGGTAGAAGAAGCTGTCTGCATGTAGCTGTATGTAAAGAAGACTTTATTCTGTACCTTATTCTGGGAAGAAAGTTGTTGAAGATATGCCTTTTGATTTATTTTGGTATTGCTTACAGATTAAAAACAGGTCTAAAAAATCTCTTTAAGAAGAGCGAATCAAAAGTAAGAGAGAGCTGTGCACTGACTTCTCAAAAGGCTTTTAAGGAGCTCTTACTAAAGATACATCAGTTTTAGCCTGGATTTCGGGTTGGAGTCTCCAGGAACAGCTACAGGAGTGTGAACAGGAAAGTAGAAGTGTCATTATGATACAGTTTTAAGCCTCCCAGAAGGAGGATCAACTTGTAGTTCAGGATTGGCCTGATAGACAGAGATTTATTCCAGCTCTGCCTTAAACTTATGTAATCTAAAATGTTCTGTGAGGCACAGCCTTTTATCAGAGGAGTTTATTGCATATGGATATTCAACACTGGCGACACTCAAAACTGAGGTTTGTCTATTATGCTGTCCTTTACTTGTCGATTTCCTCATATGTGAAGAGAAGTTGATGGATATCATCGAAATGCAAAGCTTCCACTTATTCTTTTTGATTGAACATCAGATTTAACGAAAAAGTAGGGGGTTGAATTCTGAAAACAGTGCTAGTCAAGGTTTGTTTTTCTTTCAGGATTTATTTTCCATCCTCTTCATTATCTGATGGTTTACCTTACCACACCTCTTTTTCCTTCAGACCTAATTTCTTTTGAAGCAGTAAATTCCAGTTTCTCAGAGTCAAGCCATAGCAGGGGCTCTGAGCAATCTAAAAATCTTTGTGCCTCTTCACTCTCCATACACAGCTGTCCTTTAAGAACATGCACAGAGGCCCTAAAAGGTTTGAAAAGCATAAAATATTATTGTTTCCCTTGTACAGATGTTTTGAGTTTGAGTAGTAAACTTTGTATTTTTTGTGGATGGATCAGATGTATTGCACAGTTATGTGTGAATGTGTAACATCTAAAATTAGATGTGGTGCTTAACCATAAATGTTGGATGCAAACTTTATACTAATTACCAAAACATTGTGAAACCTACTGCAACTACGGGTATCTAATCATCAGTCTTGACTCTTTGTAGAGAGCATCTAAAAAACTGCCCACATGCCAGAGTAGTCAGGTCTGAGTAGGCAGAATGAAAGGGAAGTCTGGCATAAGTTGAAAGTAGCAAGTTGCAAACCCCTGGGTCTTGCCTCAGCAGTTTACATAGATCAGATTTGATGTCTCATGTAGAACAGTCAGAGAGAACTATGAGGAAATAAAAATCTGGATTTTTGTGGAGAGTGGAACTTTATGAATGAATCCAGAGGGGGACACCTAGCTGATTAGAGGGATGGAGCAATGCTCCTATGAGAAAAGGCTAAGAGAATTGGTAGTGATCAGAGTGGAATGGAAAAGGCTTTATGGTGGCCTAACTGCAGCTTTCCAGTACCTGAAGGGAGCCTACAGGAAAGATGGAGGGAAACTATTTACAAGGCCAGGGACAGGACAAGCGGCAATGGCTATAAATTAAGAGACAGTGGATACAGAAAAAGATTATGTACTGTGAGTGTGGTGAGGCACTGAAACATGTTGGTTGGAGAATCTGGGGCATCCATCACTGGAAGCGCTCAAGGCCAGGTTAGATGGAGCTCTGAGAAATCTGGTCCAGTAGAAGTTGTCCCTGCCCATGGCAGCAAGGTTGGAACTGGAAGATCTTTAAGGTCCCTTCCAACCCAGGCCATTCTATGATTCTGTGATAGATTCTGTATTCTCCAGGGTACAGCAACACATGTTACCTAGCATATTATGTCAGTTGAATAAATTTAGCAACTTGCCTTCCAATATTAAAAGCCCCTGAGGTACAGTTGGGGAAAAAAAAAAAAGGTATGATTTCTCCCTTTTTCCTGCTCTGGAGTTCATTGGACAAAAAGTCACTGCTGTGTCTTCCTGTCAGTGACAAAATCAAATAATCAGTTATCATCAGAAATTCAGTGACATGTCTGTAAATAGTAAGCAGGATACCACAATGTTTGTGTCACAGGTGCATGCCACTCAAAAGCCCATTCAATGGAACAGGGCAGGGTTTTTTCTAAGCCTCAGCTGTAGAAATTCAGTCACTGCTGTGGGAGAGCAGCCCTTTGGAGCCGGAAGTCCATCTGTGCAGGCACCTTGATATTTTGTAGCCTGCTTCTCTGAAGGCCAAAGCTTCATAAAACCTTGTTTGTTCCTTGCTAGCAGAACTCCTCAATGTCTCCTCAAGTCTAGCTAACTTGAGGATTTTTCATTTTACTTTGATAGGAGGAGTATTTTTGTAAATTGAAACAGACAGCAATAGGATCTTTGAAGCATAAACACAGGTGGTGTGCATTTTGTGTGTCCCCTGATATGAGAGAGACCCTGAGCTTTCTTCTCCCCTGGTGGGAGACCAGGTGAAAACTAACATTTTGTTAAAGCATAGATTAATCTTCTTAAGGAGTAAAAATGGCATAGCTAACATGGCTGATAATTGTCTGGAAGTGCCTGTTCTTGTTTATAAGTATAGCTACTTCATACAAACAAAATGCAGACATTTTATGTTAAAGAATGTTTAAAAGGAAGACATTATATTTTTCTTATATACGAAGGTTGTTAGCATTTGTGCAATCTATTTAGATACTATCCACAACACTCTCCAAAGGACCAAAATAATGTGAGCAAATGAATTAGTTTCTACAGGTGTCAAGGAAATCAGTTATCTATTTTCTCCACCACACCTTGTAATTTTCCACCACACTTTTCTGAAGGCGGTGATATAAAGGTGTGAGAAAATTTACTGCAGTTTGCCAAATTTTATATTTGGTTCATTAGTTGGGATTTAATTTCCAATTACACTGAAAACATATTTGTCTTCCATTTTGATGACTAGCACAAAAAAGAAAAGAAAATCAGTATAAAAGAAAACGTAGCTCTAATGTCATGATACATACAGGTTACTTTTCCAAGATTTCATTTCTCAAGTAATTCAAGATGGGCATGTGTAACCTAGATCATTGTGTTTTTTAACTTAATTTAAATAAGCAATTAATAGGTTTTCTGAACTATTCATGGCTCTTGTTTCCAGATAATTAATTGTCACACATAGTTCAGATTCCTTTTATGCAAAATGTGTATGCTTAACCAGGAGTGCCTTAGGACATTTTCAAGATGAATACAAGCTTTTCATGCTTACATTTATCATTGATTAGTAAGTTTCGGAGGCTCATGCTGTGAATGAGAAAATTAGGTATGTCTGTATAGGATCAGATAATACTGATATTTGTAACTAACGATAAAATAGCCTGACAACAATTATTCATGAAGTACAAATATCCATAAGGCTAAAAACTTTCAACAATATTTAACTAGAAATTCTTGGCAGGAACTGTCCTTAAGGGAAAAAGAAGCAAAACAACACCAAATCTTCGAAATAATTCCCTCTTAGTAGCATACAGGTTTTGAGTGGTGCTTGAGGGAAAGAGAGACAATAATGAAGTTACAGATTTCATTATTATGACTGTTTGTCCCTTTAAGAAAAGAATAAAAAAATAGTTGAGTCTTCTTGCCTTGGGTCCTGAACCTCTCACTGACAGATTAGAAAGCTGAGGTTACTCAAAAATATGAGTCATTTAAGTGTAGGTGAAGCAGAAATAAGAAAATAGTTTCATATAACAATGACACTGAATCATTTTTTAGTTTGTACTGTAGTTTCCAGAGGGTGCAATTTGCCACTTCAGTTCTAAGCTAGTATAATTGAAATGGATAGAATCATATTGGTAAAAATAGCAATGACTGTATTGTCAATTATATGCAGTCTTCTTAAAACTTCTTCAACTGTGAAAGTGATCTTTGAGAAAACTGTGCCTATGTTGTCTATTTAATTGAAAAGATGCTTGACAAAAAAGAAAACACTTACTGAAATTAAAACAGGATTTCTTTCTTCAGGGCCTGTTGAAAGAAATGAGGGAGGCTTTTCATTACTGTATGTCTTATGTAAAAATACACCAAGTTATGTGGTGCTGATAATCTGTCAGCTGTGTGCTATTTCATACTCACTGTACCTGAATGTTAGGATGGACATTTGAAATTCAAATTAAATTTTTAATTTGAATGAAAGTTAATGAATATCTGGGATATTGATTTTATATATTATTACTGCATCTTTAGAAATTATTGAAGATACAAAATAGTGGAAGACTGATACAATTTTTAGAAGGCAACATAGATCACATGCATTTCCATACTGAAATAGAAGACAAAACACACAATTATTTGGTATTCAAGCACAAAATACACACAGTATGTTGCCTTGTTTTGATTTTTTTTCCATTCTTTTGTTATTTCAATTAACAGTATGTAAGCTTTCACATTCAGCATTGAAAAGAAACAGCTGAACCGAGTAAAAATAAATGGACTATTGCAACACACTTGGGTAAACTTCAAATTCTTTTAAAACTGTGGTTCTAAAACCTGTGCACCCAAAACCTCAAAGGGAGGGCTTTAGATCAGATGGAAGTGGTAGTCCCTGATGTGATAATAAAATGATTCTTTCATGGGCAGCTGTTCAAAATCAGTCCTACAGCCATGAGATATGCCATGAGGTGTGTGGCTAAGAGATCACCAATGGCATGTTGATGCTGAGAAGGTGACAGGCCATTAGCTGGAGGCTGGGTGACTTTTATCACTGCAATCAAACAGGAAGAGGAGGGAGTAATGCTAAGGTGTGATGGTCCTGTTCAGTCATTATGCAAGACCCACAGTTTGTAAATCTGTTACTCTCTATATCCCTCTTTTACATACAAATTGGCTTTCCCCACCCCCTTTTGTGATGGCAATAACAGAATACTGGACTAGAGCCACATGTCCATTTCTACCAAAAGTATGAATTGGTGTCTAAATTTCTCAGTGGCAGAGAATGAGAATTCCGCTGCCTTAGAGACAAGTCGATGGATTTTTTTTCTCTCCTCCACAAAGCAGTGGTACTTCTTTGGTGAGATTTGTACCTCCGACTGCATTGAAGTATACCTGGGAGCACCCGTACATAGAACTATACATTTATATCTTGCAGGGCTAGTGAATTTATTATCAGCAATATAAAATAAACTATAATCTGTTGCTGCAATAAACTGCACTGCTAGTGAATCCATGTTTGTCAAAGCTCTTACTGAGCTCAGTCACACATAGTGTTGAAATAGTTAACTGCAGTGCTGGTGAATTTGTGATTGTGAATGTGACCAGTCTAATAATGTAACCCACACTATTGTTGCACCTGGGAATGTGACCAGATTTACAGTGCCCAATTGGCTACAAACTGGAATTAAGCCTTGTCACATCCAGCTCCTTTGATTTCTGAGGGCCAGTTGGAAAGCAAGGTTTTGGGGTTTTTTCTCTGCCAGATTGTGGTAGTCTTAACACAACAGTAGCCATACAGAATACTGCACTGAATCTTACATCCCAGATTCTGTAGTAACTAGGACTGAGATTTTCATTTTCAGCTTTCATGCACAGTCTGTGGTTAGCTCCATACTGTCAGTCATGGCAGGATCCTGTTGATTTTCATTAGGGGCCCCGGGGAATCCCAGTGTGCTGCAGCCTCCTTGGAGGAAGCGTCCCCTCAAGAACAGCTTCTCCAGAGGCTTCAGCAACTCTCCAAAGCAACAGGGTGATTTCAGCAAGTGATTTCAGCTCCTTGTGAAGTCAGCTCTTGCAGAATCACTAGAAGGCCGACTCAGGGACTGAGAGAGGAGGGGCGGGCACTGTATGGCAATTCCACAAGATAACATTTAATGTCAGCAGCTCTTGTGAAGGGAAAGGCCAGGGATCGCAGTTTCACCCTGCCCAAAGGCCAAGGCATGGGCTCTTTTATGGGGAAGGCAGGGGGTGGGACAGGAGTCGGCTGGCCAGTTGGGTACAGGACGTTACCATAGAGAAGTAGGGCACACTGGGTAGTACACTGGGTAGTCACCTTGACAGCAAGGAGGGTTCCTTATCTCTGAGTGCTTTTGCCCTCAGGCCAATGCAGTGCAGAGGGCTGAGTCAAGGGTTCACAGCTCTCCATAGGATCCAAATTATATGACTGCAGTACATTGAGCTGCTTTTCCAAGACAATATTTCTGTTTGCCTTTAGCAGCCTTTGAGACTGTGCATTTCTGATAAATTACGTTTTTTAGAAGTTCCTTAGTGAGAGTGTCAGCATATTCTACTTTATTCTTGATCTAGGACCATTGAATAATGATTGTTGAACATGCTGCCTGATGAAAATGCATCTTTACACAGCAGCAGCTCATTAAGAGAATATATGTGCATGCAATGCTTTTGCATCTATATGTTGTTAATATAAGTCTAGTTGTTACAATGTCACTGGTAAGACTTCTTCAATTTGCTTGATTTCGTTCAGATGACAACTACATCTTCTCTTTAACCTTCATTTGACAGCCAGCAAACATGACAGGACAGTTAAAACAGGCTGCACATTTTATGGGGCATACCATTTAAGAAGTTTGGCGGTCTCCGTATTTTAATCATAGATTTCTTGCTTGGCAAGAAATATTTGTAATTAACACAGGCTTGGCATGAGTATGAACAGCAATGTTAAGCTATATGCCATCTAAAAGAAGTATGAGTCATTATCCGCTGCTTTAAATGCCCTTTATGATACTTCTAGTAGATAAGAAAGAAAATACCTAGAGGCAGTTGTATGAAATCAGGGATATGAATATTTTTTCAGTGCTGTGTTGTTCAGAATGGAGAAGTGAAGGCTTCAGGGAGAATTCATTGCATCCTTCCAGTACCTAAAGGTGGCTTATGAGGAGGGAAAGGGACTTTTTATACTGGGAGAGAGTGACAAGAAAAGTGTGACGGTTTTAAACTGAAAGACAGTAGGTTGAGTGTAGATGTGGGTAAGAAATTCTTTACCATGAGGGTGGTGAGGCACAGGAACAGGTTTCCCAGAGAAGCTGTGGCTGCCCCATCTCTGGAAATTTTCAAGGCCAGGTCGGATGGGGCTCTGAGCAACCTGGTCTAATGGAAGGTGTCCTTGCCTATAGCAAGGGCGTTGATATGAGAAGGTCTTTAGAGTCCCGTCTAACCCAAATATTCTATGATTTTATGATTTAGTTTCTGCTACTGGAAGTGTGGTAGTTGAAAACTGAAGAAACAACTGAAGTGTTTATGTGTAGAAGCAATAGTTATTGCCTGGGTATTAATGACTGCATAGCATAATTTTATGCTGCAGATTGCATATGCACTCTGAACTCCAGGCAGAAAGTTGTACACTTATCTTCAAAATTGTATATCCCAGCCTAGAAACAGCATATGTTTCATACATGTGTATATTTTTTGCCATTTAAAACATACAGTTAATTTCAGTGCTCTTGCACTTTCTCTGTCAGATTCTCTGCTGAATTACTGTCTGGGAAGAGATGCATGATCACGCTGTAAATATGCTTCTGTATATATTGCTAAGTATGGCTCGTATTATGCAATATAAAGACAAGGAAAATAAATGGATTCATATGCTAACTTCTATTTCTTCGTACGATGTGTTGTCTTCTCTGACCTGATGTGCCTTCACTAGAGAAATAAGCTGCAGTTGACTTGTTAAACTGATGTGTCAATAACACAGCCTTCAAATCCATTGTCTTTTTCTTCTGGTAAAAGTCTAGTGAACTACTTTGAGCTATTTTTGTTCTCCTAGCCCTTCACAGTGCTCTGGAAATCAGGAATGAAAGAGTCATTTTACTTTTTGCCTCTTTACAATAAAATAAAAATGTTATCTCCCATTTCTTCAGGGACAAGACAGTGCAATCTCTGTTTTGTGAAAGAAAGGAAGAGTAAATGCAAGGTTAATGTTCTAACAGATGCATAATAAAGATAAAGGCTTGGAAAGAATTTTTCAGAAGGTATGTACTGAGAGAAAAGACGTTATATTGTTAGCTATATGCACTGAAAATTGTTGCAAAAAGATAATAGGTGCAGTGATGTGAATCCCAGCTATGCGTACTTCTGGTGTTGATTTCATATGTGATGCTTGATAAGTGTGTTAGGTCAAGGGCATGAATACCCCTTATTTTCTGCATTCTCATTTTTTTAAAATCAGATCTGTTCAAATGCAAGTTAGTTAAAAATTGGATCAGTAGACATATGCTTATAGTCACCATGGGTTTTTTAGCTGATCCTGAGCCTGGAGTTCTAAAGCACTGCTGGATACATAGAATACTTGCCTAAAGATAGTGTACACTATGCTTTGTTATGTTTGTATGAAAACATCGGACAGCTGGGATCCTGTACTGTAGGTGAATGAGTATCTAGTACGGCGCACAGGCAGTTGTGTTGCAGAGTATTTCTGTAAATTCAAGAAGTAACTGTAGGATATTAAGTTGCAGGAACATTTTTGTCTATATAATAGATTAAGAATGGTTGTAATGCTTAAAATAATTTTTAGAAGATGTAAAAAGATCCATATAAATGCTATACAATATTATCGGACTGTACCAAGAACTCATTGAAAATAATCTAGATAAATCTTTTCCTAAAATATTTGCATATAATCTCTCATAGCTTTACTTTATTTTGAATGCATCACATACATTGTTTGAACTATGCACTTAGTTCTGAGAAGTCTCTCTCTTTTTTTTTTTTTTTCCTCAGAGGGGGAGGTTTTGACTCCTTCCATGATGAAGAGAAGAGAATATGTAGTTGATGTGTTACCCACTTTCAGAATTATTTCAGTCATCACCCTCAGCACTCCACTTCTCCAAATTTGTATCATCTGGTGATACCAGCTTGAGTTTTCTCAAGAACATCCTGACCCAGTACTCTTCCACTGGTGTTTTCTCTATCTGCCCTGTGCACACATTTGGGACAACCCTTAGCTCTTGTAAAATGTGATTTCTTTATTTATTTCTAAAGAAATGTGTGTGTGCGTTTCATCTTCCTGCGTATTTTTTTCTTTGGTTGGTTGGTTTGGTTGGTTTTGGTTTGGTTTTGGGTTGATTTTTTGGGGGGAGAGGGGTGTCTGTTTGGTTTATTGTTTGCTTGGTTCTTTGTTTGTTTGGTTTTTTGTTTGTTTGGTTTGGTTTTTATTTTGCTTGGTTTGGGTTTTTTTGTTTTTGTTTGGGTTTTTTGTGGGTTTTTTTCTGTTTTTGTTGTTGGGAGGTTTTTTTTTTTTTGGTTGTTGCGGTTGTTGTTGTGGATGCTAGGTTTGAGTTTTGTTCATTCAGTACATTATTACTAAGGATTTTTATTTTGCTTTGCTTTGTTCAATTAATTTATACTGTCAGGGGAGAAATTACTGACATTGTTGAATAGATTATATAGGACTATGAACTAGACCATGTTTTAATTTTCCTCATAATACTGAACAGCAAAAGCCACCTATTAGAATAAAACACGCTATTTAGTCAGCTCTTGATTTTCAACAAAGTATCTTTAGAAAAGTAAACATGCACACTTTCGTTACCATGGTTGTAAGCTTTCAAACTATAATGAGGACCAATGTTTATACGGTTCTTCAGAAAGAAAACCTAAACTTTGTGTCTATAAGAAAATTCAAGCACCTCTCTCCTCCTTTTCCCCAACCTACTCATTTATCATTTGATACAAGGTTTCTCAGATTTTATGTGTTCTATGAAATTGTCACAGAGTATCTCAGAGTTTACTCTCCAGTCATACTCTATCAGTCAACCAAAATTGGCATATTAGATGCTGCGATTCACAAACCTAGGTCCAGAATGGAGGTCAAAGTAAACTCAGTTTCATATTCAGGTCTTTTTAAAAAGTTTCCCAGATCTTCACCTAAACCCACATAAACTACTAAGAGTAAAGAGACAAAAAACCCCAAAAAAACCAACAACCAAAAAACAAACAAACAAAAAAACCCCAAAAAACAAACAAACAAAAAAAACAAACAAAAAAAAACCAAAGAAAAAATCAAGCATTATTAGTTTCTTGCACAGAGAAGATTATCAGAAGAGCCCTAACAAAAATCCTACAAGTTTTGTGATTCTTATCTTATGCTCAAATGATTTTTAAACAGAGGATGTAAGTAATATGATAATTTAAAGGTAAAAATTAAAACCAGACAAAAAAATTACTAAACAATTTTGTCAATTCTAAAAACTGGTCAAGGAAACATTGTAAGAAATTAAATACAGCTAAATATACAAAGTGATTAACGAGATCAATCCTCTCTTTAGATACACAATGACTGTAACAGTTCACTGCAGCTTAGAATTATTCTAGGCATAAAAAAAGATGTTAGAAATTTTTGCAAAGTAATAGGTATAAGAACACATATGCAGCTAAATTCCTATGCGTTACTCTATAAGGTTTCTGCCTAACCAACCCTTGAATACTGTAAACGGTTCAGAGACGTGGAACACAAGTAAGCAGTAGAGCATCTCACCTTCTTTTAATATGATCTGAAAATATTTGAATCAATTTGTTCAATAAAAATTCACTATGGAGTATGAAAACAAAAGTTATAAATATTAAAAAGCTTTTTCAGCCCTTAAGCTAGTAGGTTGTAATGGTTTGCTCCAGAACACTTTTGTTTCCTCCTCAAAGGGAAATGACTGCTGGAAACAGCCAATATCTTGTATTGTAGCCCAGAACCATTCCCAAATATATTCTGAGAGAGTATTCATTCACACAAATTAAATTATGCCTATTGGCAGATTTTGTATTTAATCATCAGAAAAACGTTCTCAGACTTGTACCTTAGGCATGTCCAGTTGACTAGTACAAAAAGGTAAGTAGGCATCTGTTACCGTCTTGTGACACAGATGGAATATTCAGCTAAATAAATCATGGCTCCAAAATGGTCTGGTTATTTATTTTACTTTTAAAAGTCAGCAGGGATGCTGAAGAAAAGAATCTGATTTGTGGTCTATACACACATTATTACCACTTCTCAGAGAAGATTAGACTCCTGGAGCATAGCCAACCACAGCCTAGGCTGCATCAAAAGCAGTGTGAGCAACAGTTCAAGGGAGGTGATTCTCCTTCACAATCATGAGATCCTATCTGCAGTTGTGTGTCCAGGTCTGAAGTCATCAGCACAGGAAAGGCATACACCTGTTTGAGCTGGTCCAGAGGAGAGCTAAAAAAATATTAGACGGATGGAATGTCTCTCCTATGAGGAAAGGCTGAGAGAGCTGGGGTTGTTCAAGTCTGGAGAAGAGAAGGCTTCAGGGAGACCTTCTTGTAGCCTTTCAATACTTAAATGGTGCTTATAAGAAAAACGGCCACAGACTTTTTAGTGGGGCCTGCTGTGACAGGAAAAAGCTAAATGGTTTTTAAATTAAAAGAAAGTACACTCAAATTAAATACAAGGAAAAAATTTCTGACGGGGGTGCTGAAATTCCCCAGCATGCCCCATCCATGAAAGCATTCAAGGTCAGATTGGACAGGGCTCTGAGCAACCTGACCTAGTTGAAGATGTCCCTGGCCATGGCAGGGGGGTTGAACTAGACAGCCTTCAAAGGTCACTGCCAAGCCAAACTATTTTGATTCTATGACTCCTTCTCCTTTAGAAATCTACAGTTCTGATGTACTTCTGTATATACCTTGGATCGTACCAACAAGCCACTGATGGCTTCTTAGAAGTCACATCGCTGTAAAGGAAAAATCGTCTCCACAAGGAGACACAAATGAGAAGCACAGGATATGATCTGTGAGACAATTGCATGTTTGTAAACAGGTCTTTCTCCTAGAATTAAGTTTCGCAGTTTAAGGGTAGGCCACATTGATCTCTGAATAAATTTTTTAGCTTTAATTGCATACTGATTTGGGATACAAATTCTCCATTTAAAGGCAGAGGAACCAATACATAGAATGACACCAAATTAAACTAATACTAGATGCATTGGCTCTGTACCACAGATCGGTTCAATGTTTTTTTTTGGCTCTGCTTAACCATGTAAAAAATATAGCAATATCTCTTTCAGAGAATATGAACATTGTTATTTGTCTTACTTCTTCCTTCCTTCCTTCCTTTCTAGTTTTTCAACAACAGAGGACAAGATTGTGGTTTGCTACTGACCAAAAAAGGCCTGCCTTGTCTTTCAGATGCTCTCACATTGCATTTATGGAGTCATTAGAGTGGATATCAAAGGCAGAAGCTTTTACAAAGTCATCTTGCCATAGGTGAAAAATCTTACAACTGCGTTATTCATTAATTCTCAAGACCTCTAGTCTCTCTATTTTAAAAACTAGAACAGCATCAAGAAGAGACCATCTTGAAAAACAGAAAGATTGGACAAAGGTAAGACTCCTACATCACTACTGTTTATGATCAAAATATGCTAAATGTTTTTGTTGAATTTTAATAGACTGAATTTTAAGAGACTGAAGTCACTGCTTTTGTGAATAATTTATTTGAGAGGTTGTCAGTCTGCTTAGCAATAATGCTTTTCTCTTTGTAAGCTAAAAAAAAAAGATTTTCTGTGCTGATTCTTGAGACTCTTACGGTCATGGGAAAAACAGATTATTGGTAAGGAAGGATCATATAGGAAGGAATTTGCCAAGTTTTTATTGTAATGTTAGGCTTTGACACGAGACTCAGAAATATAAAATATTTATGAGTGACAATTAAGAAAAAGGGAGTAAACATTAACCCAAAACTTGCTGTAAAATCTGTCCCTAAGGGCAACCTTTTTTGTTCTGCAGGTGCAGTAGGAAAACTGAATGAAGAAGACTTTATCCGTAAACTAGGGATTGACTGTAAATTATTTTCTTGACTGACAAAAATTTTCACACATCATTATATTAAAAATGTTTTATTATAAAAGGAAAAAAAGTAAATATCTACAAAATACCTTTCTAAAAAAATTAAGGAACCTATGAAATGTAGTACTTTAAAGGAATTGTTCAAAATGTTTTACTTTAAAATTACTTCAAATACAAGACTGACAATTTTAAAAGTATCAAAAGAAATTTGAATACTTGACTCTTTTTCCAGCTGTTTCAGAATATCTTTTGATTTACCATATCATTATATTCTCACTAACAGTTTTAATAGTAATGAACCAACACATTTCTCATTTTAAGATTAAAAATAAAACTAACTAATAATTGCTATTTCGTGTTCTAAAAGGACTTTTAGAGCATCAAGAAATAGATTAAAAGAATGTTTCAGAACATTTAACAAAATACATTCTTATTTTTCAATTTCAGAGAGTAAAGTGTGGAGATAATAAAAATTAATTTTGTTATTGCATAAAGTAATCATGGTATTTTCCTACTGTGTCCTTCTTGGTGCACTTAATTTTATCACCTGCAGCTGGCTCAAAGTCTTACACCTAACTTTCAGATATGGAAAAGGTAGTGAAGCTGTAGCTGTTCCTTTTCTATCATTTGTTTTTCAATTAGATTTTCCCACCGGCTTTTAGCTTTTCAAATTGTTATTACTATGGGAATCGATAAGTTAATTTGAGTTAATCTGTTTATGTTCTTTTCTCAGCTTGCGTAAAAGAATTTTTTGTCCCAACTCCACTGCATTTAAGCATTTATCTGTAGAAAATTACTTGAGCCATAATAGAAAACTACAAACACACACCTCTCTTCATGTCCAGGAACATTGCTTCACTCTGTTATTTGTCCTTTTTTTTTTTGCAAGTTTTAGAGGCAAACTTACATAATTTACACCAAAAGCTTTGAACATTCCAAGCTAGCTACAGAAGAGTAGAAAAGAACTCTTAAGCTCCTGAAGATCTCAAAAAGAAGGCTTACTGCTTTCTCATCACTCCTTTAACACCTTTTTAGTTGGAATATCCAAGCTGATTGTAAGTTTCATGCACCTTTACTCAACAGCAAAGCTGTCCTAGGAGAACTCTAAACCAAGCCATCCATTTCCAGCGCTGTAGCACATCTTCCTTTAGTTTTTTCTATTCCTCTCTTTGAGGCTGAATTGCAAAACAGATCACTGATGTGAGCAAAGTAAAAACTGCTCTTGGGAAAAGAAGGGATTGATTTAAAATCTTGCTGCTCGTTTTCTCCTGAAGTGCTGATGTCCCTCTACTGCCCTGTCTTCTGTTGTACAAGTTCCCTTAAATGACACTGCTGCTTGTCTGACTAAAAGAAACTAATACACTCCCTGATGTGATAGATAACGAATCTGTCAGGTAAGGGAAAAACAGATAGAAAAGAGTTATTTTTTGTCAGGTTAAAAACCAACAAGCTGATTCAGCTGTATGATACACCGGAAGAAGAATATAGGTAGGTGTTTAGATGCATCAATTTGGACATACCAGTTTGCATTTTGTCATGATCTAGAATAGTAAGAGCAAGCCCCTCTTCTTGCTACGTCTAGACCTTTCACTTTAGTATTAAGACCTCGTATGTCAAGGACTAAATAGCAGGGTGATCTCCTTAAGACAGCTGCCTTTGCATTCCAAGGCAGTCTTTTGCACACACTGTTCATCTACTCATAAATGTCATCTAGGAGACAAAATGTTATGGTTACAAAAAAGAAATTTTAGAGTTTTATACTTTTTTTTTTACACAATTTGTTAATATACTTGAACAGAAATCTTGCCCACTGGTCACATGCAGCTTTCTTCAGTCAATGAAAATGTTTCAAGATAAAAAAGGGGCAGAATTCAAACTTCTAGATGAAATTCCTGCAACATCTTTTGGACTTCAGAATGCATTTAGGCTTCCTTTTTACCAAGACTATTCTTATTTTATACAAATGCCTTTTTTTTTTTTTTTTTCATCTGTATTTCTTTCAACTCTTCACTGTAGTTGTCTTAACTGGTAGGGAATAAAAGTTGCAATTTATTTCAAGCTCATTTGAAGTTGGTAAAGTAGCCTTGCAATATTTACATGAGTTAGGAAGTCTGAAAAAAGGAGGACAGTTTAAAGTGACTGAGCAACTGAGGTTTCAATAAAAAGAAACCACTTGGATAATCAATAGCAGTACATGGTCAGTCTGATGCAGGGTTGTTTTGCATTGTTTTTGATTTTTTTTTACTGTTAGTGTTAGTTAAAAGCATTAATTTCATTATGCTTCAACTTCAATTGAGAAGACATCCAGATGTCCACAAGAATTGAAGAAAACTGATATTTTCATATTGTTACCTGTGAATCATCTAGGATACTACCAAGACATGTGTCTGCACACAAAGAAAGAGGTTATGACTGAAAAATAGATGAGTATACATACATGCAGTGCAATCTGTTTGTGCCTATAACGCTTACCTAAATTCTACCATGAAACTCTTCAGATTAGTGATTTGGTTTTAAGTCCTTGTTGGGACTCACTCTTTGAAATAAAATACAAAAGTATAACCAGCTTGTGACAAGAGTCAATTATCTTGAATTTTAAATTTTTCTTTGTTGTGTAAACAGACCTCAAAAAGCAAAAGAAATATGGATTTAAAATCAAACCTATGGTATTTTACTTGTCTCTCAAGTGTTCACCTGAATTTGAGCCTTAAACATTTATAATGTACATTACACTTTACTGTTTTTATGATCATAATTATGACCTAGAAAACACATTATATTAAAAACTGTCGTATTGTCAAAAAAAACAATTTCTATTTTAATTGTTTGAAGTGGGAAACAGGCAAAAAAACTTCAAAACCTATTTCTGAAATTAATTCCACAAATAGAAAGTATGTATCAGTTGGGGAAGAAGAGATGAGGAAAGGAGGAGCAACTAATTTAAAGGCCACCAGCATTTTCTTAGGTTTTAATTAAAACAATGACAAGAACTTCAGATACTATAATTATGAATAAGGTAAATGCTTCATTACTGCAAAGATTATCCCTTAAAAAATCTACACCTGCTATTAATTGCTTAAGGTTTGGAATATTTGGGTTTACAGGGTCATTACCCTATATGAAAAAGTGAAGTTTATCTAGTTTACATTCAGTTTGGAAATTATTGATTTTCATTTATTTAAACTTGATTTGTGTCTAATTTTTTGATCAGTAAATCCTATATAAATGTATTCAAAACAAGAGTTTAAATCTGTATGCACATTTTGAATAACAATTTGATTCTTCCTTTGGCTTGCTAATACTCAAGGTGATAAAACCACTGTAATTCTTGTATCTAATTCACATTATTCACTTTGTGAAGACTCACCATTTCAAGGCATGGAACAGCCTCACCCCCATTGCACGTAAAAGAGTACGGGTTAAGTTCGACCCGTTACACACAGCATCCTAAGCAAAGATTTAGGGTACCATGTACATCAGAAAAGAGTGAGTTTTTTATTTTGACAGAAATTGCAGTTGTCAGAAAAGAGATTACACACAAGAATTTTCTAAAATATTTTACCTCTAATTAATACACTTGTTGGGAAGGGACCAAAGCTCTAACACCTGCATATTCATAAGCAAGAGGGTAGATAATGAAACCTACCAGATTAGTGAAGAGTACTCCCCACCCTTTTCCAAAGGCAAGAAACCTAAGTCCAGCTACCTTAAGGGCATGTATACCAGTACATATAATCTGAGCAACAAACAGGAAGAATGGCAGCTTCATACTAAGCCCATGAGCTATGAATACCACAGGAATCATAGAAACTTGGTAGGAAAGCTCACAACTGGAATGGCTACAAACTGTTTCAGTATCTTCTTTGCCTCTGACATTGCCAGTGTTGTTGGACCCTAAATCACAAGTATAAGTGGTTATGATAATGCATGCATTCACACACTGGTAGTGGAAAACTGAGTGAGCTGCAATCTTTTGCCAGGACATGACCCACATAAATCTATGGGCCCAGACGGCATCCACCAGAAGGTGTCAAATGAAATAGCTGCTGAAAGGGCTCTAAAGGCCCTGATGGAGAAGTCGGAGTACCACTGCATTAGTGAAGGCAAACAGCTGCAGGGGTGTTAATGGCACAGAGAGAGAAGTGATCATCCCAACACACTCAGCACTTGTCATGCTGCACCTGGAGTAGTAACCAGATCTTGTCCCCACAATTAAAAAAAATGCAGACAGCCTGGAGAGGAACCAAAGGAGACTCACAAAGATCACCAAAGGGCTGGAGAGACAGCTCTGTGAGGAAAGACTGATGGAATTAGGTTTTTGTCCCTGAAGGTTCTGCAGGGATCGCATCACAGTCTTCCAGCATTTGATGGGCATCTAACAAAGAGGATGGAGGCTTTCTCTTCCTGAGGGAGCACACAGAAAAGAAAAGGGGAAAACTTTATAAGTTACACCAGGAGAAATTTCATCTTGATGTAAGAAAGAAATTTTTTACCGTGATAGCCATCAGTAACTGGAACATCATCTCCAGGTACATGGTGAATTGCTATTCCCATACATTAGCAAGATGTAATTGAAGTGCTGGATAATTCCATCTAGGCTGCCTTTCCCACAATAGGCTGGACAAGAATACATTTTGCAGTCCTTTCCAAATAGGATTGCCCTATGACTCAAAGGCTCTGTGACCATATTTGACATAAGACACTACATACTTAATATGGATATATTGTGATAAACATAACATAAGATTATGGACTCAGAGACTTAGACTTCACTGCAGTCAGGATACCGCGTCATTCATAAATCATTGAGGAAAACAGATTGTTCATATTTTCTTGCCAGAACTTTTGTAATTTATGACAGTATAAGTAGTCTCTTTTCTAACCCCAGAACAGGAGGATATGAGCAAAAGGGGAAAAAAGAGAAGAATTTTTTTAGTCAGAATAAGAATGGAAAAGTAAGCATCCTGTTTTAAAATGAAGACACTGTTTTTAATGCACAAGACAACCCCGTTGCACCAACAGACAGCAGCCAACTGTTTTCCACATTTTTTATTAAAACATTACATAACATTGGAGTAGTAAAGTTGTTAGTAAAGGAGACATTGTCTTTCAGATTCTATTCCTATTAATTTAGTAATGGAGTTGCTATGTAGATGCTGTCCCATACAGAGTGGTGAAATTGCTGTGATTCAGAAACAGAGTAATAAAAGATTCCCAGATAAAGTGCCCAAGAAGAATGTTATGTACAAGAAACGCCTGATCATTTCCAGTAGAGAACTTGCTAATGGAAATTGTAATGGTGTATGCAGAGATGTGGGAACTTCCAACAGCAGACAGTAGCACAGCAGGGGTTTAAAAGCTCAATTATTTGGAATTTGTGTACCACAGATGGAACAGTGAAATGTCTGTGTTCCATCTTAGCTCCAGAGAAGCCATTTTCCGTTTTACTTTCCTAGTCTGATTTAAGCAGGTGTGAACTAGCCATACGTTTGCATTGATGAGTTTCTTCTGTTCCATAAAATTTCTGCACATACCATGCTAGTAAATGGACTCCCTAGGAGTACTATAGAGAGCTTGAAAATCTACCATAATCCTAGAGTAATTTGGTATATGCCCAGTGAATAACTATTATATCGACTTTATCTGCATAATTATAAAATCTTATAATCAAAGCAATGAAAAATATTTGTGTTTCTTTATGCTTACTCTGAAAACATGTTAGAATTTGAGTTCCAAATCACAGGAAGAATAAATCTTCCTTGTCGCAGAATAACCTTCTTCAATTTTATAGAAACAGTGGTAAGAAAGCAAATCAGCACACAGAGGTAAGTCACCACATCTTTCCCACACAAACCTAACAGATTGTTAAAGATGAGAAGATATGTATTTTTCATTTCCAAAATAAAAATAGTCATAGAATTGCTATGCTATTTAAATCCAGCTTGATTACTGGTGCCCATATATATTTAATACTTTTTCTAGACTTGAGAGAACTTCATGTTTTTAATTCAGAAACAAATATTTTATTATTTCAACCTATGTGAAGACTGTGCAGTGTACTGTGTGTTTTGCATAAGAATTCAGGGTCCAAAGAGACCCCTCAGTAATGTGGTATCCAAAAAACAACAATAACAACAAATCCAGAGAATTAAAAGTTTTATTTGGAAACAAAATTGCAAATTTTGGAATGAGGGAGATTGGAATGAGGGAACTTGGATTTTTTTCCTTTTGGAGGTTTTGCCAGACACATTTCTAGGTCGAGAGGAAAGTAGGGCAAAAAAATTCAGATTCTGCCTCGTGGTATCTAAAGGCATAGAATTATAAGATTAGGTGCATTAAATAAAGAGTCACTTGTCATCTGCTCTTCACAGTCTTGCTGGCAAATGTTCCAATAAAACAGTGCTGTGAGAAATTTTCACAGGTGACCCCATTCTTTTGTATTTATCTGGGCATTAGGAAATGCACGAAGATGCGTGAAGAGATGTGAATGTGATCTTTTTTTCTGCATGTCCATGTCACATGGAATGATTTCACTAAGAAATTAATCATATGAATATTAATTGTTGGCCTGCTCCCAGAGGCCTAGTATTTAAAATGCCGAATGTTTATCTTTACAAAAGGTTTTATTCTTCACCCCCAATTGAGGTTCATGACTTTCACAGAAGGATTTAAGGTATATACCTAAGCAGAAGAAATAATTTGGTGAAGCTAGAGAATCTTGTCTCCCTTATTATCCAGTAGCTCAGAGCAGATGTATGAAAAAGCAGACTATGTAACAACCAAGAATGTGACATTGATATAAAACACATTTCAAGTTATTATGATTTAATCATCCACTGCAAATATAAAAAATAAATACCAAAACAGCATGCAAGTAATGTCCCTATATTCTTGTTTCATCCATTTCATTTCATTGTAATTTCATACATAATTAAAATGAAATAGAATTTAAAATTACATATGGGGCTGAAGCAGACATTCAATGATCCTTTGTCAACATCAATGATTAGTTTTTATGTATTCAAAATTTTAATGTTTCATTATTGTAAATGTAATGGATAAAATGGACTTGAAGTTAAACATTCCAGTCCCACAGCCTAGGCGGCAGCAATTAAATATCTACTGTATAAAACAAATCCAAGGTTGAACAATTCAACCATATGGTGGAAATGACAATAAGTCAACTAGAGAGTGCAGTGATTAGCACTGAAGATGATGAAGATGAAAAAGTGGCCTCACCCACTCTTTATTCCTCAGAAACATGTGAAGTGTGCAATCAGTATGTTTACAAGACAGCTCCTCAGCACTTGTCAAGATGGTGTTATTAACATTGTGACCAACTCTCTGGCTTTACAGCAGCTGGAGATGCAAAATACTTTTTCTTCTGAAAACCAAAATGATGATGATGATGATGATGGTGATGATGATGGTTACAATTTTTCCAGAGTAGAAAAATCTCAAAGTTATGCTGTTGCTCAATACGGGCAGGGAGGATTCTCCAAATTTTGTCATCAGTATGGTATGTCTTACCATCATCTCACAATGCACATTCAAGGCTACTGCACAGTGTCAGGATAAGAGATTGTGAGCATCTGAATATCCAGAACAGTGTCATAGAAATGTTTTTATCTTCTGCCTTCCACTTTGCAGCCTAATGTTGAGTCTCACCAGGTCTGGATGAAACTGGATTAGGTTGACTGATGACAAAAGAGAATGTCACATCTGCAGGGAAGACCAGATGCAACGCAGTGGCTTTCCATGATTTCAGCTGATGACTGTAAACTGTGCTAGTAAGAAGAACAGGCCTTTCTGACTGGGTCGCATTTGCAGTCTGCTTTTCTAAGGTGGTGTTTTACAGAGATTTTGAGTGAAGGTTGGAGAGCTCAACTCAGCCTTGTGTGACTGCCTAGGTCACATTATTGATTCAGTTATGGAAAGCAAAGGAGTTAAACAGTAAAGTAGAAATGACTGAGTAATGAGTTATGCAACCACTCTTCTGGTTAGTTCAGCATATGACAGTTGTACAGAAATGGCTCTTAATATATTCTATCTACCATAGCACATTCCATTCACAGCTTTTTGTTTGTTTGTTTTTGCATTTTTGTAATCAAACACCAAGCAGGTATGTCAGGACATTTTTTTAACTTCTCCTGAGAGTAGGAACTTAATTATGTAAAGCTAGAAATAAACTTTTTTCAAAGAATAGATTTCCTGATTTCTTTGACCTGTGGTCCTATCAGTATCAGTTTTTTACTATATGAGGGGTATGCATTCACACCAAAGTAGGAAATTCACATCAGACAAACCACAGAGAGAAGACTGAGAGATGATAGCAACAAAAACAATGAAGATGGCCAAGGGAAAAGGATGCAAAGCTCCTAATTGTTTAAGATTAGCTGTGATAACGCAAGCAATCCACTCAAAATCATATATTTTATTTTGTTCAAAATTAAAAAGTACACTTCATCCTTAAACACTCATGCAAAAATTCAAAGATGGAGAAACTTTGCAGACCATAGTGTGATATGAAACTGACTTTGGGAGGAGAAAAAAGTTCTGGTGAAAACTGCTCAGATACACTAAATGTGACCTTGTAGGTGTTGCAAGAGGAAAGAAAAGGAAAAAGGAAAAATGGAAAAAGAGAAAGGGAAAGGGAAAAAAGAAAAGAGAAAAGAGGGAAAACTAAGTGCTGCTTTTGTTATTGGCCAGATTTGTTCTTCAACTTGGCACTCAAAAGAGCCACTATTTAAAGGCATAAAATAATCACATTTTGTAGGCATAAAATAAACAAATACCACCAAAACTGACGTCAAATATATAAAAACTTTCAGGAGTTGTGTTCAGTAGAAGACAGGTTAAAAAGACACATACCATAGCTTTTTATACCAAATTTGCTCAAACAAAACTTCAGCTTGTGTCCTGGGAATCACAATCATAGCAAACTTAAAGTCCTAATGATGATACAGAATTTGCAGTACAAAAAGAAAGACGACTTTTGTTTCAAGTGTCTGAGGCTGTTGATCAAAGTCAGAAGGCTGCTTTTAAATCCTGCCCAACACTATTTGGAGAAAGGGGACCTGTAGTATGCTGCCTATTCATAGTCTGAGGTATTCAAGATACTTAAATTCTGTCCCAAAACCAAGAGGGCATTCAAATACACAAATAATTTTGTCATAGAAGGGACATAGACAATCTAATCTCAGGAGGGCAAATCAATGATTTAATTGTGTGCCATAGCTATTAATTAATGTTTACATTGACTTGTGGAAAAATAATGAAAAACAAAGCTCAGGAAGGAGTGTCTGGGCTGTCAGTAGCTCACCAGAAACAAGAAACATCTTCTTCCTGAAAAATGGAGCAAATGTTTCAAATTCTGGAGCACACTAGATAATACTTGCTGGTGATTCTGGTTTAATTAGGAACAATATCTAACAACATTCAAACTTTTCCTTGAGTCATTCATATTTGAAGTTCAATCTTGCTTAGCAGTACTCACTTAAGATTAATTTATTTGATTTTAATGGAATGCCTCAATGCCATTTGTAAAGACTGTTTACGATTTCAGTTAAAAATAGATCACCTCACTTGCAGAGAGAAATAAAATGCTCCATGATGTCACACATTTTAATCTCCTTTCCAACTATTTTACACATTTTCTATAAGAAGGCTACCGTGAAATTCCTAACACCTACCTTTATGAAGGGAATGGAAGGGAAGTTCAGGGCAGGGGAGGGAAGGGAAGTTGTTTTAATATTTTTTCTTAGTTCTCATTATCCAGCTCTGATTTGATTGACAATAAAACTTAAAACCAAGTCACTTTTGACTGTGACAGTAATTCCTGAGTGATCTCTCCACTGTTATCTCAAATCACAAGGCTTTTGTTATATTTTCTTTCCCTTGTTTAGCTGAGGAGTGATAGAGTGGCTATGGTGGGCACTTAGTATGCAGCCAGGGTCAACACACCACAGCTGTCAACAATTCTTTGGTACGGAGGGCTCTCCCTGAAGCTTACAGAGAAGATGATATTCTATGATGAGCATTTCTTCTTCATTTTTCTTTATCTATATCATTGGAATCTCCTCATTTCTATTTAATTTCTACCTACTTCATTCAGTTTCTAGTGAGATAGTTCTGAAAAATGCATACACTTTTTGTCATTATTTGTTCTATGAAAATCAGACATCAATGATTTTTTACATACTTTTAAATTTTTTTTACAGCTACTCTGTTTTCTACACCTTACAAGATAGATAATCCAAATGCAGCAGCTAGCACTGTAAAAAATTTATGAGGTACTTAGCTCTATTATTTAGAACACTTATTTTTTTCCTCTTGTGTCCCAAAGAAAAGGATAGATTTTTAGAGCAGACTGTAGAAATTGCTGCACCACATTCCATTCCCATTTATACTCTGTTGAACTTAAGTAAACTAAAACCCTGACACATGCTTACCCATTTCTGTGAGAATAGTGATTCTTCTTCAGCTATCATTTGTTGATTTTCACCAACCAGTCAAGAGAGCTTCCTATTTCCTCACCACCCTCACAGTAAAGAGTTTTTTCCTCGTAACTAATCTAAACCTACTCTCTTTCAGTTTGAAGCCATTCCCTGTTGTGCTGACCCTACACACCCATGTGAAAAGTCCCACTCCAGCCTTCTTGTAGGCCCCCATTTATGTGAACAGCTGCAATTCCCTCAACCTGTCTTCCAAGTAGAGGTGCTACAGTCTGGATTACCTTTGTGGCCTCCTCTGAACCCACTCCAGTAAGTCCCCTTATTTCCTGTGTTGGGAGCCTCAGAGCTTGATGAAATACTCTCAAGGGTCTTCAAAGTCAGAATCTCCCTTGACCTGCTGATCACAATTCATTTGATGTAGTCCAGGATATGGGTGTATGTGTTCCCAATCCCACATAAATTCTGTGATTCAGATATTTAGACAAACTCTCTTTTTTGTATAATGTAGTGGAAGCTAAGTCTGTTTAATGTGTGGTTTTCATGTATTCTGATCCCAAAATTGGATTTTTCCCTCCTAATGGCTTTTTAAAAAATCTTGCAGTGTTCTCAGATGCAATATTGGTTTTGTAATTAGGTGATCAGAAAAATGTATGTTGTCCCAAATATTGTTCTTCAGCATTACCTAAATCTGCAATGAAATTCCGTTGTGTTTAGTTTCTTGCTCTCATGTGTTGTGTTGAGTATTGGTTTATTTCATCAGTAAATATAGCTGCTTATGGACCAAGGGATTTTTCATCTCATTGTGTTTCTTTAATTCTTTTCTTTGCCCTATTTCAGGCTGATTCCAGTTTAGGTGCTTATAATACTCCTTGCATTAACTTTTGCTGTAGTTAGTTTTTGTTAACTTTTCATTAAGGAGAAACTACATGATTTTACCCCTCAGACTGAATATTAGGGCTCTAATCTCCTGTTTACTCTATAAACCTGAGAGACATCTTTTCCTATGGGGGCCTGTGACAGAGAATGATAAAAGTGATTTCAAACATAACTTCTTCAAACAAAGTATTATTTATGCACCCCAAGGGTTCATAACAGATGAAACAAACAAGAAAGAAAAGAAAAAAATTGCCTGTGTGCTCATTTCCTCTTGCCTAAATTTTATGGGGCTTGCAAGTTTCGGCAAATCCAGTTCAACCTAGTTGTCTCAACTTATGTTTTAACTGAAGATATATCAAAGAGCTGGGATCTGTTCACTGTAATGCTCTTCTTGTTATTCCTTTCTGATTTTGCATTTTTTATTTCCCTCTCATTCTGATTGCAAAGAGCAACTCTTGCTCCTTTATTGTTTTCAAATATTGGGATGGAGAAAATGCTCTGAATTATAGCTTTGCTGTCATTTTGTCATTGATCCTTTATATTCTTGAAGTGTTTTGTTGATGTGCTTGCTTATTACTTGTTAATTACATTCTTTAACTTCTCACAAATGAGAGGACATTGGCAATCAGACACAGGGAGCTGCAGTAGATATTCACATCATGATATATCAGACTTTTTTATATATATAATATTAATATCCATAACTAGGTAATCGACATGCAGATGGAAACAGGAAGCCTTTAAAAAACCACTAACAGAAACCTCAAACACAAGTCAAGATGGAGTGTTTTAGTTTTCTTTTTTTTAATAGAAAAATAAAATCAGACTTTGTCAGTTACAGCTATTCATGAATGTATACAGAATTCATCATGCTCTTTGTCTGAAAAAACACCCCATCAAAACTGTCTGTTTTTTGAAGAAAAAGTCAAAATGTCAATTTTGCTTTGACATTTTCAGCGCAAAAAGATTAGAAATGTATTTAGGTTGTGCTCTTTTTATTTATTTATTTTTTGGTTATATTTTAAATTCAGGAAAAAAACTAGACTAAGCATAAAGATTTTACAGCAACCAAGTATTTCAATATGGATTTTTTTTCAGTTCTTGATTTTATTGGGAGAGATATTCCTCTAATGCTTTTATTTGCTTAACAGTTTGTTGTAGATAACAACAACTGCCAAATGGTTCATATCTATTCCCTGAAGAAAAAAGCACAATATTTTACATTGCTTTTCATTAGCTGCTGTAACATTTCTAAAAAATTGATTTCTATCTGCTTAGCCACTGAAAATTTTAGAACAAGGAGAAAATAAATTGCCCTCTAAATATCTTTTCTTCCAGCCTACTGTTATCTTAAAAAAAGATTCATTTGTATTTTGTAATTAATTGGTTTTTGTAATAATAAGGAAAAAATAAAAACCTGTACTCAATCTTTGGAAATTCTGTAAGAAGCTCCTGTAAGGGCAAAGGGATGTTTTGCAAAAATCTGACATAGAGTATATTTTGATAACAAAAACTATTATTCAGCACTCAGCCATAAATTGTTCACATATAAAACAGCTTAGTATTACTGTTTGATTTTTTCTTAGTTTAGGTATAGGTTTTGCTTTAAAAATACAATGATGGTAATCCCAAGTAAAGCTAGATCAATGATCAGGAGGTAAAGCCCGATCTGGAGAATAGAATAGGGGAATGTGTACTGCATACTCTCCTAGCCTTTAACTATTCTGAAGAGCATGCTTGAGCTGTCATGGTTTTTATTATGTGTAGGGGTAAATTTTTTTCCTCAGATAATAAATATTGCAAGACAAATTTTAATGAGATGTAACATGTCTTCTCTACAAATCCTATAGCCTATTAAGAACAGTACCTTGGAATGAAACCTGAGTTATTCTTCTGTGAGCTCATATTTTTTTGTCCTTGTAGTGAATAAAACTTTAATGCAATATTTCATGTGTTGTAAAATCAAAAAGTAGGCAGAATGGGTGACCCTGACAATTTCCTTATTTTAGTTATACTTAGTATGTCTATGACATTCATTCAGTCTGTCTCTACTGAACTTTATTGCATTAGTGCTTTGACTGTTTTCTCTCCTACTCTGTCACAGTTAATTGTAACATTATTTTCCTTTTTTTTTGCATTCTTAAATGTATTTTGTACTTAAGTTTTTTAACATTTATTTGGATTTTCAAAATATCTGAAATTTGTGTTCTAATTCAGTGGCAATGCAATTACAGCCAACAGAATCTACCTCTCATTAATTTTAAATAGTTTTATGTCAGTTAAAAGTGCTCCAGGAGAATAGTAAGTTTTTAGTCACTGTACTATGATCTTTTTCTATTTGCAGTTTCTTGAGATTTCTGAACATTTCAATCACAGTACTGCTCATGCAATAAGAGGTCTTTTTTTTTTTTTTTTTCAATTAGGAGTCTCCTGAAAACTGTATCTACATTTAATGTCTCATGAGAACTGTCACCTTCCAATACCGGAAGGATGGAGAGAGACTATGTACAAGACATTGACAGCACAAGGGAAATGGAATCAAACTGTGAAAAATAGGCTTAGATTAGATATTAGGTAAAGAATCCTTACTGTGTGGGCAGTGAGACACTGGAACAGATTTCACAGAGAAGCTGTGGATGCTCCATCCCTGGAAGTGTTTAAGGCCAGGTTGGATGGGGATTTGAACAGCCTGGTCTATTAGAAGGTGTCCCTGTCCATGGCAGGGGTGTTGGAACTCAGTGAACTCAAAAGTCCCTTCCAGCCCAAACCATTCTATGATTCCTTGATTATAAAGAGAGGAAAGTGCTAGCGCTTTCTGGGTTGAAAACAGTTTTGTATTTGCTCAAGTTTGTTGTTTGTCTCTGACTTTGTATGATTTCAGATGGAATCCATTCAAAGTAAACAAGGTCTTAGAACACAACGAGACCTAAGGAATTAAAAGAAGCCCTCCTTTAGCGCAGATGTTACCCAGGGTATTGTTAGCTGACTTAAGTCCAAGACTTAGAAAAGACAATTGAAAATAAAGTCTTACAACAACATGATCTCAAATCAGAGTATTTTTCATTTCAAAATACTACACATTTCACAATTTATCTTGTTCATCACTGAAGTTAAGAAAGTATAAATGTGTTCCTGAGCTAATAGTCAAACTGTTTATAAGCTCATAGAAGATATCAAAGAGATGACAAGTAACTAGCTAGCATGCCTATCTTATGAACAAAATCTATCAAATCAGTTTAATTTATTTCCAAGGCAGCATCCTTGGAGATAAGTATGCAAAGTAGCCATGCAGAAAGAAGAAAAGCAGCAGATGTTTAGTATTCTTTTGAGATGGCATTCTTATAAGGAAACTGTAGAAACTGGGTCTAGATGAATGAACTGTTAAGGTGAGCGCAAACTTCACGACTAAAATGTCCATATATACTCATGGTTTTTAACTAATGAAATAGAACATGAAATTGAGGCCTATCCAATGGATTTACAAAAGTTACTAATATGAAGAGGGTGTAAGACCATTGGTGGACAAAATTATTGAAAATGGCTTTGGCGAATTGGAGAAGTGGTCAGAAGGAAAGAAACACACTTCCATAAGAGCAGGTACTATGTTAAGATGTGTAAATATAAGGAGAGCAGCTATAATGCAGATAGTAGCTCTGCATAACAAGGAATGAGGAATATAATAAAAGACTAGAATCTGAATAAAATAAATGAGCAGCAAACAACAAAAAACCTGTTTTGCAAGGACTGAGAGTTTGTATAGGATCAAAGGGAGAGTGGACATGTTAATAAAAAAAGAAAATGACATAGAATGACTGAAGAGAAAATATGTCCCATTCTACTTCTTTCCCACTCTCCCTCATCCCTACTCTTCTCCATCCCATCGTGTTCTGTCTATGACACATGGAAAATGTTCTGTTATATATGTTGTAAATATCCTAACTTTCATTTATGCGCATATCCAGCTATAGTTAGATATAATGTTATTTAACAACATATGTCACGTTCTGCAGCCTTCTACACCAAGAATGGCTCAGAAATTCTTGTCTGAATGGTGTTTGTCTCTGAGCTTCGAAGCCATATGAGCCATATGAACATGGCCACACCGATATTTTATGGCCAGTCAGTGCTGCTGGCATCTGCAGGTTGGTTACTGTGCTAATTTATGAAATTTCTACTGACCTGACAAAAACCAACTGTTTAACACCATTAATACCACAGAATGCAGCTTTAAGCTTTTCTTTTATGAAAGATTCAAATTTTTAAAGAAATATATCTATGAAAAAAAGAAGCTTTTCCACATTTTCTCACTCCAGTTTTTAATTGTCTGCTAAAGTAAACGCTCAGATGCTCTAACAGGCTTCATTGCCAAAAACAGCTCTTCACTGGGAAACAGTGAAACCTGCCCCTTTTATAGGGCCTGCTGAAGGGATTGAGTGTTTCATACTCTTATCCAAACTAAATGTATATGATATCCAAATAGTTCACTCAGGCACGTGCTTGAAACTATAAAAAATAAAAGTTTATTTACTTTTTTAGTAAGAGGATGTGTACAGGTTGGGTTCCATTTGCTGTCAAGCCTCTTCTCTACATTTCTGTCTGTTTTCTTTGAAGAGTACATTCTGCATTGTGCAGTCTAAAGACATCTCTCTGTGGGGAAACTATGAGGAAGAGAGGAAAAGAGCTATTTGTCATAAGCAATTAATAAAACACAGGTTTTATGTTGCTTAAACCCCAGAACTTTAAAGGTTCATTTTCCTCTGTATAATTTATTCACTAAAAGCTTATGTAGAATGCTGTCTTGTTTTTTGCAAGCCTTCTACATTGGCTTTTCAGATCAGCATGTATCTCCTGTCAGGTTTTCAAATAAAGTGCAGTGATACAGAAAGCTCTCAAAAATTATGCAGTTTATATACCAAATAGGTATGTATTGAACTATCACCTTATGGGAATAAAACCAGAACGCATGCAATAATTCACTATTTTTAAGGTGCATCTCTTTCTCTAGTTCACAGTGCCTTGTTCATCACAGGGACAACTGAACGGCTGAGTTCTCAAGTATACACAGAAAATAAGTCCACCCATTTTGATTAAATGTAGAAAATTATTGGAAAAAATTAAACATAAAAGGAAAAAATAAAACAATCTGAGTCACACTTTTTGTGGTTTTTCATGTTGATTTGCCTTCTCAATAGTTTTGAAAAACCTAAATTGAAGAAATTGTTATTTTAAAAGCAGACAAGAGTAATTGTCTTCTTGTATTGACAAAAAAATGGAATCTTTATTAGACATATTAAAGTCTTAGACTACATTTTATATCCATTTTATCTTTACCTTCTGACATGCCTGTTGGAGTGTTAAAACAAATATTTCATGGGAGAAAACGAATGTTATTCCCAAATCCAGAGAATTACTGATTTCTGCACACCAAAGTCAACTTAAAATCATGCTGGATCTTTGTACACAAAAGGTCTTTCAATTTGTCTCTGCTAAATATCTTATTTTTATGCTAAGTATGGATGGGATGCTAATTTGTTAATTGGAGTGCTGTTCTGACACACAGAACATGTGCTTCTTAGTTCTGCATTTGTTTTTATATTGATTTCCCAGTAACATTTATTTCAATGCATGTTCAAATAGTTTTTCTATATATGGGAGGTATGTATCTAAAATATAAGAAACACACAGAAGAATTTCAAGGGGTTAATTAGTCATCGAATCACTGACTCAAAGTGATGAAGCAGTTACACTGTGACTTGGAGAAAAAGAATAATGTAAATCTAATATTTATAGGTATTGCATTCCTGTAGGAAAAGCATACTACAGTGTTATACATTGACAGTTTTAACTCTTTTATGAATAATATTTTGCATTTACCAGAATTATGAACTGCTTTAATGCTAAAGCATCCATGTATTTTCCTGAGTGTATTTTTTTTTGTTTTTAAATCTGTCTAGTCTAAATACTTTGCCATGTGACCAGCTTTTACATTTTGAAATAATCTTTTGAGTCATAAGTACTACAGTAGGTGAGTATTTAAGTAACATGAAATAAATTTTTTCTGAACAGCCACTTAGCATATACATTTTATAAAAACTGGGTTTTAAACCAATCCTAAGGAGAAAGAATGAAAACAAGTATACATCTTAGTTTTCATAGAACATGAAACTGTTCTCTTTAGTTTATAGCATTTTGCAATAGGCTTGTCCCATTTAGTAGCCAAATTAGAAAGTGTGAGCAATCTGTTGGGAAGTAAAGATTTTTTCATTGCAAAGGGACAAGGAAGTGTTGTAGAAATTATCTCAGCTTCTGCCAGACAGTGGTTTCCCAGGTTTTACATTAGCTAAAAGAGTCTGAGAGGATCTTGTATGTTCAGGGGCTTTTTAAATTCAGGCAAATTTTTCATTGTATTTTGTCATCCTTTTCGGCCTTTGAATGATGCAAAAAAATTTACTTAGATTGTCATCACTAGCATTGTCATCCAGGCAGAGAACTGGACTGGTTGTTTTTTGTCCATATCTTGTCCAAGTTTAGAATTAAGTTGCTGCATTTTTTGACATGACCTGAAGATTATAGCCAAGATACTGTGAAACACATCATCAAATTAATATATGATGAAAAACTGAAACATGATTAGTTATAGGATTATTCTAAAGAGAAAAAAAATCCCACTTTTCTATCTGGCACACCAAAATCAGCACTTACAAAATAGGTTGGTTTATTTTTCAAGGTTTGTACAGCAGATGTATTTGTTCTCCAGTACAGTGGCCATTTCCTCCTTCCCAAAATTTGGACATGATTTTATTAAATGTCACCTCAAAATAACAGTATATTTTCTACACTACAAACCAATAACTAAAACTATTCATCTAGATATCTCTCCATGAGTTCAGAGTGGCTGATTGGCCTTTACAAGCTCTTTTTTTTTTTTACAGGGCAGGACCATGAGGTGCCCACAGAACTGTACACATATTCAAAATTCATCCTTTCTATTAATTAACATAAAGGTATAGTGTTGCTTTCTATCTTACTTTACAGAACATTTTGAAAAAATTCATTTCGATATATCACTTTTTTGACCAACACAGAGTATTTGGCCAACAGTTTCAATTCTATATCAATTACTTAAGCTCCAGTCTGAAACAAATAATGTATCCTTTTCTTAAGAAAAACTTTATTTCCAAAATACCTTAAAAAGAAAAAAACAGGTGCAAGAGATACTCTCTTTTGTACTGTCTTGCCTTTTCAAATCATTGTTGTCCCTCAGCCTCCTAGGCCAGTAGAATTTCTGCTGATCATCACAGAATCATAGAATGACCTGGGTTGGAAGGGACCTTAAAGATCAATTGATTGCAACCCCTCTGCTGTGAGCAAGGGCAGGTTTCACTGAATCAGGTTGCTCAGAGCTGCATCCAACCTGGCCTTGAACACTTCCAGGCTTGGAGCACCTATGTGAGGGTGGAACAGGCTGCTATGGCTTCTTGGGATGCTTCACAACACACCAAAATATAAAGAGTACTTTTCTTGGAAAAATTATGGATCAGCACACTAAACCATTATGACAGGTGAACTGATGGTAAATATAACCACCATCTAGAGATACTGAGAGCTGTACCCATCTTTATAAATAAATTTAATTCTGTCTTTAACAAATTATGCAACAACTTCAGCTGGTTTTTTGATTGGCATTGGGATTTCATTCTCAAAATCATGGTTCCTCTGCTACTATCCTCTTAGCAGATTAGCAAAGTTTGCAAAAAAGAAGCCATTTGTGACAATTATGTTAAAGCATATCCTTTAACATTCTGCTGAAATGTTTCCTGAAAATAATCTTTTATTTATGTATTTAAAGAATATCTTCTTCTCCTCTATTATGCAGCAGTAGCAAACTGATCATTACCCATTGTTTTCTTTGATTCCTATTGTTAAATACAGCCTTTGGTGTACATTAAGTACAGCCTGTCTGTGATGCCTGTTATTATGGTCTATGACAGTATAAAGTATCAAAACTTGTATTTTCTTATAATTTCTTCATCAGTACCATATGTTCCTGCAAACTGGTTTCAATAACATAATACTGGACGTAATAGTAACAGTATGGGTACCAGGCATGGATGCCATGTCTTGTGTGGTTTCTTCATGATTTTGAATTAATGTATAAATAATAGATGCGTTTTTCCAAACAACGAGTTATCCAAGAGAATAACTTTAGTGAGTATTTTTTAAAGATGCCAGTCCACTTAAACACTAGCCTGGCTAGAGTGAAGGTCCACCCTTTAGAGGTGCAATTTTTTATGAATACCATTCCAAGCTTATGTAGCCTAGATCTAGAAAGACCTAAAACTTGAGTTTATTGCTATGAAATTTGTGCTTCAAATGGAACTGTGTATATGTTACATAAAACTTGTTTCAGAGTGATCAGCAGACTCACAGAGAAATTTCATCCTCCCTTCCCTCCTTCTCTTTTGCTAACCATCTTTTCAAAATATTAATTCATTAGCCTACCATTTGTTATACCGAACCTCAAATCCAAGGTTCTCATTAATCACTTAACGGTGCATTTTCAGCTCACAAAAAAGTGATCTTTTAAAATGATTGTTAAAATAATATTTTATTATATATTTATATGTTTGGTTGGTTGATTATTTTTTTGTTTGTTTTTTCAGTTTTGGTGTTGGTGGAGGTTTTTTCATTACTTTTGTTTGTCTTGGGGTTTTTTGGGGGTTGGATGGGGCTGGTTTTGGGGGGGGGTTTTGTTAGAAATATGTAATTTCACTGAAAATACCACAGCATTGATTGATCCTAAGAGCAGATAAAAATGGGTTTAGGGACTGTTTAAAAGTGAGTAAAGAATGCTATACAGTTCACAAGTGACCTGTTTTTCTTTTTTGTTTGTTTGTTTTGCCCTAGGGTATGAATGAAGGATGTTATTAGTCAACCTATGTTTAAAAGGATAATATATCTCTGAATTCAAAATTATTTTAAAATGACTCTACATGTGCTGCATACAGCATTTTAGTGAGAGAAAAAGGTGATAGAGAAAAGTTTATTTGCTGCAGTTATTAAAAAATGAGATTGTGCAAGATCTAGTAAACCCCAGAAATAGTCAAACCTTGTTGAATAACTTTAGATGTAATTAGAAAGAGTTTGTCTTACAAAATGTTCAGTTAGACTTGTTTGATAACTATTCAGATTTCCTTTCTGTGTGATGTTTTGAATATTTATCTCTCAACTGAGTTCATGGACCTTTGCTGTCATCCTTGCAATTTATATTTTACTTTTTTTTTTTGCTAGGTGGAAGGAAAGGCAACAGAAATACATTAAAAAAACCAGAATGTGTATGCTAGAATCATTAAAAGTGTTAGCTATGGATTTTATTATACTGGATGGGTTAATTTATATCTATAGATTAAATATTTGTTTTATCTTGCATACTCTCAACCTGTCCTGCAGTCAGGAAGGTACTCTATTATTATTGCCGTATTGTTTAAACAACCTCACATGATAATCATGAAGGAAAGAAGCAAATTTTTAACATCAAAATTGACTAATTAAATTTCTAAGTCAAAGAATACACTCCAGAAAACAATTTAAGAGCTTGGAAGCTATATTTATAATTTGGTTTATGGGTGCTAAATCAGCTACAACTACCTGTGGATCCCTTTCTTTGAAGAGATATGTATCTTTCTGTCCTTCTGCTTGACATAACTAAGAAGAAAGGCAGCATGTTGGACTTACAAAGGAACACAGCAAAATCAAATTAATTTCTCTACAGATTGCTTTGTTATAGTCTAAGTCAGTTTCTGTGCCTTAATGCTGCCAGACTGGAGGCTCGTAAATACAGAAGAATTCCTGGTGAGTGATTTTTACTGGTTCCAACAAAGTATGTCATGTATAGTGTGTTGCAAACTTAAGAAGTGAATTCAGAAGTTGATTTGAAAGAGCTTTTTATACCATGTATTGAATAATTATTTTCTCTCACTTCAAAATCATTGTTACCATTTCTCACTCCCTGGTTTTCTAAGCAATGTGTTGTAAGGTCCAGGTGTCCTGTTTTGTATGCTCTAGAACAACAGGCTCTCAAAAGGCAGTATTTGACAGCAGTGGAGAGAAAGAATCAAGAGAAACTACATCAAAGGAGATGATGGATTTGAATCCACAGACCATCTCAGTATGCTGTTTGTCTTTAACAAATCTAAATACATATTCTGCATATGTATCTGGGACCCTTCATGTCCTAGGGAATCTAAAAAGTGCTTGCTCCTGCCACCTCACGATCAATAACACACTGTACAAATAGCAGTAATTTGTATCCCTTCATGCTTTACAACCTTAAGGAACTGTATGTGGTACAGCAGAAGTTATCCTTGTTCCCGTTATGTTATCAAGATCTGTGGTTTTTTAATGACCTTTCTATGCAATGTTTTCTTAAACAAGATAGCCTGACAGATTTACATTGTGTATTCGTTTGTGAACAGGATGGAAATTAGAATTTTCTATGTGATATATGTTTAACAACTAGAGATAATGCAGGTGCAAGAGCTAGGAAAAAAACAGAGGTCTTCAGGAGGATAAATGACTATGAAAGTCATAAATACTGCATGGATAAGGCTACAGTAAAAGTAGAAAGCAGCAATGTAAGAAATGTTGTAGAGAAACAAATTGAAAAGAAAGTCAGAGGAAACAAGGGAAGAGCTTGAAAATCAAAATTTGAACAAAGGGAGAGTTCAAACTGATGATAGGGATCCCAAAATGTAGCCTGTTTTCCTCCTTATACACAATACCTAATTTTCAGTCAAGTCTTTAGAAAAGTAACTGTTTTACAGACGTAGGGGAAGTGGTATGGCATGGACTATAAGAGTACTTACTTTTAAAATTTCCCTTCTCAAGTTAAAAAAAAAAAGTCAATCAAAATAGAATTTTATGAACATGCTTTGGGCATTTAGCCAAGAACTATTTCAATCACCTGCTTTGCCATGCAGGGACTGGAACAATATAAATCAAAAGACAGTGAAGCATCAAGAAGTACCAAGAAGTCAGGTCTGTGTTTGATATGAACTTATTTGATAAGCAATGGAATGCATAGGGTGACTTTCATGTAAGTTTCCTCTGTGCACCAAGATTCTGAAAATCCAACTAAAAGTAATGGTTCAGGAGTGAACTTTCAGTAGTTCAGCACCAAAATAATGCAAGAAATGGCCAGGTGCATAATATTTAGATTCCTTCTTCTAGAGAAAAGCAGAATTAAACCCATGAATACCTATGTACTGCTCCAGACCATAAGGCTACAACATCAATTCTCTCTTTACAGGCTAGGAATCATCAATCTGGCAAAACCAGTTAATTGCCTCTAGGGCCTGTTTTTGATGTCTTCCAAGCTATGAGACGTAGATTTGCTGCTGACTAGGGCAGTTTTTGATAATAATTTTACAGCTCCTTCTGTCCCTTAGTTTCACTGTTAGAAAGGCTTGACACTGACTTTTGCTTCAGTATGAAATTTGATGTATTAAATTGTCTTAGTTTGATAGACAGGTGTCTGCTAAGGAAGGTGGGAACCTTCCTTAGAACAGAGAATGTGAACCCCCTTCCCTCCGAATTATTATAACTTTAGACTCAAGGGCTCTCAGGCAAAGGTATGGNCTGGAGCAGCGTGGAGCGCAGATGGATGGGGCGCAGCAGAGAGCCCAGAGCCGGGAGATGGAGTGGCCGGGTCAGCCCGCCTGGGCCAGCCAGCAGAGGAGGCGGCAGGAAAACTCCGCAGTTAGGGCAGGCAGAGGGCGGGGTGGTGGCAGGCAGGGCGCCGGGCGGCAGCAGCGGGCGGGGGTCCCGTTCCACTGCAGCGCAGCTGGGAGATGCACCCTCCCGGAGGGGAAGAGAGGATTGGAGTCCCGTGCCCCAAGAAACTCACCCACCAGGTAGAGAAAAGCTAGGGCAGAGCTGGGCTTCTCTTTTCCTGCAGTCGCAGCCAAAAAAAACCAGACCGCCGTTTTTTCCCACTCCTCTCCCCTCCGAATCCCGGCGAGGAGTGAGTTTATCAGTTCCCAAATCTCTTGTTCCCGTCTCCGCCCAGCCAGAAAGTCTTTGTCTCTTTTGTGAGAGTAAATGCCCCTAAGTACCAATCGTTAGTTACCTGGCAACAGAATGGCAAAAATTCCACTCCTCCCCCCCAACCTCCAACATAAATTCAGCTGAAAGCAGAAGGAAGGTTTAATTTCAAAACAAAGATTATTAGGCAGTTTAAATGCTAACATTACCTAAAAAAGTGTTTATTCTGGCCTGTCTGTTCCAGTCCTGAAAAAGAAGGATATTATGGATGGTGGAATAGACAGTAGAGGAATTTGCATGCAGCAACTTTCAGTTCACATAACTGAAAAAAGTGGACTTTAATCCCAAACCAATTAAAATAAACTCATGTTGACCAATGAAGAGTACAAGAACAACAAGGTTATCCAGTGTTACTGCATATAAACTGGGATATAACTCAGTACAAAATATGGCTTCTGCATCTTAAAAGTCCTTTTTATTGGTATGGCAGAAATCTGACCACGAATTAAAGTTTTCTTTATATGATTATTGTCTTACTGTTCTCAAACACAGATAATCTAAGTAATGAACCATACATGTTATGGCATATTCTGCTTTTTTCTTCTCCGCTGCATGTTGTGTCCTGTGAAGCTACTAGATGTTTTAGAGGGTGGTTAACAGGCAAACTAGTTTTCAGATCTGACTCTGTTTCAGTTTTATTAAATCATTGCTGTTGGAGTGAGTAGTTCCAATGACTTTCACAGTTGTTTGAAACGAGACAAAGATTGGGAGAACAGAAGTCATCAGATTCTGGATTTGACACTGCTGCATGATTTTTTTCATTGCTGAAGTGAATTTCATTTGATGAGGGCATCAGCATTGTAGCTTTCCAGATGTTCTTTTACAGCACAGAGAGTTGATGTTGACTTCCTCTGTTTAGGATTTCTGGATCACACATGCATTGTCATTTTAAATAATATTTTGTGAAAGATATTTCAGTGAATTAAATCTATGGCCCAGGTATCTATAAAGCAAACAAAGTGTTTTTCACTGATACCTCTATGGTTTAAATAAAATTTCATAAAGCTTCAGAAAAGTTCACAGTCACATGAAGAATTCGACAGTCTGCACTAAGATACCATAACTTTTCATACCCTCCAGTACTACCAAAAATGTGAAGTCTCTAACCTCCAAGTCAGAAGGAAAAAGAAAATATTTTGATTTTCTGTGCTTTTAGAGTTACCATGTAAAATGTTGTTTTTTTTTTTTTTTTTAATTCTAGCTTTTACACTGTTATATTGGCAAAGACATGAAGGTAAAATTTAGATTGTGTCTGTCACTCAAATAGATTCCACTTTCTTAATAGCTCAGAATTTTAATTATAACTACTGCTTCTGTGCCGTCATGAAACTATTCTGTGTTGCTTAGTCTTTTGGAGAAGAAGTCACTTAAAGGTGACTGCTACTGTGCATTCTTGAGTACAGTGATTTGTAATGCCACTGCTGAGCTGCGGCTGTTTCTGGTGCCAGTGTATTTTACAAACATGCTAGACTCAGCATGCCATTCCACAGATTGCTCCTCCAGCTAGTTGGGAGCACCAGCAGAGACTTCTAACCATGCTGAATATGGTTTTTCACAAAGAATTAATGTGTGTAAGTAAAGGAAAATACATTCTGATAACTGTGACAGAAGGTTGAACTGTGTTTTCCTAGCAGTTGGCTCTGTCTGTAATTTGTCCCTTGCTGGCAAAACTTTTCCAGGTCTCTGTTCTCTGAGACATCAGGCACAAGTAAAGCCATAAAGATTTGGTGCAACGGGTATCCACAAACATGGATTATTGCACTCCTTACAATGAAATACCTTTGAAAAGAAAACTCTAAGTTAAAATATTAGATTCTTTGAATAAATTTTTTGCATAAATTATTTTAACTATTTTTTCTTAAGTGCTACTTTAAATACTTCAAATAGAAGGGTTGTTTGCACATAAATTTCTCTCAAAAAAACCCACTAACAAAACACTATTTGGTATTTTTTACCACTCTTTAATCACATGCAAAAAAAAATATAGAAAGGTTGTCTTCAAGGGATATATAAGATTCTCATAATTTATATGTCTTTGTTTAACGAAGTCATTCTATGACAGTATTATTTCCATTGGCAGTCAGTAATTAATGAATGATGGCTATTCTGGTTTAGAGTATTAAACCTGCCACCAAGTATAAATGAAAACAGAATTATTACCTTTACATTATATGTAAATTGAAAAATTTTAATCAAACCAAAATTGGTTGTTGTTCTCTTTCTATTCCCTTTCCTGCCTCTTAGACTAGACTTGCTATTACAGTATTATCTTACCTTCTTCTACGCCTGGGCTATTTAAAAGGTTTTCTAGCAGATTTGATTGTTGGCAGATATATGGCATTCAATTATTCTGGCAGGGTCTTGAATCCTTTGGAGTCCTTAATATATAACTGTAAATATGCATACTGAATTAGACAGAAAGTTATGCTTTTAAAGTGGAATACCCCAAAATTACCCTAATGCTATTTATCGACTTTCTTACTATTATTATCAAAAGAGACAGATGTATATTCTGTTAATAATAGATGACCTAAAAAATGAGAATTATATGCAATTGGAATCTGATTTTCTGCATCTGTTTTGGAAGCAGATAACTAAGGCAGTAACTAATAGTTTGGAGCCCAGGCAGGTGCCTTGGGCAGACACGTACTCTGATCTGCAGAGCTTACTATCTGATGTCCACACTAGGTTTGGGAGACCAGAAAATTAACTGATCTTCACCCCAGTCCTATCTTCAGTTTTATTTAGGCTGACTTAATTTATGGACATGGCCTAATCCATGCTTCTTTATTTATCCCTGGGTTACTTCCCTGTGTCCTGGTTAAACAGGAATTGAATGGCTTTTTGTCAAGATGAATTAAATGTGTATGCACATAAATAAACGAGTAAGCCACAAAATATGCATTAAAAAGCCTCCTGTATTTTAAATAATTTAATATATAATGTTTAACAGCTCTGTATACAAAACAGTCTCATTTTGCTAACACAAACATCTCTTTAGAAAAAAGCAGAACATTTTTATTTACAGTCAACTTAATAAGAGGCAGTTTCAATTGCAGTTTCAACAACAGAAAATTATTCAAAGAGTGGATAGAAAATCAAGATCTATAGTTGTTATTTAGCTTCTCATATCTGCATTTGGAAAATCAAAGACCCTTTTTTATTAAAGGTTCTTTAATTTTCTTTTACTGGTCTCCCATCTTGAGAGAACATCTTCTTCAATCTAAATGTGACAAAAGAAAAAACACCAATAAAGCACGTGGCTTGCATTTCTATCCCAAATTTGAGGCTATTTCTCTCTAGATTTGGGTTATTTTTCTTCTAATTTAGCCTATAAATTGTTACTTTTTGATAGATTTCAACTTATTTGTGAGGGTAAAGTGTTGATTAAACGTATTTTGGAGGAAAAAGGGCAAAACCAATAAAGGCGAGTCTGAGAATGGCAAAATACAGTGAATGAATCTTCCATTGATGCTGTACGTTCAATAGAGAAATTCTTTGTAGAAGAAGAAATCTAGATAAATCTTTCCCTAAAATTATAGAATTGCCTTTTGCTATGATAAGGTTAACATGTATCTATATATGTTTTGCAATAGAGTGAAATTCTCTGTCAATGCAGAGGAATCAGCATGAGGGGTTATGACAATTCTGTCAGTGGCTTGCAAGGAAGCTGGAGAGGGATAAGACAAGGGGGAATGGCCTTAAACTAAAGAAGGTAGGTGTAGATTAGATATTAGGTAGATATTCTTTAGAGTGAGAGTGCTGAGGCATTGGAACAGGTTGTCCAGAGATGATGTGGATGCCTCATTCCTGGAAGTGTTCAAGGCCAGGCTGGATGGGGCCCTGAGCAGCCTGGTCTAGTGAATGACATTCCTGCCCATGGCAGAGAGGTTGGACCTAGATATCTAGTGATGATCACAAACCGTTCTATAATTCTGTGATTCTGTCTTTTTAGAGGCTAGATCATTCTTTCACATGACGAACTAGAAAAAAGCAGACATGGGAAGAGAAGAACTAAATTTCTAGACAATTCTCTACAGTGTGGCTCTATGCTGCTCCATGAAAACTGGGAATAAAACTCAGTCTTCCAAGTTTTTGCCTCTTCCCCTTTTCCATCTGTATCCTAAAGATCTGACAAGATGACTGTACCTTTCAGAAATTCAGCTCTACTCTGTAGTTAGTTTTTCTTTTCAGCAGTATGAGTCTGATGTTTCTTTTATCCTATTTGGTAAATCTCTCCACCCTATATTTCTCCCTTTCACCAAAAATTCTTTCAGATATACTTACGCATATAATTTAAATATAGTAGGGTAAATGTAAATCTAGATAAACAATTAATTTTTAATTAATAACATAATTATTAGCCTAGAATATAATATTTTTAATATATAACATATTTTTGTGTATTTAAAATAATAATATTTAAAATATGTTTAACTTACATAAAAATAAATATAACATAAATAGCCTGGTGAAATATTTTCTAAGTCCAAGCTGGGATTCTGTTGAATGACTGTGTAGAACCTAACCGGAAAGGAATCAAGTTCGGGACAGTCTTGCCCAAACTGCTTCTACTAATGGCTCCTAGACTGTTCTTTGCCCTCAAAACCTACAGCCTAGGAAAGAACAAGCTGTGGTACATCCAAGAAGGAACAACAATTTTGTCATTAAGCTATATCTGGATCTTCTTCCTCTTTTTGCTCTTTATCAGCAATGAAGACTCTGGATGATGGCCAGACAACTGTCAAAGACATTTCTGCTGACTGGCAGACCTCCTCAACAAACTCTTCTTCACCTTTTGTGCTTCATGTGGGGTTAGGGGATCCCAGAATTTTTGTTGTCTCCTGGTTAGGCTGGTTAGGGGACACCCAAGCTACAACTTTCCATTAACAAAACTTAGACCTAGAAGCTGAACAGCTGTGTACAGACAGAGAGTTAATGATTTCAGTTTCTCATAAATGGGGTTATCATGCGACAAGGACTATGCAATATAGCTATTTCAGCTAATATTCCGTGGTCTCTGAACACACCTGCTGTGGACCCATTGTGAAGATTTAAGACCCAAAGCAGCTGTGCACATGCTTACCCTTAAGGATGAAGCATGTGACATCCTTGGGAGTTGTGCACGTGATCTGATGGAGGCTTGCAAATCACTAGCAATGCATAAGAGATGACACCAAAATATGTTAATGTACTGCACATGTAATGATATGCTTGTAATTTCAATTATTAGGACAACGGAAACATGTTGTAGGGAAAAATTACTGGAACAGGTAGACAGTAAGCAACCTTTCTGGGTCATTTAATTTAATGTTTTTCATATGAAGTCATGCCGCGTGAGAGGATAAATCATATAGGAGATACATGACCAATACAATGATTCCTGCCCTTTCTTAAAAATAATTATCTTCAGCACACCAGTGACTGCAATTCTAAAGAGGCCTGTTTGCAGACAAAATATTTTCTTGTCTCACATTTGCTAAGCAGTGGAATGTAATAACCAGTCTTGTTATGTTTTAATTCAATGTAGTTTAATATTTTATATACAGTGTGGTATTCCAGTGTAGTATTCACAGGTAGTTTGAAGAAAATATATTTTTAAATGTATTTGAATAGTCTTGTGATATACTCATCATCCATTTTCCTATATATGAACAAAAATAATGGACATTTTTCTAGCCTTTATCAACATGTTCAGAGTGAATGTTAGTTCTACACATTCTTGCTGCCTAAACCACAATTTTTTAGTATTCTATTAAAAATAATACAGAATCAGGGAATGGATGATGTTGGCATGTAATTTTCTAATCTCATTGTTTTTTCTAGTAAATTGCTCTTATCTCAATGCATGGTCATTACATTTCATGCCTCCAGTTCTCCTCTCCAGGCTGTCACAGAGGGGAGAGGAAAGGTGGGAGAGATCGAGCAATCAGCAGCATCGTTTGGAGAGTCTCAGTGGGAGCACTAAACTGGGGTGTACCACTCCTAAAACATGACACATTTCTGCATAATTTATTAAAATTTATTGAAGTGAAAATTCCTGTCATGAAAAGAGATTATTTCCTTTTTCAAGTCCTCTCCATCTGCAAGGACCTTTTTGCAGATTTGTTCAACCATTATTTGTAAAATGATCAGCAATTAAATACTCACGAATTTACTTTTAAATACTTTTACCTTAATTTTTACTCATGAGTTGTCCTTTTCTTTCAGTTAATAAGTATTTGTTTTAATGAGATCTTAGGCCTCTGAAGGTCATCTGGTAAAAATTGTGAGTCACTGTAATATGGTATCTCTCCAAAATCCATCTTGAGAGGCAGTACTTCCTGCATTTGTTTGTGCACTTCTTCCGTATTCTCTGGCAAATTATTCAAGTTATTTTCCAATTCCATACTTTACCAACTGTGGATTGCTCAGGGTCTGCAAAAGTTAATATTTGCATCCTTTGAAATGACAGTTTTAATGTGTAGTCAATCACTTTAATCACTATTAATATATGACACACTGTCAGAGACTCAAACATGTTTATGCATATCTAGATTTTGCCTTGTAAATAATTATACATTAATTAGTATCTAATAGTATTTTTAGTAATTATCATAACCTCTAACATTTTTCTATTTTTTCTAACTTTTTCTAATAACACTGTTCTGTTGAGTCTGAATCTATATATATTATGCATTTACAGTTCTTTCTTATCAGAAAACTTACATCAGTCTTAACAAATACTGGCTATATGCTTCCTGATGTAGCCAATTGATGATTCTTGAGCCATGATTTAATTTTAGCTTTCAGAAGAATTGAGCTGTATTACCAAAAGTTTCACTGTTCAGTAGCTTTGGTGAAATATGAACCCAGACTTTTCTGTAGTGTTTTGTCTCTGAGTTGACTAATACACTGCTGAGTGTACCCGTGTTCAATCCTGGCCTTTTATCTCAATTCTTAGCTGTAATATCTTTCCAGATAATAATCTTATAATAAATACGTAGTGAAAGAAATTCTGATATTCCACCTTTTTTTTTTTTTTTTTTTTAATGCTACAGGGCATAGCTTTGACACAATTTTAACTATGTCTACCTAACCTAAGCACAGTGGATGCTAACATGAAAATCTTAACAGCAGAGGTGTATAACTTTCATAGCTTGTCTGGACACATGACATGGCATAATTGTTTATCCTTAATTGGCTTGTGTCACAGTGTAGAAACATTAAACATAATTGAAGTTCAGTTCATTTTGGGCAATTTATGGAAAGAGCCTTTAGAATCTTCCATTGATCACTGTGTAAAAGAAAAGAAACTGTAGAGCTGATGAACAGAAATCAGACCAAACACCTCAGCAACCAACTGGAGAGCAACTAATTTTGCTTTTCAGAAGACTAATGTTCCCTTTCCTGTCTATGAAGGAAGAGAGTCCTATTTCCTATTCTTAAGAAATGGTAGCTTGGACAAGAAAATAAGTATTTATGACAAATATTTACTGTTCAAGCCATGTGGCTTAGATTAATTCTTTTTCCATTTACACTTCAGATAAGTCCAATTAGTTTGCTAACATCTTAAATTGCAGAACATCTAACAAGTGGTCAACCATCCATATCTTATATTAAAACAGTGTTAAATGGATGGGACAGACCGCTTTGTTAACATGGGGAAGCTTGAACTTTACATGTTCACCTTACAGAAACAAACTGTAGTGAAGAGTGTTAGTGAGAAGACAGAGATGAAATAATTTTAATTGTGTCTTCAGTAAACCTTATCTGTGTGCTCTGTGGCAAAGAGTTAGAGACAAGTAGAAGTCATTATTTTTTTACAAAGAAAACCCTTTTTAAACTCAGAAGAAATGAGTAGTACATTTTACTTCAGTCATCTAAGCTTCAGAAAAAACCCTGTAGCTGCTTTTTATATATAGTAATATGAATGAAAATAATGACTATGAACAGAACGTAGGAAAAACATGTGGCTAAACTGTCATCAAGAATAAAGGAAACTCCTCCATATTGTGATTATGTTTCTTTTGCACATAAGTAATGTGGTTATTTTCAATACAATTTAGCAGAAAATTCCAGCTCTGTAGTTTAAGGAAGTGAGGACAAATTCTGAAGATTGACAGAGTTACAGACTAACTATGGTTTTCTTACTTCCTCCCTTTGGAGAAAGGAACATTTCCAACAGTAACTTTAACTCCATGAAAAAATTTTCAGAGGAATTTTTTGTATATAAAAAACCAATTGCAAGTGGTAAATTTTTTTATGATGTACTGCTCTACCAATATCTCAAGGTTGACGTGCTGAGTGTCACACCAGGTTTTTTGGCAAATGCTTGTCCAGGGATCTCTGCAAGGGAAGATAGAATAGATCTTGCTAATGGTGAGATCGTAGTGAACCAAGATATATGTTTATTCCACCTTCAAATGGACATATTTTTAAAAAATCTAATTTTTCTCAGAACTTTTCATATTCTCTTGCATCTTTTTCCCCCACCCCAGCCCCCCACCAACATTTGATGTGTGTGGTGGAAACCAAATTTAAACATACTGATATTGACTAGTAGGTAACTATGACATATGTAACATATATGTATATAAATATATTATATATGTTATAGTTATATATATATATACAGAATTCCTGGGCTACTATTGAACAGGATTTCACATGGTCAAGAGAGTCGTATTTTACATCCATGGGATATCTAACTTCTTTTCAAGAAATAGTGCAATTTCAGATTATTTTAATGAGAACTAAGAAGTGGTCCCTTAAATGTGGGAGAGCTTTATTTTAATGTGAAAATTTTGCTGCATGAAGAGATATGCAAGTTTCTAATCAGTTCTTCATAAACCCACTTTAAAACACTAACAAAGCTGAACACATCATAATGTCATATTTAATGAAAATGAACAGGAAATTAAAAAGGTTATGTAAAAATAGTATTAAGTATGAATAGAAAAGGGAAACTTCTATCTGTAAAACAAAAAGCCCTTCTAGATTAAAAATTGTGAGTCAGGCTGCACTAATTCTATCAGCTGCCTCTCACACGGGAACTGAAAATAAGACAAAGCCCAAAAGTGCTGATAGGCACACAATGCTGACTTAATAAAGAAGTTTCACTGATTACAAATGGAACTGTTCCAAACTGGGAAAATTTGATAAATTGATAATTTAATAGGAGTATGGCTGTACTTAAGAGGTTTCTGATGCAAGTGGTGATAGCATACCATTAATGTTCTCAGAAGTACAGCCTGAAGTCAGCAGTATGTTCAAGAATAATACATAGACCAAATAATATCACCTAACACTGATAAATTGCTCCTGGAAACATGATATATTTTCAAATAAAGGTTAATTTTTTAACAATTGTAATTATTATAATTCTGAGAGTATATAGAAAATGCAGAATATCTGTATTTTACTGACACACCTGATTTGGAACTGTGTTTCATAATATCTGCTATTGAATTTTACTATTCTGGTCACTTTCTATCCATTACAGTGAAAAGATTTATGTGAACCTTAGATTTTTAAAGCTGTTATACATAGTGTTTTGGTTTTCCTCAGGGAGCAGAAAAGCATTTTTTCCCAACTTGAATTTGATACCTCATTTTTTTCTGGAAGTTTTAGAGAAATTTATTGTATTTTCCTACTCCTGCACGTCCATAACATAACCTAAATATGGCTGGGTTTCATAATTCAACTAAATTTCCAGTTATGATTTCATTACTTTTGTGAACAAAAACAGATGTCAGTTTTTCCTGGAACACTAGTCAGTGTGATGTACAAAATGGTTAATCTATAAATAGAACAATCATTATAACCAGCTTCATTGCATAGCTGTGGAAAGATGTCTAGAGCTAAAATCAGAGGGAAAGGAGAAGATTGCATTCACATCCCAATAGAAGTTCATTATAACCTACTGTAATTCAGCTTCATCCCAAGGTTACCCACCTCCAAGTCACAACCACCCCTCACTGGGCATGTGCTCTGTATTTTATTGACCAATCAGTACCAAACGTATGTGTGGCTAGAGTAACTCAAACTCCACCTAAAGACAAATAGTGAAAGTAAGATGAAAATGCAGGAAAATTTAGTGAAGACTTCATCTTAACTACTGGGATCAGTCAAAAACCTGTCTTCTGTAAGAGCCATATGTGTAAGAACCATACTCTGTGCACACTGGGCGCTTTCACTGGGGAACACAGCTTGTCTGTGTATTGCTTTGAACTAGTTTTTGCAGTTAGGTACTGTGTCTGGCAGTCCTCAAACCTTAACCTGTCACAGTTCTCCATTAATAAATGAATGTAAATTGTTGGTGTGAGTCCATCAGAGGCACTGGCAGTTGCCTTGAGCAGGTAACATTCTAAAATAAAGTGGACGGGCTTGCTGATGGATCATAAAGCAGGATGACTCACTGAGGGCTCTTCCTTATGCTGCTGGTGTGTCCCTGAACAAGTCAGTCCAGCTGCCCTCTGATTCAGAGAAACAGTTCAGGGAAGGGTTGCCCTAATGCGATGCTGACAGTCTTGCTAGGAACAAGGGTCTTGGCTTTCCTGGGGCACTGACAAACAAATTGAATACTAAGGGCCAAGGAAATCTCCCATTTTGGGTTAATTTACCTGTTCTTACTCCCTGATGCATCCGTTTGCATGCCAGGTCACTCGTCTTTATCTTCAAAGGAGCCACAGCATAGAAAGTCGAGTCAAGCTGGGAGTTAGAGACCGTCACCCACAATAACTGGTCTCACTACATATGTCTATCCATAGGAAGCTGACTTTGTTTCATTTGAATTTTTGACCAGCATCTTAAATCAAGATTTTTAAATAACACAATGTGTGCATTGGATTTATTCTAATCTACTCCCTCAGCTAAATTTTCCTCTCAATTTTCAAATAAAAATGAAGTGCACACACTATATTTTAGCTTGCAGTAGTACCCTGGTTTCCATTAGTGTACCCCTCACTGTATGCCACTAACCAAGTGATTTTGGTTCTTGTGAAATATATTACTTCTTGAGGATATTTAAATACTTACTTAATAATTTCCACCTTAAAATGCAGCAGGAATAATCTGAACAAGTGAGAGATGCCTAAATAGCTCTGGAACACACACAAGGTGGGAATATGTTGAAACTAAATAAAGTAGTCTAAAGCAAAGCAGCTGAACATCACGGAGTGCAGAACATTATTTCTATTTGTAGAAATGTCACTACATACTACTTCAATCTGTTGGTTCACTTTTTTTCCACCAATCTACTTGCTAATATTCAGAAAACAAAGATCTCCCTGAGGCTCTAGTATCTTTAGTTTCCAGTACTATTCTTCTAGCTCATTAATTCTCTGATGATAGATATCTATGAGAGACTAATACTGTAGATAGTGCATTAGGTGACTGCTATTTTTTTTATTTAGAGATCCCTAGCAAAGTTTCCTAGTGTCACATGTTACCTTCCAGAATATCCAATAGTCTATCAAAGAGCTTCTGTTCTGTGGTTTGGATGGTTCAACCACTTTAGTTCTAATAGCTGTAATTACTGACTTAGTGTCTTTATCTGTTGCAGACTTAATGTCTTTATCTCACTAGTAAAATTTAATTTATTTTTTTACTAACAGTCTCATGCATGCACCTGTGCCGTTCAGAGATCCAATTACAAAAGTTGATACCTCTTCACTTTGCATATGCTAACACATTTTCAATTGTTTTATGAGTTGTAAGTAGTAGATTTATGTTGTTAATTGGTGCAAAATTTTCATCTCTTTTGTGTTCCTTATTTGTGGGGAATGCTTAAAAATAGCTTATATTTTCTACAGTAAATATTTCTCAAAATTAATATCTATTTCTGTCTATATGTCTGAAACAAGTTGTTTCATTTGTCTTAAGTATCTATTTAAGTCTTATGATTTTTATTTATTAGATAACAAAACCCCTCTATGGGATTATAAAACCTCCCCCCTTAAGGACATTTTCTCTCATCATGTCGTTGGAAGAAAAGCCACCTCTTGAGACAAGAGTCGTCTGGGAGAAGAGATTGCGCTCCCCATTGCTACAACTTCCTTTGGTAGTTGTAGACACTCCCTGGAGCCTCCTTTTCTCTAGGCTACACTAAACCAGCTCCCTCGGCTGCTCCTCACAGGACCTGTGATCCAGACCCTCCCCCAGCTCTGTTGCCCTTCTCTGGACTCACACTGGCACTTAAGCCTGTGTTGTAGTTCGGGCCCCAGAGCTAAACACAACGAAAAAGAAGAAAGGTCAGTAAATAATCTCAGGTTTAGAAGAGAGGTGCTGTGGGACTACATCCTTATCTACACAGTGTGTAAATTATGTTTTGCCGTGAATAGGAAGGCTTGCGATTTTGTGTTTACATGTTCACCCTGTTTGCTGAGGTCTCATTTTAGTGCTGCTGGACTTAACAAAATTCCATTACACCTAAAAATGCAGCAGTTTGCAGCTGCCAGAAACAGCACAGTAAGAAAATGTTGAAATGATAAAGTCTTTGTTGCTTATTTTGCAAGAGGTTGATCTGTGCGTGCAGCAGACATTATTTTTACAGCATACATCTTTTCGTATTTGCTTTTATTGCATATTATTATTCCCCACCTTTCCCCCCACACACTGCATTTTATTCCAAATGTTCTGAACTAGGTGATTCTCTGTGTTGCCTGTAAGATAATCGCTTTTCTTGTTGCTCCCTTTTTTGCACATTTGGTTCCACAAACTACCAGCAGACATTTATTTGCTCCATCTTTAACTTAACTCCTACACTCTTGACCTTCACTTCTATTGAACTTTAAAGTTTGAAGATTCTATTTCAGATCTGAAGAAGGCATGGCAAAAAAAGAATAAAATTTTCCAGCTATACCAAATTATTCTAGTAAAATATATTATTTCCAACTACTTAGCTTGTCCTGTCTTCCTTGCCTCTAAGAGGTAAATGAATATTAACATTTTTTCCCTTGAATTATAAAAAAGTAGCAAAATATGTTTTTCTTACACAAGAAAGTTTTTGTGAAGTGTTGACTTCACTGAGTGCTCTGAGATTCTGAGATGAATTACCATATCTAAGGCAGATACAGGCAAGTTAATACAAAATGTTTTCCCATTCCACTACTACATTCCAAAATTACCTACTTCCACTAGGTAAGACTTAAATGTGAATATGAAAATAACATGAAGCCAATAATGCATCTCTTCCTTGCCTATAAAACTTCAGTGATACAGAAATTCAAAAGTCCTTATATATAATAGGACTGTATCAAGTAACTAGTCAGTAAATCAAAAGCACATGTTCCACAAAGTGATTTATTTACAAAATGTAATTTTAAAGCCAAAATGACATATATGTTGTCATATATGTTCTTGATGATCAATTTAGTCAAGGATATTTGAATTCCTTGATGGTATGGAATTACAAACAATGTCACAAAATTACAGGGTCAGTCAAAATTGTGTTACTTTTCTTGGACAATTTTTTCAAAAACATTCAAAACTTCCAGCAGATGACTTTATAGACAGATGAGATGGATTCCCACGGAAAACCTTCATCTATTTATCTATTTCTATTACTGGAAAGCATATAGCCGACGTGAAGGCTACCTCTCCGCTATTCCACTTTGGCGTTTTCCAAAAATAAAATGTCCAATTCATTTTCATGTATAGAAAACACTAAACAGAAGAAATGCAAACATAATTCCGGCTTTATATTTTTGTCACCATAAAATGATTCCACAAGAAGTTGAAAATAATTATAAAGAGCCATATTTATGATGTTTATAACACAAGCACATAGCAGAAAACAACTTTGTGACAAAACTCAGAGAGGTAAGAGAATAGATAATTCTTGCTTAATGAAAAAATGAGTTGGCAATTTGCCAGTAGATATAATGCATTTCTATAATAAAAAAAAAATCTAAAAGGAAAATACAGACGACAAATAAGAACATTCGCACTGCATAATATAACAAGTCCTTCATTGAATACTTTAGTTAATTTTCCAATTTCATCCACAAGCAACACCTGTCAAAGTCAATCAAGGCAGGGCTGCCTTTTTGCTGAAGCAGTGCCAGTTCCTAACAGCTATATATAAGCCAGCTTGAAGTAGATTGTCTATTAATTTCCTGGAATTGCTATCTTGTGACAGAAGAATATAAATTTACAAAATAATTGCTATCAGGTTAAGTGGAAAGCTCATTCTAGTTATTAGATAAATATGTTGATGCATTTCTCTTCAGTAAGGCACAGTAATTGAGTAGCATAATAATAAATATTTAAGTCTCTATTTCAAATCAGGACTCCTTTTAACTTAGCTGATACTCCACTGAGCAATTTGCCTGTGTTAGTAGACATATTATTAAGTATAAGTTTAGAAAAGTTTTGCATTTATCTATGTATCAATCTTATCAAATCACATTGCATAATCGCTAGGCCTGTTATAAGAAAATAATTTAAGGACTACAATATATTATTATAACAGTCTAATTACCACATAGTTAAGGTCATGCCTTTGCTTACCGGAATAATTCTGTGAGCTACTTAAGACACTTAAGTTTATGTAATCAATAAGACATTTTACAATCTGACTATTGAACATGTGTTATCCTTGGAATTATCTATGTACTCAATCTTGGCACTGCATTTACAGAAAAAAATGTGAATTTACTCTCTGTAGAGTATACCTGAAAAGCAACATAAACCATGAAACTGTCATACTTCATGAAAAATAAAAAGAAAGCTAGCAATAAACATACTAGCAGTGACCTACAAAAAATGTCTAGTAAAAGGTTTTTCTCATGTTTTTACAATGGAGGAAATACAAAATTTATATCAAAAATAATGAAGGAAAAATGTCTAACACAACTTTTGTAGAACTCATGATGAGCATATGCATCTACTCTGACCTTCACTTCTGGTGCAGATAATTGTTTAAAATCTACTTCCCAGTCCATAGGTAACTTTTGTATTTTATTTTTGTTTCTTTTATATGTTACACTTATAAATCACTACTAACTTTTCTTGAAGTAATATAGATTAAAATTTATAAATCTATGGACCAAACAAATGTTTCTGCAAAGTATATCACTTATTTATTGTGGTTTAATTAAAAAGACTGGAGAAATGAAAGAAGGAGAATAGTAAAGAGATGTGTTCAGAAATCAAAGCTGAAATGAATGAATGTGTGGAGAGATAACTGGACTTGTTCTCTGATTAACTAATAAGCAGTTTTCCAGAACAACAGATGGACAAGATCCATCTCCCACAGCTTGGGAAATAAGGAGACATTTGAGTAGGCAAAATGTCAGTGAGTAGGAGAGGCTGATGTTCATGTGATCTAAGTATTGACTTAATGTATGCATGGATATTACATGGATAGATTTGCAGCTTTTGCCTAGCCAAATTTTGAAAAACAGGTTTTGTATAGAAAAAGTAAGGGATTTTACTCTGTCTTGAAAAGGGAAGATACCCAGTGTTGACTGGAGTGGCCCTTGCTTTGCGCACAGAATAGGTCAGAGGACTGTAGGTATTGCCAAAAACACACAGCTGAATTCCAAAAAAAAAATCAAGTATTCAATAGGTCTATCTATCCAGGCATTACCCAAGAACTTAGTATTCTCTTACAAGATGTTATTATAGTTAAGTAGAGCAATTTTAGAATAACTTTGGACTGTGTATTTGCTTCCTTTTAAAAAAGCCCTCATCTTCTAAACATCTTCTAAACACTGTACATGAGAAATTCTGATGTTACTTCATGCATCTGATGACTTTCAACATTTTGTCTGACATACCTTTGAAACGTCATTGCCCAAACAATGATTAGCAGGCTATTTCTCATTTATTGTTTTATACCACAGTGGATTTGAGATAATTCAAACTGATTCATGTCTAGTAGCTGTAGAACCATATATTTTTGTCTGATATTAAATAATAGATATTGCTTGGATTTGAGTCATTACACTGAATTTCTCTCATATAATGACATTTCTAAAAAAATACGGTAGGTTCATGTGTTGTTCAGCATCGAATAAATCAACGTGTGGATATTCAATGAGCTGTTAGCTTGAGTGTTGATTTATCAGTTATAGTATAGACAATGAATGCTTTAATACTTCCAATGTGCATAAAGCAAGGCTGAGTCTGAGCTGTTCTGGTTTTGCTCTTGGACCCGTGAGCCTGAACCTGCAATAGCTAGTCCAGTTTTGATAATGATTTTGACCATGCTTTAAAAAATAGGAAAGGGAATGTCGTTCCATTTTCTGACTGGCGCAGGTGTTCTCGGCCTCATTCTTTGGAGCAACAACTGTTACTTTATAATGATAGCGATGCTGAAATACCTGTTCTTTAACTTATACTGAAGTTTGGACTAGCAATAGTTTCACCTGCTCATTAGCTTGAAAAATACCTCAAAAAAACAAACAACAAACCAACAAAACTTTAGAATATCGATTTGTTATTAACAAATCTTAGAGAAGAATCTATTTTTATTTGAAATAATATTTCTTGTGACAGTACATTGCATTAGTTTTCTTAAATGTGTGTGTATATATATGTAATTGTTTAACCCTAGCAGGCAGCTATGTACTCACTCCCTCTATCCTCCAATGCAGCAGAGAGTTGGAAAGGTAAACTTCATGGGCTGAGATAAAAACAGTTTACCCAATTAAAAAAAGTTAAAAAAATTAATCATAATAAAAGTGATACTACTACCAATAGTTCTACTTGCAATGAAAATCAGAGAGACACAAAACCCAAGAAAGACATGTACAGCTCAGTTGCTCACCTCCTGCTGACCAGTGCCCAGACCCTCTCCCATCACTGAATAGCAGCTCACAGTCAGCTCTCCTCAGTTTATACACTGGGCCTGATGTCCTGTGGCCAGTTTGGGTCAGCTGTCAAGGATGAGCTCCCTTCTAGCTTCCTGAGCACCTGATGGCTGGCAGAGCACAGGAAACTTGAAAAACACTTGGTGTTGCTCTACCTAGCAGCAACTAAAACATCAGTGTGTTATATTCTCATACTGAATCCAAACCACAGCATTGCATTCAGGAGAAAATCACCTCAGGAGAAAATTATTCCAGCCAAAACTAGCATATTTACATCACACATAACTTACATCAGGAAAAGCAAAAGCCTGCCTTAATGTCCTTTTTCTGCTTGTTTACAGGATAATACACTTTCAAAGTAGCCCATAGTAGTTTAACTATGCCACCTCTCCTAAATTCAATCAGCTGGACTCTTCTATCACTCTCCTTTAATGTAATACAATTCCACTGAAATAAAGGAGTTACTCCTGTGCCAAACTCTGAAGGTAGATTAGATTTTGAATAACCTATGCTTTATTTCACCATACCTGCTTTAAATAAATTCCGAAGGACAGTACACACACTATGAACACACATTTTTCTTATTGTCTCTCCCCATTGTAAAGGAGTAAAATATTTAAAATGTTGGCTATGCTTATATGTGTGAGACACAATTTTTTTTTGTTATGTTACTCAGTTTTAGTCAGTTTAATAATTTTTTTTATCATTTTTTGGGATCTAACTAATTACGAATTTTGTGCATCAGTATGTTTGTCTGCAGCTTTGCTCATGACTTTAAGTCTTGCTCTTAGCTGTAAATCCATGTATGTTTTGAGGAATGCTATGTAAGAAAATCCATTCAGCAGTATGTTTTGTTTATAATAACTTTTTGGAAGGCAAAATAATTTAGTACAGTACTTAATTATATTGCATTTCAATCTGGTTAGTGGTATTTTTACTCCTGCGCTTGGTATGTCACTTCAGTTAGACTATTATTCATCAAATAAAGTCTTCCTTTCCCCCTTAGTAGGATGTTGGACAATCATTTGGAGAACAAAAACTTGCTATGTGGAATACAGCAGAAAAAACTATGGTTGTGAACAAGATTTGGGAGTTCTTTGAGACATCTATATTATATTTGAATTGATTTTTATATTTATTAAGCTGACCTAATCAGCAAATGTTTCTTTCAAACTGTGTATGAGGTCCTGATCCAACTTGTTATTTGTCAGCTGTGCTATTTGTATGAAAATATCAGAAAAAATGGCAATTCATTTAGCAGAAAAAAAATTGTAAAAAGCTTTTAAATAATTTCACGTTTACATTATTTTGGGGTCATTTAAACGATTTTATTTTGTTGTCATGACTGTAAGTGGGAAAATACCAGCAAGGACAGTTACAAAAAATCAAAATATGCATGAATTATATTCCTCTGTGAGTTAGAAGTGAAAATATTTTCATATCATGGGCACAGTAAGTTTTGGTATTTCATATTCTTTATTTTGTCAGTGTTGAATTTGCTGAGATTGCTTCAGTCTGAGCTGAGGCAGATACAAAATAGTGGTATTCAGTGTTGGAACTGATGTGATGTTGCAGTGTGCGTAGAGTTGAGAACAGTATGTGGAGGAAAAAGTGTCTGGGATACCAGGATTCCTCCGTGGGACTGTAGTCACTGTCTCAGAACACTGAAGTCAATTTCATCCCTTTCTTAAGGTGCAGCTTAGTGGCAGATCATTTCCCCTCCTCTGTATGTGCTTTCTGAATAGTTTTTGTAGTGGAAGTGAAGATGGGTGTAATAGAGGTGAAGGTTTTGAGAACTTTCTGCTGTTTGTCCCCTCTTTGTCTTATTGAGATCATGTCAATTTCATTACTTTTTTCCTAAGTGGATAGCCTAGTTTGAACTCTGCTCTCAAGCTTACAATAGGTATATGCTGCATCAAATTCCAGCACAACACACCCAACGTATGATTTATTTCTTCTTTACTTTGATGGCACTAAAATATATGCAAATCATTAGATACTGAGGTTCTTAATACAATGAGTAAATTCCTACAAAATTAATTCCATGTAATTACTGGGAATGGAAAAAGCTTTCTAATTAATATATAGTAAGTAAATGGTTGAGTTCTTTTTCATGCTTAAACCATAGCTCTCTAAAATTCATGGAAGATGTCAGAATTGCAGACTATTTAAAATGTTGCCTTCATTAATGTCTCAGTTGGGATCAGGAGTGCATTTTCAAGCACATCTCACAACTGTTCCCACTTAAGACACTATGGATCTTAGGTTATTTTCAAAGTTCATGGTCTCAAGAAAGAAAATAAATTGTTCCAAGAGTACCCTTAATGCACTGCAGCTAACAGCAGAGGCTTTTACTATCTAATGTAAACACAAAATTCATTAAGGTATCAGAATTCCAGTTCCACCTTATGCAATTTAAATTGGGTGTTTCTTCTTTTGGGTACTGTCATGTTTTTTATGATTATATAATAATTCCCGCTGTATTTTGACTAAATGAACTGTAGTATGTTTTTTATATCCATAGGAGTAGCACAACATATTCTAACGGAAAAACACGCTGGTCTAGAATACAAAAAAATAGAACCATATACACCATTTTTGCCTGTCTTATTAATTGGGGAACACCTTTGCTTAATAAACATTGTTGTGTCAAAAAAGAAATACTGTTTAAAGTGACTATTTTTCTTCCTGGTTTTGACTTTATCTGCCTGCAATAAAGTTCCTGTAGGTGCACATAAAAATAAGTCTGCCATCCTGCCATTCAGAAGTTTTGGCAAGAGTCTCTGTACTTATTTGCTAGAGAGGAAAGAGAGAAAGGAAAAGTAGGAAAATAAGAGGGAAAATTATTTCTGTGACCTCTTCTAGGACTCATAAATAATTGGATTATTGCTATGTAGACAACAAATATTTTCCTGTTTGAAGTATTTTAGATGATGAGCAGCACTAGCAGCAGCCAGAATTCTTGTGTTCAGACTGAATAACTGTAGGCAGGTACTTATTAGTCAACATAGGATCTGAATCGAGCCTGACAAGATGTCAGTACACCTACTGACCTACAGTGTGTTTATCTTAATACTGCTTTTTTTCCTTTACATGCTATGGAAAAAGATCCATATTCTTCTCACAATGATTTATCCAGTACAAGAGAATTTATACTTGTTTCACATGAAATAGTTTTGGCAGCAGGGGCACAAAACACATCATAAAATGACAGACCAGTACCTGCAATGTCTGAAATATGCTATGTCTTAAGTTTGCTAGCTTTATTTTGCCATTCCTAGAATAGATCTTGAGGACTGCAGTCAAAATTTTTTCTGGCAAATATCTCTTGCTGATACGGGTGACCTCTTTATAGAAAAGTGAGATTGTTTACTAAATTATATGAAGGATTCTAACTGGTGAATTTAAGGCCACACATCTGGTGGGTTTTTTCATACAGTTTAAATAGCAACAGATAGGTTTTCTGGTGGGGCCAAGCAGTATTTGTTTGTTAGCTGCCTGCAGTAGTTTCATAATTACACGATATTGGACTTGGTGTTCACAGTAAAGAAGGCTTTTGTTTTAAGCGCAAGGGATGTGGTGAGTACGCAAGCAGGAGGAGAAGGGTATGCTCTCAGGGAAAGGTCAGCAGCTTTCAAGCTTATTATGCTACACCAGATATCATGGTTCAAGCAACCATGATAGCATAATTGCACAAAGGGTCAAAAATGTGTGAAATGGTGCCATGATCCAGTACTTTTGTGTTTGAAATTGTATATGGCTAATTCCTGCCCAGTTCCTCATTTTTACTACCTCTGAGCTTTTTATTGACTTTGGCTTGCTGATCTGCTGTCCTTCCTTTCTGATTTGATCAGATATGAAACAGAGACTGACACTGAAAAAGCACAGCGTCTGTATCAGTGTGCTAAATATCAAAATTCATGGGTGTGTATGTTGTTGATCAATCAACTACCATTATAAAATAAACAAAACAGCAAAAAAATTCCCATCCTCTATTTTTTTAGAAAATGAACCAAATAGCATCTTATTTTGCTATACGGAAATACAAAGCAACTTACTAAAAATTATTTGACATCCAATCGTCAGTTCTGTTCATATATTTTAAAATTTTTCTGTCTCTTTTCCTCAGTCTATTATCATAGGTCTGATATTTGCTTCAGTAAGAAATATTTAAAAAAAAAAAAAAAGGAAAAGGAAAGAAATCATGGTCTTGTTCTAAAATTTTAAATGTATTAATTCGTAGTCATATAAAGTATGTTCATTGTGCCATTGAATTAGAGAAGTTTCACAGAAATATTGTAAAATGTGCAGCACTCTGCATCTACTGAAGACATATGTCATCTCAGGTTTCCAGTCTATTGAGTTTCTGCTGTTTAGGTATTCCCTCCTTGTCAAACTGGACTCCCGCTGTTGCTCATTGCATAATCAGTTACATTTTTATTAGTGTGTCTGCAAATTCCAAGGTTACAGAATTCCCAATCGGATGCAAAACACACTGCTTAGTGTCAAAAAGACATTTACAAAAGCTGTATAAAGGTTGCAGCCTATGATTAGTCATACTGGTGCAGAACAATCTTGGTTCCAAATTGCTCATTCTCTTTCTTATGGCTCAGAATATTGTATTTTAATTTGAGAAATCTGGCAGTAGCAAGAAGTAGTGATATTAGGAGCAAGGAATCACTTAAACCAAACCACTATCAGAAGTAAGCAAGGTACTTTTGCCCCTTTTTTGGACATGCTATGTGAAGTCTATGAAAGGTATCAGTCTTTTTCTGCTAAGGCTCAGCTCGTTATTATAAAATCCACCCAGGAGCATGTTAAACAAGGCCTCCATAGAAGTTATTAAGGGCTATGTAAAGCTTTGTTGTCCTCAAAGAGATGTCCTTCATGCACTGGAAAATATATTGCCAGTACTGCAGTCTTCTGGGGAAGAAAAGGAAAAAAAGAAGAGGATGACGACGATCACTTTTCCTTCATTAGTCTTGGAATTATGTAAAGACAGGAAAAGTCTTGATATTGAAAGTACACAGGCCCTTAATTATGCTTAGATTGTGCCTACAGAACAACAACAGAAATATCTCTACAGTAGTTTTTTGCTTTTTGTCTTTGTGTTGTGACTACACAGCAGTCAAAGTATAGAGAAGGAGAGGTCATAAGAGGTCAAAAGGAAATTTCTGTACCCTTTTTAAGATAGCTAATAGTCTATTAAAAATATCTTGCTGGAGACATCTCATGCGTTCTTGCTATTGAATTGAATTTTCTCAGACGAAATAAGTTTCTCAGTTTTACTACCACAAAGTCCCTTCCCTCCCCTAGTTCCTGGTTGATGACCTGTCTTTTTTTGGTTCTTTCTGTTGTACATCACAAAGCTGAGAACAATGTATCTATATGTTGAAAGCAAGTGTTATTTTGTCACTTACTCATGCTTTCTGCTTTTCATAAACTGGATAGCATGACCAAATGTTGTACTTAGTACATGTAAGACTCTGAACACTAAAAGAAGAAAAGCAAAAAAAAAGGTCTGGCACTCAAAAAATAGTTTACAACTAACTTTCAACCTAATTCCTTAGTGATAGGTTGAAATTTTTTTGTACTTTGAGATATATTTTAAAAACTGATATGCTTTCCTTCTCTCTACTTTTCTCTGGTTTCTTTTTAATATACACAGATGTACTGAAACATCAGTACACTATGCATTAGAAAACATAGTTGCATCAGCTCATATAAACTAATAAAAGTAATGAAAATTTCTTTTGTAGAGGAAAAGGTAATTCTACTTATGACAACATAATTTCTGAAACAGAGGAGCAGTGACACCAGTAGAATAGACAGAAGATGCTGTGTAGCTCCCATCCCCTTAGGAATGATGCATAAAACACTGCAAGTCTAATTAGATCTCCAGAGAGTAAAAAAGTCCATTTGACAGTCAGTTTAAAGACAGCAGTGCCAGAGCACTTCTATTTCCATAGACTTAGAATCTGAGTTATCTTTGCATGAGGTGAGTGATTTTAGAATAAGATATTTACAGAAAGTCAGTACCAATGTGCTTCATAGTGTTATGAAAAGGATGCCTGGTCTTTTTATCGTTTGTATTAGAAGACTGAAACACAAGAAAACATAAAAGTCTAGAAAGGAAGTATATGACTACCCACTATCAAAAGTAATATGTTAATGACCTTATTTGCACAAACTGGTGATTAAAACCTATACACGTATTCAACACTAATGCTCAAGAAACATTTTTAGTCTGTGATACATGTATATACATACTTTTATAAAGTATTTTAGCACAGAACTCATTTGAAAACTTTCCTTTTCTTTTTTAAAATTGAGATTTCTGACGAGCATAAAATGAATCCTTTACATTACCATTAAATTAACCATATATTTATTATAAAGTTTGGGTTTGGTTTATCACCAGTTGCTAAAATACGGTACTTGGAGTCAAATGTTCTTTTCATAAATGCAGATGCTTAATGAAAAAAATAGTTGAAAATTTTAACTATTTGACTGAAATGGGATGTTCTGGTATTGGGGTGTAGTGTTTCCTTGGGTTTTTAAAATTTTTTTGGGGGGGTGTTGTTTGTGGTTTTTTGGTTTTTATTTGGTTTGGTTTTTTTGCTTTTGTTTGTTTGTTTGTGTGTTGGTTTTGCTTGGCCCAGTTTTTGTTAGTGGGTAGGGAGGGGCACAAAGATGGCTCCTGTGTGTCCTGTGTGAAGGTTCTGCAAGCTTTCCACCACGTCCAGCAGAGCCAATCTCTGACGGCTCTGAAGATGATGGACATGCTGCTGGCCAAACCTAGGCCAATTAGAGATGTTAGTTATGCCTCTGTGAAAACATATTTAAGAAAAAATCAAAACAATGTGAACACACACTTCTTTTTAGTCAGAGGAGGAGGAGGAGGTAAAAATATGTGAGGGAAACAACACAGAGGCACCAAGGCCAGTGGAGAAGGTGGGGGAGGAGGTACTCCAGGCGCCAGATCTGAAAACCCTCTGCCAGCTGTGGTGAAGACCATGGGGGAGCAGGTGGTCCCCCTGCAGCCCATGGGATCCAGGGGATGCAGAGAACCCCCACAGCCCATGGGGAGGTGCCCACGCCAGAGGAGCAGGTGATGCCTTCAGGAAGCTGTGATCCAGTGTGAGTCCCACAGACTGAGAGTTGCAAAGGCCTTTCAGGAGAGAGAGGGGCCTTGCTCCTGGGATGGAAACAGCCTGGCCTCGGCTTGGAATTCTGCACCCTATGGACAAGAACTCGTGCTGCAGCAGATTCAGGCAGGTTGCTGCTTGTGAGATTGGACCCATGCCAAAGAAGTTCACAGAGGACTGTCTCTTGTAGGAGGGACTCCACAGCTAAGTAGAGGACACTTCACCCTAATGAACTGACCAAAGAAAATCCCCCATACCCTGCTCCAACTCCACTGGAGCTGCTGGTTGGATAGAGTGAGGAGGGTGAGCGGAGAAACTGTGCCTTAAGAACTTATTTTTACCTCTCATTAATCCTCCAATTCTGATAGGTTAATAAATCACTTTGCAACTTTAAGTTTTCAGTTTACCCTTTCCCAGTGCACCTTCCCACCAGTGCCTTATCTGAACTAATGAGTCTGGTGTGTGTATTAGTTTTTTCCCTCTTTTCTGCACAGCTGCAGCAGGAGTGAGAGCAAAGAGACCAGATGTCGTAGGTGCCAGGCATTTAGCCACGATCAAACCTCAACTGTTTGCTTTTTATTTTTTATTTTTATTTCATCCAATTTCAGGGAGCAATGGGACAGAAGGAAGAAGAAAAAGATCATCAAAATACAGGGCAATTTGCGTTGAGAATTACCTCAGCCTGGGCAAGCGGGGGTTCATTTTATGTCATCAGCAAACTTTATTAACAATTGTTTTGCTTCATTCTTCAGATCACTGTTAGCAAGGACTCTGGCTCGATCCAGCAAAGTTGAGAACAATAGAACTGGAGAAGACAAAGGCTATAAGCATACACTGGCTGGAACCTGGAAGTGTGACCCTTCTCAGTGCTGATGATATGGTGATTAACAGATGATCTTTTCAGTGCTGAAGATTAGTAGAAAAGTTTTTTCTCTCGCCTTCTATTAATCCCTGTATTTGTTTTATTGGTCTGACATCTAAACAAATTAAAGCAACAGACTGACTTATGTGTTGTATTAAAACTTAATGGTGAAAAGAACTTCAGATGAAGAGAAGATAAGCCTGCAATTTTTCAGAGATAGCCTAAGGCACTGTTGACCATTAGGTTAAACGTTTAGATAGGTGAGAATTCTCCAAGATGGTGATGTTTTGGGTTCAGTAGTTTGTTAAAAATTTAGTGGTAAACATAGCACATCGTTGTAATGGTCCACCTAACCTGGCTCTGTTAGCAAACCAAAGTGATGCTTAATACAGTAAAGTGAAACAGGCCAAACTTAAATTATTTATTTCCTCAGTGTTCTCACATGTGTGCATGTAACCAATCATCCTGGTTGCACACAGAGATTCTACTGGCTTTCTTATTTTTAACAGGTTACCAAACCTCCCCTTGTGCTGTTGTCAAATTTTAACATTTGCATCTTCCTCCTGCAAGGAGTTCCTTAGCTTTACCACACATTTTGAAGAGAGCCTTCCACCCTGCTTTGTCCTAACCTGCCTTCTCCTTTCACACAGGACACCCAATTACTTGTTTTGGAAAAAATGGAGGAAAATACATCCTTCTCTGTGCTGCCAATAATTTTATTAGCATCTGTTTTGGCCCCCCTATCTACTTGTGATATAGGTATAATACCATACTGATACTATTTTAATGTTTCCTGGGTATGATTCCTGACTTTGAGTCTGCAGGTGGTCCATGTCAAAGAACATTTGATTATGAGAGATTTTGCAAAACATTTATCTGCTGAAAATGAAACTCTATAGGTAAGAGGAATTAGCCTTGGAATTTTTGTCAGATGAAGTATATGATTTCATCAACAAAACTAAAAAAACTTAGAGTAATGAACTATAATTTCTGCTACTTCAAAAGTACACATATTTAGAGGTTAACCACAGGGTCCACTCAAACTTGGAGCTGGAGAGGGGTATATATTCTATATTTCAGATATTTCGTAGATCAGTGATTCAGCTTTGAGGAGGTGGTACATGTACTTGTCTTCCATATGGTGGGATAGATCTGTGTGAGTTTTAATAAGAAAGCAGCTTTGCTGTGATGCCAGGTTCCTCTGGCCTTGAGATCATGTTCTTACAGAACTGCCTATTTGTAGATCTTGATTTCAGAGTTCTCTTTCAGTTGGAATGAAACATCTCTAACTGTTGAGCTTATTTAAATGTGAATAGCAGCAAAGCTACTTTGTTCCTCCACTTGGTCTTCCTAAGTTATGGTTATAACGTATTACAAATGTATACATTTCCTTTTCCTCTATCTAAAGAAATTATTAAAGATTGAAGATAAAACTGCAGTTCAAATTTTAATCTGAAATGTTTTCTTTCTAAAACTGAGGTTTTGAAATTTTTCAGTTGAACTGAAATTTTTCAGCTGGACAGTGTAGACCTTAGGTCAGATTTGGAAAACAAGTGATTCTGATGCAGAGAAAAAATGGTTTTCAAAATAGTTTTTGAAATGTTATCTTAATTGATGTTAACAATAATGCAGGGAATAAAAAATAATTCAATATCAATAAGGTATGGTAAATGAATAAATGGATGTAGGTAATTGCCATAAATTCTTTGATACAAATAATAAAATAAAGGACTGCCTAACCTTGGTAAAAAATGGTAACTTTTTATTTACATTCTTAGGGAATCCGTCAGTGGAAATATTTACATGAGACTAAATTTCCAACTCGAATTGGAGTTCCTCTTTTATTCCACTCTCATGAATAGAAGTGTATTCTATTTTAAGACAGATATATCTTGTCTGTTATTGATAGTCAGAATGATTTGACCAAGTATTGATTCGTTCTTTGCTTCTGTGACTTTCCTTTACAAATGCCTGATATTTTATTTCCAGCTTCATGACTTAGCATAATTTGTACCAAGGGTGACCTATATTTTTTGTATTTTTTTTAATATTAAGTTATTAAAATGTGTTTTATAGAACTTATTACTGTAAGCTGAGAGATGAAATGGCACTGAAGGACAATTTTTGCGAGGTACAGAAGATCATTGAGCATAAGAAGGTGGATGGACTTCTAAAGGTTTGAATGACATTTTTAAGCAATATTTTGATGTATCTTCATTCATCAATATATCTCATTCTAATAACAGAAAATGTTTTTATATGTTTTATATATTTTATATAAGTTTCTATGGTTTTATATTGATATGATAAAATCATACATGCTCTCGTTCCTTCTACAAACACAGCTAAAGATGAACAACAAAAAAAATTAGAAAAACCCCCAACAACAACAAAAAAGTTGTATCTACTGTAACATCATTTGCTGTAATAGCAATTATATAATTTTTGGTATAATCTTACATTTTCCTCCAACCTGTTTTAACAAGCATGCTGAGAATTTAGTGTAGTAATAACTAAAACATTAGTTTTGTTTCTTCTAGGGTATGATCACTGTCTGTTTTACATCATGTACCCCATATTTGCCATTTTGCTTTTCAAGATTTGCAATAGACTTCATAATCATATCTACCTGAAATTAAATTCTTGCTTATTCTCAGGCCTGAATTTCTAAAAGACACAGTAGAAACGCTGCAAAGGAGATGAGAAGAGAGAAGAGGAAGGGAGCAAAGATCAGACTTCAGTGTGGCCTTAGGTGATTTAATAATAAAAGACTGCAACTGTGTAACAGTTCCCAAAGAGCTATTGTGAAATTGATATAAGGCTAGGCAAAATCCCAACAAACACCCAGCCCTTAAAATAGTCTTTTTAGTGCAAAAGTTTGCACTTTTAAGTGAACTGTCAATAGGCAAAATTTTCTAAATTGTATCATATGGGTAATAAAAATTAGTTTCTCCAACAATTGGCACTTCAACCCTATTGATTAAGTAAAACAAAGTAGCTCATACAACAATAGCAGATTACTTGTTCTGTGATCCATCTTCTTTTCAAAGCTAGATAAGCCTGATCAAACAAGATTGTCTTTGCAAAATAAGATATGATTCCTTTGGTTTTTTTCTTTACTCACAAGAGACCAAAAGCTAATCTGAAACTTTATAAAACATTAATAACTTGTAACAGTAAGCAAGTACTCAAAGAGAAGCTATTACAGAACCAGGAAAAGCAAAATACTAGAATTCTAACTTACTTGGCTCTTTTACTTCCAGTGTCCAAAGTGCCTGACATTTTAACGAAAACACATTATGTTTCTAAAAATAAATAATGTTCAGGGCAATTGTTTCAGACATAAGAACATAAATTTTTGAAATCTTCAATAATTTGGCCAGAACCTGGTAAAAACTAGAAGCTGACCGATGGGATTACTCACTTAGAGTAATGGAAGCGCAGTTTATGAATCAGTGCCAATTTTCAGTAGCAGGACAGTAATTAGTGAACATTTAATTGTTAATTATTCTGTTAATTCTATTAATCTAGAATTAAATTGATGTGTTTCATAATTATTTTCCATTTTTTCATACAATTAGAAATGAAATTAGATTTTCTCATTTTGTTGCTCTAAGATGAACCGCTTTGGTACTGCTCTTGTTATTATCTAAAGGTAACATACTCTTGATACAAAATATGACTAAAATCAAATTGATGAATATGAAATAATTCCCACATTTTTTCCTGGTTGTTATGTTAGCAGCGCTATAAGTAATGTCATGTCCATTAATCCAGCTAATGTCTCTGTGAGTAAACTCAACATCAAAAGGAAACAACATGACCTGCTTAGTTGATGCCTCTGCATCTTCTTTTTCTGAAGTGAGTTTACCTTCTTGTCTGCTTTGCCTCCCAAACTGTACAGTGAATGTATCCTATGGGGTATCCTAGATCTGCTGACAAGTCATGAATTAGACAGTAGGAATCCATAAACTTGTCTACCTCTTCTGTAGATCATTGTTGTTTTTATATTCAGTCACAAGACAATAATTTGGGGCAGTGTAAGAATGGAAAGGAAATTAAAAATACGTGTTTGTATGTATTTATATTTATTTGTATATACTGATGGATAATGTGTTACAGATTCCTCATCTCCTATAATAGATGCTTAATATATCAATTCAGTTGACTGATATGAAATACATCAGCAACAAATCTTTCTCTGTTCTCTAAGAAAAGATACTTCCTATGTTTTTGCAGAAAATATTTTAGAAAACAATACATTAAATATGCTGGAATACCAGTTAAAACAATAATACACAAGCCTCATAAGATAATAGAAATCAGTTTTCTTCTGAGATAACAGTATGCAGGAGAAATTACAGATTTTTGTCCCTTTTTTAGTGCCCCAAAAGAAGAAAAGGAGAAAGAAAGAATTTAACCATTCAAAGAAGAATCCCTTAAACTCAAACAGAATGAATATGGAAAATTTTAATTTAGGCTTCAAGTAGTCATTCTTGTAGTCCAGGAAATGCAATCAAAAGGATTAAAACATCTCCAGCTGATAAAATTATTACTTTATGTCATTGTAAGCAGGTAGAAATAGGATGATTTGAACAATTCTGTCAATGACTACCAGTTGATTTAATTAGTATCAGTAATAACAAACATTAAATTTCTGCATATTTACCTGAGGATATAACCATATTACAAATTGAGAGCACCTCAGAAACAGCCTAAATCTTGGAGGTCCTCAAAGAAAGCTCCTGGGGAGTGTGAAGATGCACCACAAGGAAGCACAGAGCTCCATCACAATGAGAATCCTCCCAACAGGGATCTTCACATAGTGAAATGGAAAACATTTTGCAATTGCTAAAAAAAATCATGACAGGGAGTTGGCATTGTCATGTAGTTTCCTTAAAACTCAGTAACAGATTTGCTGGATTATGCAAGAAATGTTTCACAATCACTCTGCAAATGATTTTAATTGATGATTTAAATCCATGTAAGACAAAACGCTGGTGTATCCTTGCTAGGTCACCATTACTCACAAAAAGGCTGTTTTGTCTTTCATGAGGTATTACACACTCAATCATGTGTACTAATATTTTGCTTCAGAATTACAAACTTTTCGATCAGATCAGAATTTGTATAAACCCTTATTTGTATTTCAACTAAGTTGTTGTCCACTCCGTGTTCTTACCATATGGTGAAAGATTTAACACAAGCTACAAAGATAATGTGATTATTTTACTAATTATTAACATTATTCATATTATTTGAACACATTTCTTTTCTTGCTTGGTATTGACCTAGCTTACTGCTTTTATTTTATGCATAAATATGTGTTTATTGTTATGTAATTTTATGTAAATGTAGCTTTTCCATATTCTATTCCAAACCGAGGGAATAAAAAATTCTTATCTGTTACTTGTTGCTGGAGACAATGTCATCCTCTCTAAAACTGTGATGATACACCACAAACCATGGGCTATAAACTCCTTTGTTAGGGATGGGAGTAATTCAGTTCTAACTTATTGAAAACAAAGTAAATTATTTGAAGCCTATCTTAGCAAAGCATATATAGATAGGAAGAGAAAAAAATTCGTAAGAGAAAATAGGTTGAAGGCATTATCATTCTTGTTCTGCAGTGACTAACATGGCAACTGGTTGGTTAGAACCTGAGTTATTAAGTTAACATGACATGTTAGCTTGATACACTTATTTTAAACTATCATTCTGTCTGCATTTTATGTAGCATGGTCTTTATCAGCAGAGAAACTCTGTGTTTATATATGTAAATATACTGTCAAGATTATGTTACAGTTATGTTGATACTAATGAAGTTAAATCTAGATGTCCTTTTTCAAGAATAAAACAATTTAATTCCAATAGCAAATTAGTACAGACTATTTTTTAAACACAGTTTATGCAGACGCTTTTTATAAATAATTTGTACTTTACTTAACAGAACTGTGACTAAAGTATGTTTTTAGATAATTGATAATACATCAACCTGGCTTAGTCATAAGCATACAGCTGAGAGAAGCTTTCTGTAGCTAGAGTCATTCAGATCTCCAAAAATGGAGTCAGCCCAGTGACAACTTTCTCACTGCTGACCTCCTCACATCAGATCCCAGGAAAAAAAAGTGATATTTATGAAAATCTCTAGGAAAACAGTTTATCAGATATAGTAATATATCTTGATATAACCTAGAGCAGATTGTCTTTTGATACTTTACACCACTCTTGCATATTTTTGCAGAAGTGACAAAAACATCAACTAATGCCATGTAATTCCATAAATATTCTGCAAGGAAAAACATTCTTTAGAGATTAATAATTTAAGCGATCCAAGAAATATTGTAAAGTAAATAGCTCACAATTTAGTTGCAACACAAGTACACTTGTTGAGAATAGAATATGCCAGAAAGTACTGAGTACTTAGACTTTGACAAAAATGTGTAAAAAAATGTGCAAAAAAGTCAAAAAGTCACAATTGCCACATGACCTCTTTGGACTCCAAAAATGAATAATTGTTTCCATTCTGTACACTGGGAACAAATATTGGGTAGAGAAAGTGCTGGAAAAAATAAATGAGTTCTCAGCCATGTTTGTGCAGGGATACGTATGACACCCTTTCTGCCTGTTCCATTAACATTACTAAAACAAGAATCACATGCTGTCAGGAATTCTTCATACAAGCTAAGCTCCTTACAACAGAGGGTTATGACTGTTTATTTTCCATCTGGAACTGTGAATCTTGTAGTTGTGACTACTCAGTGGCTAAAATTCCCAGAGTTTAAGATGCTGTCTTAGGAAGGGTTGGTCTGTCTAGATGGAACTGACGTGCTTGCCAGTTCTCAAAACCAGTAAGTTATTGTGAAACGAGGTGGGTGAGTGTAGGGAAGGTCCTCATACCTAGAGCAGTATGCTTTGACACCTGAACAGATAGGTGCCTAAGAGGAAATTCAGGATCAGGAATTCAGTCACTGCACTTCTTTCAATGTGGATTTAGCAGCTTTCTTACCAGCTTTTCAAACACAGTATCACTTCATGGATGCACTGGCTGTAGATGAAATGGAGATGTGCAGGTGTGTAACACTTTGAGTCTTTCCAATGCTCAGTTAGGACAACATGCTTTGTCCAGTTTTTCACTGGGGATTTTAGAACAGGGGAGCTACAAGGACAGAATTATGCTGCCCCGTGACATAAAATGTAGAGGCTATTTTCCAAGCATAAGTGGTGCAGCAGGCAGATAGAGATCCCTGTTCTGTCACACACAGAGAGGTGGTAGTTTTAAACAGACTGACAGAAACCAAGGTCCCCACTCCTCCAAGCTATTTTAAAACCAGCCCCACAGAATTGTGGAAACAGGGCATTCAATCAATGAACACATTCAAGTCCTTGCTGGTATGATTTCTTTGTGTAGGTACTTCAGACTCAACCTTTTGCACAGCCTATAGATGGCTGTTGGATAGATGGGGTGGTTTTTGCACTGAGGGGTGACTGGTCACCACCATTTATTGCCTTCTAACTGAGGCTGTTGTCATATGCCCCCAGGGACCCTGCTGAGTGACCTCTTTGACTGTCCATATCTAAATCTAATTGTTGGTTGTTACTTGAAGTGCTGTTATCACTCTCTTGTTTCCCATCTGGAGTATGTTACAGGGATGTAATGTGTGTGTTAGTGGTTCATCTGTGGGATTTCTTTTTTTATTTCTCCCAGACAAAATTCAGCAATTATAGCAGGATAGACATAGTGCTTTCAGGTAGTCTTACCCCATAACACTTGCCTATGATTGTTTCCTTTTCCAGTGAATATCTACTAGCTAACTAAACAGACACGGGCAAATATATGCAGGTCTTATTTTATCTGAGCAATGCCTTTGGTAGGCTTCACCCCATGACACTATTTCACCTAAGCCCAAAGAATCTGAGTAAAATGTTTTGTTGTGTGCTCTAGCACTTTCTGACTTCAAAGAATGGCAAAATTCATGCATTTACCTCTCTCCATTTTGCTACTTGTGATGGTTTCCTTTGAAAGAAACCTCCAATGCTACAGTATTTTCCAAGCAAGTTTCCGGTATTATCAATACGAAGGCAAAGTAATTAGGGTGGCTTCTTGCCCTCTACATGTTTGACGTGTTTACAAACTATATTTTTTCATTTGTAAGAACGAATGTATTAAGCTAGATGCATTTGTAGACATCTAAGACATATTGTTGCTTGTAGAAAATTTCATCAATATGCAAATTATGTCTAAGTTAATTGTGGCAAAAAAAGGAAAGCTGTAACAAAAGATCATATTGCACATTAAATGATCTATATTTATAAAATACTGTAATAAAATTAATTTGTGCTTTAAAAAGCATATAAAATAAATATTGTGGTACTATGATTAATAGTAAAGTAGAAAATGATTGCTTTTGCAATACACTGAATGGTACACTCTGTGGCTAAGAATTTGGATTTATGGGGAACATGCTCAGTTTTGATTTACCATATGGACAATCTGTTCCTTACGCTGTCAAACTTCTGCAATTTCTTCTTCAATGACAAGGAACTGGCACATGTGACTTCATTCAGCTCCTGCTCATGTTTTGGCTGAACACAGCCCATATTAATGGCGGCAGCACCACCCGATCGATCCAGGTGAGAGTAACCTGTACAGGATATGATGGCCAGCAAGGACTGAAGGTCATTATGCAGCCTCTATCACCTGCAATTTGCTGTCTCCTGCAGCCATCATTTCTGTATACTGATTGTTCTGCAGTTTCTTCAGAATCCACTGACTTATGGAAGCAGTGCAGACACACCTTGCACACTAGAAGACACGGATGTGTCAGCTTCCAAAAAAAGGATTTTGAGCTGGCTCCAATTAGAGTGCTGAGAGTTTTGTGGCTGCCTGCGTCATACAGGGGATGACTGCACTTTGATGAGGATGAAGGACAGGCACTCTCACACTCAGCTAGGCTACAATTTTGCTCATAGGTCTGCACATTCATTACCAAGCTGAAAATTACAAACTGTGAGTAAGAGTTAGGAAATAAAGAAATTGTGAGATAGAAACCTCATGAATTAAGTGAATGCACTTTAGACTAACCTTTATGAAGGGGATTGTGCCATTCTGACTCATGTTTGTTTTCTTTCCTGACGAACTCATAAATTAAAGTTCAATTGACAAGTACATTGCTCTGCAAATTTGAGAGCTCCAGATACACCATGACAGTGCAGCCAATGACACTGTGGGGGAAAAGAAAAATCATTTAAGTGCAGGATATAAATCCCTGGTTTTTTTCAACATTAATTTGAAATAAAAATGCATACCATCTTTGAGTTAGCATTGACTTCTAGTTCTCATGTTGGACAAGCAGGTCAGCAGATGATACTTATATATTTTAAAACAGCCATATTAGAAAAGACTTCTCACAAGAAGGTGTATAGAAACTTTCTTTAAATTTTTTTCAGCTTTGACCCTTATTACAAAGTGGGAGAAAAGTATGGATGTCACCTGAATATTCCAAAACCTTGAATTTTTTATCTTGTGAAAGCTCTCTTGTTTTAAGATAACAAAGACATTAATGATACAGTTTGTTTGTAGTACAATTTTTATTAAAACTTATTAAATATCCGAAATTATTGTAAAGCCCTAATTTATTATTACCTTTTAAGACATTCTTATTAACCCTGCTACACAGACACATGTGCTCCAAAGTTTTGAGATTCTCCATATTGTTACAAATGTCCTAAGAGGGAATCTCAACCAACATTCTAAGTGACAGATGATTTCAACTTTGGGAATGTTAGCCAATATACACTTTTATTTAATCTCTTTCTCTACAGTTGCAGTCTCAGGATCTCTTGAAAAAGTATGGTCATTTAAAAAAACATTGTAGGTATGAACCCATTACACTGAATAAGTTTGGACCCTTATGGTGCATAGACACAATCCAATAGAACTGGATGTATTGGTCATACATGAATCTGATTCAGAATTTTCTCTTGAAGTTAGCTGTCCTTCTAAAATGTTTCTTGCTAAAACCTAAAGGTTTCATTAAAAAAAATTGTTCTAACCAAAACTTAGTGAAACCCTGATGAAATTTGAGAAGAGGCCATGCTGATATTTGATTACCTGCCAGGAAACATCAGTATTAATTGGTCGGGGTTTCAGGCCCTCTTCTCCCTGTCCTGCTTGTGAACAATGTTGATACCCTCAGGCCTGCCATACTACAGGGTCTAGACTTTTCAGTGACATTGGTTTCCCCTGGTTATGGGTGAACCTTTGTGTGTGACCTAACTGTATCTTTTGAAATTTAATGAAGGCAATAAGTTACGACATTTAAAGCTCCATGACTATTTATTTCATTTCAGTCCTACTTCATGTGGGAATAATAGCCGGTAAGGCACTGGTTTGTAAGATATATCGTGTAAAAGGAAATCTGTATGTGGAAAAGAATACTCTTACAAAATTTTGTCAGCATTGGTTACCAAAAAAATATAAGTACATAAAAACATTCCCCCCCCTTGGCCCTGAACATGTGTACAGATTTTACAGAATTTTATGCATAAATATGAACAAATTATTCTCAGGGTAAAATACAGAAAAGAAGAAAGTGACCTAAGTTGAATGATGCCTAGTCCCAAGTCATCTGACTGTTCATTATTTAGAGGTAAAATGAAACAGTCATGAAAATTATTCATCCTGATTTTTCAATAAATGCCTGTGTTATGAATCTGATTTTACCCTTATCAGCCAGTTTTACATGGAAAGGAATTTGGCTGCATGTTTGACTAACCATTCTTTATTTAAAAGTGTGAAAATAAAAGGATATTGAGGTTTTTATATGAGTAGTAGGATGAAGCTTATCACAGCTGATGTAGAAAACAGTTTGTGGATACAGATCAAAGTAAATTGCAAGAGGCTCTTGAGTATCTCACATGTGAATGAGTTAAAAGAAAAACCAAAGAAACTCACTGAAGTGAGAAACGAGTCTGGCTTAGTGCACACTTAAATGCATTTTTCTCTTGGTTTTCATAATACCTTTTTTCAATTTTTCACATTCTGAGCATATGTTTTATTTTAAATTTTTCTACTCAGGCCTAGTAATATCTTGGCTTCAAGGGAGGAAATCTCACTGTCACCAAGGGGCAGGAGGCTAGCAGAACAGATGGAAGGGGAAGAGATGAAGGATTTAGATGTAATTCTGCCAATTCAGTCATTACGTGTAAGTAGGGTTGTGAAACTTGTGTATTAGTTTACTCTGCATCTGTGAGATGACTGTGAAGGCTAATCCAATTTGTACATGTCTTGATTTTTTCTAAATAATAATTTTTAAAATATCTTCTCAAATCCCAGATAACTTCCCATTGTTTTCTAACCATATAGAAGAGAGGAAAAAGGGGCATGAATCCCATAACATCAGGGATTTTAAACAAGATTGGTAGAACAGATGAGACTTTGGGGGATAAGAACAGATATTGAAGTAGGGGTTCACAATACATTGTGAAGGTTTAGACAACATCTTTTGCAATATGTACATGAAAAATAAATCAAGGAACTGGAAAATTTTAACAAGTACATGACAGCAGTCTGGATTATTTCCAGGGATCATATCTGAGTTATTGTTTCTAGTTCCTCACTTTTCTGACAACTGAAATTTCAAAAATTAGGGAACTTGATTTATAAGTTAGTTTGCTAACTAACAAATGCTGGGTTTTCTAATGAAAAATACATGAGGGATTTTGCAGGTGTTAATTTTGACAAATCCCTTAACACCCTGTTAAGATACTGAGCAAATTCAGAGAAAATTGTGGAAAAACATGTTCTGCCTGATCTTTTTATTCCCGCATGCTATATTAAATAACTATTTTCTGCATGTCTAGTATGCTGAGCAGGATCAGGATATATACTCTTCTACTGTGACCTTCCAAGAAATATTAGACACATAATTTATGAGAGGCAGAATGCAACCAAACCATGAGTAGGTAAAAAAAGTCAACTCCAGACAGTATAAATAAATCTGTGACTTCAAGGAAGGTCATGCCATGTTTGATTTATACATTAGCCTGTGAGACAACACTGGCAAAATCATTGATTGAGGATGTGAGGGAGGAGTTATTTGCTACTGGCTCCTGCTTTATCTTTTCATCCCACAAAACTCCTAGATATTTTCATTCCCTGACTTGTTAGATTTTGTGTTCTTAGAAAGACTTAAAGAAAACCTTACAGCTGAAAAATAGAGTTATAATTAATAAAAGGATACCTGCAGCAATAAAAATTACAAGGTGTTTGACTTTGACCCTATTACCATATCATGATTATCACAACATCCTACAAGGAAGTATTGTTTTAAAAGGCTTCAAAATGAGAAGAGGTCGGTTAATTTCCTTTTCTCAGTTATCTGGGATCATAGTCTTGTCTCTCAAAGCGACAATAAATATACTATTAAGATTGAATCTTCAGGAGAGAAAGGAAAAGGAAGTATTGTAAGGAAGAGAGGCAAAAGATGGTAAAATCAACATTAGCAAGTTATTCTACTTTTCTTTGGTGTCATTTAAAAATATATATATACAATTTTATAAACTTATGAAGTTTAAAATTCCTGTCATTGTGCAACATAAAATATAACCTGGTTTGGTTTCTCTTCTAAACTGATGATATATAGAAGATATTAGTGCGACATAATTAAAGATGGAGATTACCTGGTTCTCTGTTAATCAGAAATATCAGTATTTTCTACAGCATGTGACAAGCTTGGAAAAAACATCTCTGACAGCAAATATAAAAGTAATGCAGATACTCAGACAGGCCTCTCAGGGTTCATAGCAAGTCAGTAACATTATGACCATTATGTCTTTGTAGTTTTGATATGCTTGAGCTGGGACCATCTTCAACCAAAGCCCAGTAATTTTGCATAGACAATATGGTAACTATAACTAGATGTTACAACAGTTTTTGCAAGCACTGGCATACTAATCTGTAACTGAACTGAAAACTCATGTGAAAACTCATTTCTTCTCTCTGTACCTAGAACAGAGAGAACATTTCTTCTCTCTGTACCAATATTCTGTGAAAAAATAATTTAGTTCTCAAATCTGTAAACTGAGATTGTAGACAGACAGAGTCCTGCAGACTCAGAGAGTTATGTAAATGTTTCTGCTGGTTTCTCTTAGGAAATGCCAGTCCAGCTGGAGGTATTGCCCACCCAATTGTCAAAGAGGAGCTAACTGTGTGGGTTTTCTTCAGTACTGTTCAATAAAAAGTAAAAAAAAAAAAAACAGCATAAATTAGTAATGAAATTATGGGGTTTTCTGTATGGGTGAGTAAGGAACACTTGTCAGTGAATGTGATTAAAAGTAATCCAATTTGATTTGACCATGTGTGTTACTTTGTTAATAAAAATTCCTGCATTTTTAGATTCACAGTAGGAAGTCAGGAAAACCACATGCTGCACCTAAAATACTAACTTTCATTATTTCCCCCCCCTTAAATATTCCTGAGACTTTGATTCTGCCTGGTAATAAACAAACCCTGCTCAGTCCTGTTATGATAATGAATAGGCAATATATTTTTCAAGTTTCAGCAGAAATACTAAGTTATTATATACATAGTTGATATTTGTGTCTCATATTGTTTTCATTCTGGTGGTAGAACCTTGCTTGAAGAATTTGGGTTTGAAAACACTGCCAGATTTTCCCATCATGTGTAACAAGATGACTTGCTCTAAAAATTTTCTTCGAAGTTATAATTTTGGTATTTTCTGGAATCTCATTGACTTTGACACAAAAAATAGAATACAATAGTCGAATACGGAACACACTTATTTTACAGGGCACATCAGACATAAAGTAAGAGCATAACACATAAACATAACAGATTCTATTTATCAACATCTTAAAAGAGTACAGAAACAAGTTTTTCTCCAAACACTTTAAAAGTTCTTCCTTATATGGGATTTAATTTCAATATATTTTATCTCACTATTATAAAATGGCCCTACAGGTAGATATATAATGAAGAACAAAAGATATCATGCAGACACAGAAAATTTACTAGAGTCACTAAGGCTCCGTAAAACTTCCCATAAAAATGATCCTATTTTTCAGTGTAGGGAGAGTTTCCAAGACGCTTCCCTTGAAAAAACCCTTCAAATATACTCTAAGATGACCTTTACTGAGCAGGGATGTTACATCAGATGACCCACTGTGGTCCCTTCCAGCCTCACTTGCTCTGTGATTTTTCTGCCAAGAAGTCTTTGCCAGCTCCAGTGTCTTAAATGTAACTAGTGGGTAGGTATCATTCTCTGATTACTAGTAGTGCAAGACACAAGTGGTATCATGGGAGACTGCCCTCATTCTCAGAATAAAATGTATTATCAGTTCTCTGGATTCAAACAAAATTGCAGCAAACGTTCATCAAAGGAAGACATCCATAGAGCATTCCATGTCATATACTTATTTTCAGGTATCATAATGTAAGGTATATGTATTCCTAAAAACCTAACAGTGAGAAAAAGTATTTCAAATTATTGATGACTGTTATTCCTGCTGTGGAACACCAGTTAACACCAGTTAACATGGAAATCGCAATTAAAGGAATTAAGTCAGTTTAGCGACACTTCAGGAGCTGAGCCAAACAAGGAGTAAGATGGAAAAGGCAGAAGCAGCAGGATGTAAGGCTTTATTTAGATAAATTGTAGTTTATTGAAAAAAGGTAAGAATGAAGGACTGAGACTACTGCTAGAGGCGAGAGTTTGAAAAGATATCTACAGAGGAACTGGACACAACACAATACAGTGTACCTAGTGTATATTAATCTTCTTAATGAAGTAATTTTCAGTGATCTGTAACTCAGAGAATTTCTTTACCAAAGGTACTATCTGTGTGCTTTGTAATCCCTGGCTAGGTGTATGGGCCCACCTAAAAACCTATGGAAATTTGCTGTGATTGTTCATAGTTTAATATTTGCAATGCCTTTTTATAACAATCCCTCTAAACAAATACGTGGGAATTTGTATTTTTTTAATGCAAAGAGAATTCTATTCGCTGATAAGATTATACTTTCTCTTAATCCATTTTACCAGAAGAGGAGTCTGAATTGGGTATTAATACATTGGGGTTTAGTTCTACGCCAATTTATTTTTTTCTGAATATTGATGTGTACTATTTTATAAGAATGGAGGAGTATCTACAGCTTACTGTAAATATCTGCTGGCAGGTAGGCAGAAATACCGGTTGCCAAATATACAAACTGTTCTTTTATAACTTGGAACCATTTTCTTGGTGAGGAAAAATCACACAATTTTTGTTCATATGAGTATTTCTGTATGAACATTTCCAGTGAAGATGTAAAAGGAAATGTCTAATTGGTTGATATCAGAAAATTATGTAATGCTGATCTTTGAAAACTTATGATGAAAAAAGTGAATCATCAAAATGCAATTTCCATTTTTTTTTCAAATGATTACACTTTGCTTTAAGAACTACATGGAAAGCAATATATATTTAAATTTTTCCAAGACATACTTTTTGTCACAGATTCTAGTTTCAAAGATGTTTTGCTAGCATTTAATTTAGAGTGCTATCTTTTAGGTTTATAATCTACATTTTGTATTGGCCTTTTTTTTGCAGTAGATACTATTGTATACACCTGATAAAGCTACCTTTCCGTTTTTGTCTGTAGTTAATTATAATTCGTACTGTATGTGATATCTTTCTTCATACTGAAGTTCTCAGAAACCTTTAGTTCTCATTCCATAGCCTTTTATATATGTTGAAATACAGACAGTGATAAGGACTGTAAATAGTAATCCTGTTTCCTTCACATGAAGGACTGTGGAATACCTAGGTTTGAATATATGTGCAGTACATGACTGAACTTCAAAATGAAGTAAAATTCGAAGATCCGCTTATTTCTAAGATCTGGATTTGTGTCGCTTAGAGGAAGTAATATAATTTCATTAATGCATTTTAATGGGCCTGAGAATAAAGAAAGTTTATTTCCCTTTTCTGGATTATAAAGGAAAGTTTATCTTCAGTAAATTCACCATACTTTTTTCCACAGCTTTGGGTAACTTACATGACTTAAGTGGTTGGCCTGTTTTATAGATTTCAGCATAAAAATCAGAAATTATTATATTTGCTAGTGAGAGCTAACTTTTCAAATCCAACTGTGAAAGTAAAAATGCTGGCTTTCCAGAATGAAAAATATACCAGGAAATTGGACACTGGAAAATATGTTGTGTATCTTCAATAGAACAGCTCACTTTCAATATTAATGAAAAGATGAATTCTTTTAGAAAATTATACAAATTTGCCAGGTTGGGACAGTGATATCTGTAGAACAGATCTGTCAGGAACATCTGAGAGTTTGTTACAAATATGTGTGTATGGTTGTATTTATAATAAATGGCCATACTATTGTCATAGCATGAAACAAAATGAAAGAAAACATCAAATGAAACAAACTCAGGGTGTGCAGGGAAAGTATAAATGTTAAGTGGGATAAACACATTCATCTTTGTTGAAAAGATTATTGTGGGTATACTCCTAAGTTTTCTTCTTTTTCTTCTGGTTTTTTTGGGTTTTATTTTTTTGTAGGTGGGTAGGTTGATTGGTTGTTTTGGTTTGCTGTTTTGGTGGTTTATTTATTTTATTTGATGACAGAAGTAATTCGAGTAGTTACCTGAACAGACGTTATCTTTCCACCAAGAAAATGTTTACCTTAAATTAGCACTTAAGGGAAGAAATTACTCAGTCCATGGTGGGGAATTAATGGAGAAAAGTCCATACATTTCTACAGAAAAATGTGGAACAAGTAACCACTACTTAAATCAGATTTTCTGTGCATGGTCAGTCAGCCCAAGTTTCAGTTAACTGCCCTTTTGTATATATTATTAGTTTATAGAAAAGACTCCACCTGCATTGCTGTTCTTCTTGAAAGTACCAGTTATTGATGATTTTAACATTTCTAGGCATAGGTTTATTATAAGGACTGCTCTGAATTCTGCTTTCCCAGCAGAAATTGCTTTTTTTGGTTGTATAATATGGCACACGGTTCTTTACAAGAATGGTTACAATAGAAGTTATTTAGCCTATTTATTCATGGCAATTTACTGAACATTAGTGTAAATTCATGGAGCTTTAGCTACCAATAGGTAGCTGAAGTGTCCTGTTAGCTACTGGGAAAGAAAGAAATGAGACAGCAACCACCTGTCAGGATAGTAAAACCAGGTGTACACTCTTCTGTGTGTCATAACAATCCTCCAGGCAGGCAACAGAAAGTAAAGTGGGATGTGGTTTCAGAGACAGGGGCTGCTGTTCATAGTTTATTTTATGCCACAAAAGTATGAATGTTCTCAGGTCGTTAACAAATAATTTATATGTGTGTATCGGGTGAAGAAAATGCTAACAAGTAGTGTTTGAAAAATCTGTTGTATTTGCCCTCAGTCAGCTTACCCTGTTGACTGAAAGCTGGCTACAGAATAGAAATAGGGCAAATAAGGAGATAAAAACATCTGATTGTTGAAACTTTCTTTTTCCAGGATATATGGAAAATTTTGCTTCTCCCAGTATAGTTTTATAGCTTTTTAAAATGTATTAACTGTTAGATTGTTAAAGATTCTTGAAGCTACAAGAGAAATTACGTGTTACGAATGCTTGAAGCCACAGCAAGAAAAATTAACATAAGTAAAGTATTTCAGGTTTATTCTACTTTCTTCCTTCCTTTCCCATGATTGGCTTTGTTTTTCTCCTTAAGAGTCAGATGTCTTCAAAATCCAACTTTCTTAGCTTAGGATATAGCAGCAGGATTTCACAGTTTTGTTTTTGTTTATTTTGGGTCTTTTTTGTTTGTTTTTCGAGCCAGGGGGTTGCTTGGTATTTTTTTCTCTGTTAAGTATTAGCTGGTCTGACTGACTTGTAGCTTTGCTACAAGCACATGCGTGTATATATAAAGTATAAATATACAAATTCTTACAATAATGGAATGATGGTATGCAGTTCTGTCATTAACGTGGGGGTGGTGGTGGAGTGAGATGTGGTCTCCTGAGTGATCCAAGAGCATCCCAATTCCCAGACAGACCCTTTTGGCTGCTGTATTCCACAGCGTCCAGAGAGACCTATTCTATCACTCCTGCTGTTGGGTAGCACTGAGATACTCACACACCCCAGAGCTTATAATAAGCTCAATGCGCTTACCAGAGATACAGAACTCAGATGGCTCAGTCATTTGGATGTATTTCAAAAGCATTTATTCTTCAAAGGGATCCTGGGACGAAAAAGGCCAAGGCACTCTGCGTGGCCATGGATATAGGGGTGAAGGGCCAATAGGGTTGGGGAGGAGGCGGGGAAATACAATGGGAAGCAATGGGATGAAGGGAGGGGTGGAGCGTGTGATACAATGAGAATCAATGAGGGGAAAGGAAGGGCGGAGTCAGGGATACAACAACAACCAATCAACATAGGAGGATTAACATAACCTTAGGGAGAGACCATGTAGCCAACACTCAGTTAGCTGCTGCTGTGGGACCCTCTTGGCTTCTCCCAAGATGGTTTCAGCCACCACAACATGTCACCTGCCTTATTAACATTTTTCTTTTTTTTTAATAACGTGTGTTAGGTTGAAATTTGTCTGCAATATTCTTTGTCACAATTCATAGATTATTTTCATTGAGGAAATATACAATTCACATGCTGGGGAGAATCTGGTCATCGAGTGTTTTCTCTGACTTCCAAAATCAGTGGCAGTTGTTTTCATGAAGTTCTATTTCTCTGATTTTTTAATTGTGCTGTGGAAGAACCTCTTACAGCCTGAGGCCAGTACTTATTATGCCTATAGTTAAAAGTTAGGTTAACTCACTTGCCAGTATTTGTGTATCTATAGTTTATCACTATGGGAAAAATCTTCCGACGTGACCTGGAAGAATATAATTCCAGTGCTTCTCCAGAAGAAAAGCAAACATAGACTTGCTGTGTCAGTAAATTGAATGACCTGGGACTGTGCTCTGGCCTTGGGGTCAAGGGCTGATATAACAAGACTGATTTAACTAATAGGCATCACCATTGCTCAAAGCACATGTTACGCAACTGCCTCAGGCGTGTTGTTGCCCATATTTCTGTATCATGACAAGCGTTGGTTGCCTACTACCGCTGTAACTTAACAGATGGTAATTTCTTACATCCTCCCGGTTTCATGATCTAGATGGGCCTTTTGTTTTCCACACCCACTCTGGAGATCAAATATTACCCCAACAGAAGTTAGTGGAAGAAGCTTCCCTTCATTCATTGCTACCTCTTCCACACTCTGAACCTGTACTATATAAGGATGAAGTGATTGCCATGTCACACTAGTAGGACGAACAAAGCCCAGGAGACTTCCATGCCATGCATATCCATAATCCACTGTATCAGCGCTTTGCACAGGACAAGCACCTTGCTCTGTTGCTATGCACATGTAGTTTTTGACAGATGGTGATCTACCTGCTGCATTTGCTGTGAAACAATGTCATTCTGTTGCAGTGAAAGTTTCATGCCAACATTTCTTCCTGGTTCTGACTGGTTCAGCAACACTGTCACCCTAAGGCATGTATATATCACCTCCTTCATTCTTTCTGATTTGTGAGAACCAAGCAGTTTCACTCACTAAATTCTAACTTCAGGCCTGATCCCACTACCGAGCTTGATTCTCCCTCATTTACGATCTTTTGAATGAGCAGTGCCTCTCATGGAATATGATGAATCAGAACAGACAGCCTAGAATTGAGAATTCTCTTCTCAACATAACCTGACTAATGTGGACAGCACTGCTGAGCACACTAGAGAGGTGGGTCAAGTTGCGTACCTCCATGTATCTAATCCCAAAGCTGTTGTGGAATGTCAATAGCCACCATGCCTCTCTCCATGCATTTTGCAACTGGAGGTTAATAGTGAAAGACTGCTTATGCCAAAAGTCTTTCACTTTTGCCCAGTTACACACAAGACTCCACATGGACTCAATCCTTGGGTATGTCCTCTTTGACTCTGACAGATCCCTTAGCTATGACATTTTTAGACACAGCATTCAGCCTGGAGAATTGAACCTTGGGGGGCATGCTGAATAAGTATGGCATTATACCTCCTGCTGGTGGTGGATATTCTCAGACCTTTCTGTGCTAATTCTCAGACCTTTCTGTGCAGGGTGGGAGAGTGTTTTTAGGGCTGGCTAAAACCACACATGTTGACAGTCATAGAGGCATTTCACAAGAGCTAACTTTACAAGAGGGTTTTGCTTCCACTGTTCATAGAAGCAGGAACATCTGACCAAGCACTGGTGCAGCACAGGCCAGGGATAGAAATTTCAGGCATGGACAAGAATTGGTTTTAGGACAATAAGAAAGTTGGTGTACATTTCAGGCAAGGCTTGAAAATTCAGTTTAAGTACATAGTTTTCAAGTAACACGGTAGCTAGTTAGTACTTTAATTTGTTTTTTAGGCTGTTTTTTAAATACTATTTTATAGTGACACCCTATGCTTCCTCTTTAGAACAGTATCTACAGGGTAACTTCAGATTGTAAGTTTTGGGGGTTCTTTTGTTTGGTTGGGTTTTACTGAATTTTTTGGAGCAAAAAACCACAAAATCTTCTGAGTTGACCTTGAGTTCTAAATTTAATCATAAATAACTATTACACTTCCATGCATTTGTAAGGCTAACTGTAGGAAAATATTCTAGTTGAGACAAAGAAAATCTCACAACCTTTTAACTTACTCATGAATAATTTTAATTTCTTGTCTCTTGATAATGAGTGGAAGAGAAGCACAGATTCACAGATTTTCTGAATGGAATGTAACATCTCTTTTGGCTTTCTTTTTTTGTTTGCTTTTTTTAAAAAAATTATTACATTAGATAGAGAGCAGGAAACATTTATCCTTGGATTATGCATTTGTCTAATCTACAAATGGATGCTGAGTATAACATCTTGTGAAAGCAAAATTACATGAAGAATGCTATTTAGTAATGAAAGGGAGGAGTTGTATACCTCCTAGAAAAAAAATGGGGCATTTTAGAGAGATGAAATGCAAGCAAGTACTCTTAATATGCTAAATGTATAATTACCTATGGCAGATAAACAATTTAATTCAAAGGAGAAAAAAACATCTCCTCTAACTAAGGGGGGAAGAAAAGGAAAAAAACCCACTTTTTTTTCATGAATGATTATCACTTCAATCCCTCTGTGGGATCTGTACAGATTAGATCAAATTTCCATGAAGTGAGGATACTTACATCCAAGTAGAAATCATGATTGACACTTTTTCAAGAAGGGAAGAGTAATTTCTGCTATAACTTCAGTTAAGCTCTGGAATTTGTTTAGTTTCTTTGCTTAAGAATTTTATAAATATTTTGAACTATGCTGTATGGTTTAGACAATACAGATAAATAGTTTTTCTATGTCATTTGCCTTAATTTGGGATAGTGAGCAATCTGAAGTAGCTGCATTTAGAGAAGGGTTCTTATCATTTAATGATTTAATGATTTAAAAAAGTAAGACCTGGAGCAACAGAGTATATTTTCATTAGAAAACAAGCCAGAGGTATACCATCACAAAGGCCTGAAGAATTAAGTAACCTCTAGGTGACTGTGTGTGGCCTTGCAGACTTCTGCTATACAATATCAGATAAACACTTCAACTCCCACTTCAACTTCTCTCACAGGAAGAGAGTCCCAGAAGCATACTCACAAGTACCAGCTTTGGAGGATCAGTTCTAAAACTTTTCAGAAATACAGTGCTACAAGCCCTTCAAAGTCCAGGGAATTTCTAATTTTGAAAGTCCCAAAGTTCTTATGGCTTTATGATAATTTATACTGCCATGGACATCAATAGCATAATTGAAAAAAAAAAATCACAGTTTGTAAAGGTTCTGTGGATAGTATTTAAATAAACACAGAATATTTTGTTGTACTAGTGCATCATGCTTGATTTAAAGGGATTCCATGGACCTTTTTGACTTCTTTCCCTCAGCGAAGTTTGACAATTACTCAAACATAATTTTGAAGACAATATTAGCTAGTGTTGCTGCAGACCTTTCATATTTATCAAGAGTTCCAGCCAATGGGTGGCATGTCAGAAAGTGCTGTTGGGTAAATAAACTGGTAATGAATTAGGGCACTGTAAACCTAGAGCATGATGGCAGAGAACAGAGCAAGATTAGCAGAGTTTCCAAAATTGCTGTGAGAGCTGCTACTCAGTCTCTGCCTGGGAAACAGCATCTCTCTTATTTAATGAGCTAACTCATCTACCATTCTGTGCTCGTGAAAGTTCATAGCCTGTTTAAATGCTTCCATAAGCAACTATCTGGAAAGAGCAATTTGAAAATGCAGTCTGCAAATATGGGAAAAGTCTGAACTGTGTGGCTGTGATTCAATCTCAGTCCTTTGGGTATATGCCAGAGTAGTTAGGCTGATGTCAGAGACAAGAGTAACTGACAACAAACTAGCCTTAAATTGAAAGGAAATGTTTGTTTACAATATATAGTAACTAATTTTCTCAGTTATATTCTTGTCTTGGTTTGAAAGAAAGGTGTCTGCTAAGGAAGAGGGGAACCTTCCTTAGAATAGAGAGTGTGAACCCCCTTCTCTCCAAATTATTATAACTTTGGAATCAAAGGCTTTAAGGCAAAGATATGGGAAAAGGAATAGCAGTTCTTTGCTAGTATCTATAACAAGGCAAGCAATCAATAACAATAGTAACAACGAACAGAACCAAAAACTCGGTGGCAGGTGTTTCTGGGCTGCCAGGCACTTTCCTGTTTGGTGCAGTCACAGTCACAGCCAGCAGGGGCGCTGTTGGCTCCCCGCTGAGAGAGGCAGGTGTGATGGCACCCGAACAGCTGCAGGCAGTGCTGTGGCGTGAGGTCAGGCTAGTCTTACGAGGATAATGGTGGACGGGCTGGGCAGGGATGGCGTGCAGATGGACGGGGCGCAACAGGGGGCTCAGANAGGGCAGCGGCAGCCGGGTCCCCTTCTGCTGCAGAGCAGCTGGGAAATGCACCCTCCTAGAGGGGAGAAGGGGCNTGGCGTGCAGATGGACGGGGCGCAACAGGGGGCTCAGAGCAGAGAGGTGGAATGGCGGGGTGGGCTCAGCCGAACAAGCCAGCAACAAAGGTGGAAGACACTCCACAGTTGTGGCAGGCAGGGTGGCAGGGCAGCGGCAGCCGGGTCCCCTTCTGCTGCAGAGCAGCTGGGAAATGCACCCTCCTAGAGGGGAGAAGGGGCTTGGAATCCCATGCCCCTTTTCCCCAAACGAAAGCTCACCCACCAGGCAGAGAAAAACCAGTGCAGAGCTGGCCTTTTTTAACAGTCCTAGCCAAAAAGCAGACAACAGCTTTTTACCACTGCTCTCTTTTCCAAATCAGGCAAGCCAGTGGCTCCGTTATCAATCCCCAGCTCTCTTGACCCCTCGCCCCACCTGGCCAAAATCTTTGTTTTGTAAGAGTAAATGGCCCGTAAGTATCTGATCCTTAGTTGCCCAGCAGCAGAATGGGGAAAAATTCCATCCCCTCCTAGTCTTCCACAATTCTTTAGGTGACATCTTTGGATGTTGTTTACATTTTTAAACATTGTTTTTCAAACTATTAATTGAAACCGAGGTGACTCATACTTCATTTGATCTAAACTTTTCCCCATTCTTGGTTCTGTTCTCAAACTTAATTTTATTAATGGATGACAAGAACACAGAGGTAATAACATAAATGAGAAAGGGAAGCAGTTGTCTTTCTTTTATTACTTACTGAATTTTAGGTTGCTTATATACCAGTAGGCAAAGCCAAAATAAAACTACAATGACATTCCCTTCATTCTCTATTTTCTGTGCACAGAATCCATGAAATCTCAGATCTCCTTTTACTAAAGATGAATATCTTTCTAACCTTGAACAAGAATTTACTAAAACAGAGATCAACTTTTAGTGAAGTATAGAAACCAGGCTTAGAATATACCTGCATTGCTTGCACAGTACTATTATTAATAAATGCATAAACAAGAAGAGCAAGAAGCAGTGCTTACTGAAGTTGAGCCAAACTTTCAATTACTTACGTTTTGAGTTTAAAATTTGGAGTTTTGATCTGCAGCTGAAACTCAAAGCCTTCAAAGAACTGCTATCCATTCATAAGATGTTTTTCATTGAAATCTTGTGAGAAGAAACAGCATTCTGAAAACTTACAGTCGTATGAGTCCCAGTGACTGCAAGGTCACTGATCCTCCATAGGAGATATATCCCAACTGGGAACATTACTTCTGCTTTTGTTACTTAAAATATCTTGATTTTTGACAGAAAATGTGTTACAGTCTGAGTTGTTAGCTCTAAGGTTAGAGAATTCCACATTTTCGTCCACCCATACATCATGGTTTCATTGTGAAAATCCTTATGAAGGAAACATTCCACAACCTGCATATTAGCTACTGTATGCTTTCATTCTAAATGAATTTTGTTTACCAGCAATCTAGTGTGAAAGAATTAAACAATAGTGATACAGTTTTGTTCCCAATACACATTTACTTTTGAGATATTTTAACTCTTTTTATTCCTAGCAATTAGACCTATTCCATACGCCCTGAAGAAAGGGGCTTATGAAGAGAAACTATATGATTGCAGAATGAAAGTCTTGGTTTCTCTTGTCACAATAGTAATTTTCATTAGGGGTTTTAGTAAGCAATTAAAATGTTTTAATTAGAGCTGTTCAAGATGTCCTTCTGAATATTCAGTAGTTAATAGAAAGAAACTTGTTATCCCAGAGTATAACAGCAAGTAATATGAGGATGCTGGTGACACGAGTTAATTGCTTTATCACCATGATATAAAATATGTATTATTTATCACAGACAATGCAAAGTCTCCATTAGAAATAACCATAATTATTTGGTAACATGTTGCTGCTGCAGCTTTTCTCTTGGTAACTATGCAGGAAACCAATGAATTCATGTCCTCATTATACTGAAGTGTATCAGTTAATATGTGAGTATTTTCCAGCTCTTCCAATATTCTTTGTGAGAACGTTTTTATGAACAGCTTCTTGGGGCATAAATCAACCTTTTTGCTAATATATATCAGCTATATCAGCACTTGAGAACTACTTTTTATTCAGTCCTGTAGGTGGACTGAATTATTTTTGATTATTTTTAAATATTAATGCAGTACTGCACTAACTGTAGTGTGCAATATTGAAAGATACACTGAGCTCTAGAGACATTTGCAGATCAGGTTAATATGAATCTTGCTTTACTGTGAACTGTTTCCTACATTTGGTATTTAAGTGGAGAAATCTGCTCTTCTGTGATATTAACAACAACATTCCAAACAGGCAATATAGGTTTTGGCTCTGCAAGGTCATGGTCATTAGAAGGAACCAATTTATTGTCTTTCTCCATGGTAGAATGATATGCTGCAAGTAAGTTATCAAGTCTCATGAAAGTAAATGCAGTGTGTTTAAATGCACACATCTGTATTATCTTTACATTTCACAAAGTTTCTACCTATTTGTTTTTGGTAAAAGTGACAGAAAATGTATGAGGCTTTTATTACAGGTCACTGCACTATAAAACAATGCTTTTGCATGAAATCATACCCATATATATATAAATAAATCATGTTTCTACTGTTCATTTTTATTTCTAGTGGTGAACTTGGCAGTGCTAGGCTAGCAGTTGGATTCAATGATCATAAAGGTCTTTTTAAGTCTAAATGATTCTATGGTTCTGTGATACAGCAATTGCTCAGAATCACAGATTAGTCAGCCAGACAGATGACATCATTAGGCATATTACAATATCATGTACAGAGAAGCAACCTTACTCTACCAATTTCTCTGCTTACTTTCTTTAATAAATCAGCTCTACTTTTGGCACATTTTGTATTAATGTAAAATAATTGACATAAGAAAAAGCATTGTAATGGACAAAACTCCAGGTAGCTTTTGTACAATAGGGCTTTATTTAGTGAAATAAAGCATGTCACTGGGTAATTTCAAGGTAAAAGTGTAATTTACAGAATATTCTTACACAGAATTATAAGACTTTATTCCACCACTGAGTAAAACAGATAAATAATTTCAATTTTGTAGATCTGCAAATAATAAAATATAACTGCACATGAGATGGCCTTTTTCACAGAATCACAGGATAACAGAAGCATTTAGGTTGGAAAATATATACACAGTCATTGTGTTGAACCTTTGACTTATCAGCACCCTGTCAATTGGACCACAGCATTAGGTGCCAGTCATTTCCTGAACATCTCCAGGGATGGAAACTCCACAACATCCTCGAGCAGCCTGTTCTGATATCTGAAAACCTTGTCAGAGAAGAAATTTTTCCTGATGTCCAACGTGAACCTCCCCTGGTACAGCTAGAGGCCATTTCCTCTTGTCCTGTTCCTGGTTGTCTGGGAGAAGAGACTAACCCTCACCCTGCTATTCCCTCCTTTCTGGTAGCTGTAGAGAACTGTAAGGTCTCCCCTGAGTCTGCTTTTCTCCAGGCTAAACTCTGACGCCTTCCATCCCTCCTCATGCGACTTGCTCTCTAGATCCTTCACCAGCTCTGTTGCCCTTCTCTGGACACACTTCAGCACCTCAAAATCTTTCTTGAAATGCAAGGCTCAGAACTCGACGCAGCATTCAGAGATGTAGCCTCACTAGTGCCAAGCAGAAATAACAATCACTTTCCTGGTCCTGCAGGCCACAATATTTTTGATACAGTATTTTTGTTATTTTAAAATTAAGTCTGCTAGCTGGACTTATGCAATGTTTCCAGGAAATGTTATATGTAAGTCTTAGCCATTAATTGATGCTCAATAAAAATTGATTTTGTCCAATAGCAATATATTTTGAAATTATAAACTTACTTCTCTTAATGGGAAAAGCTGAATTGAGTAATCCTTGACTTTTCTGTTATTGTGAAGTATGGCAGCTATTGAAATTTTATGTATAGATCAGTCATTGAGATTCCTTGCAGATCTGTGCAAGCATGATCTGTGTCTATGGCAGATGGATGATGCGCAGGTCTTCTGGACCTGCAGCCTGGCAGATAGTCATAGGGCTTGGATAGCCCTGCCCTGGTACTCAGAAGCAGGAGAACATGAAGGACATGCAACATCGGTTGCTGCAGTGCTTTAGATGAAATGAAATCTTTGTACTTCAAACTCCTCCTTTTTGAACTTCTTTGGTCTCCTGTGGTGATGTAGAGAGCAGCACCAAGTCATGAATCCAGGCAGGAAGAGGGAACTGGGCACTAGCATAGTAGATCTGGACTGGACAGTGCAGGTTGGTAGGAGAGCAGAGTCCCAGGACATGGGGACAGAGTGTATAGTGGAGACAGGCCAGGGTAATGAGTGGTGTGGGGTGATGAGACCTGTTGGAGCCTGCCTGTGTATGTGGCCGTAAGAGCCCTCAACAATATGCAGAGGGTCAGAGCCTGTGGCTGCTGAAAATCAGCAAGGCAGGGGCTGTCACAGCCTGCCCCCAGTGTCCCCAGTGAGGTAGGGGCTGTCACCGCCTGTTCCCAACGCCATCACAGTACTGAGCATTGACACCTGACAGCCATCCAGCCAGGAAGGCAGATGCCCCCACTACTGTAATGATCTATGTAGCCCTTTGTCGGTTTCAACAGACTGGAAGTGTGCCTGGAATTGTTACCCAGTATTAGTGATTTGAGTTCTGTCTCGAAGATCCAGCCTGTGTTTCTCTAGACACTCCTTGCACTTTTGTAAGATAGGAAGGGCATTTGCTTTCCTCTAGTCTTTGGGAACCTTTCTCATTTGCCACAATTAAAGATTGTTGCAAGTGACCTTACCATGACATCAACCAGCTCGCTCAGTACTTATGAGTACATTCTCTCGGGGCCCATGGGTTTATGTGTACCCAGCTTACTCAAGTATTTTCTGACCCAATCCGCTTTCACCCAAGATACATTTTCTGTGCTACAGACCTCCCCCCGGTCTGGGATTTTCCATGTTCAGTCTTGTTTGTAAAGACCAAGACAGTGACAATCTCCAGTAGTTCAGCCTTTTCCTGCATCTTGCATCACTGGGCTTTGTGCCTCCTTAATCCACAAGGCCAGCATTTTCTCCAGCTTTCTTTCTACTACTTCTGAATTTAGAGAAGTTTTTTTTGCTGCCTTTGGCATCTTCTGTCGGACTCAGTTGAGGTAGATTTTGGTTTCCAAGCCGTGCATTCATCCACACGTCCAGTTAGTGTCTTTATATTTATCTCAGGTTACCTCCACCTTCTTGTCTGTTTATAGCTCAAAGAAAGATGGAAACATTTGCCTTCATTGAGAAATATGAGCCATTATAAATGACAAAAGCCTTCTGTACTGTGACATTTTCCAAAGAGTGAATAATAAATCTTATCTATTTCTTCGTAAAATTCTTCTTCATTGAAAACCATTAAGCCTGAAGTGAAAGCAACATTGAGCCTGAACGTTAAGCCAGAAGTGAAACCAAACCAACCAAGCAAAAAATCAATAAAACATTTTTACAAATCAAAAGAAATAAAAATATGGATCTTTACAAATATGTCACATCTTTGTTGATACAAATTTTTCCTAAATGTTTATGGCACAAATTTTATGCCAGTTTTCCTGAAGACTGGCTTCCTGACATTAATACAAGTCACTTTTAAATATATTCAGAGAATATTTTTATATTTGAACTAGTCTAAAAGGAGCTGTGGGCAGTTTTTTTTATTTATAAATGCTACTCGGACATCTGTAGAAGAGGGCACAACAGTGCCTTTTCCAAAAATAGTATCCGAACCAATAATATACTAATATGAGCTCTTTTAATGAAAAACAAGCTGTTTAAATAAAATTTTAAAAAATTAAAAAATAAAAAAATATAAATAAATAAAACAATATCAACATTGATAGTAATAGTAATAATAATAAAAATAACTCAAAAATTATGATTTTTCAGCCTTTCAGAAACAAAGACTAGATAATTTTTAGTCTATTTTGGTAAAGAATGCTCAAAGGTTTATTTCCCATTTCAACATCTTACTTTTCTGTACTTGTAATCTAACTATGCATCATTACACTTTGTGGCTTAACAGTAAGAACAATGTAGTAGCCTAACAAAAGCAAGTAATGTATAAAAAACGTAGGTATTGTGCTCTAGGTTTTATATACTCTCAATGATCAAAGGTTTATTAATTTAATAACTAAACACTGAGAAATATGACTCTGAGCATTTACAGGTTAGACAGTACCACAGCATTCTTTCCCATGGGATTATCAGGGGTTTAGAGTGCTTCAGTAGGACTGCTAAGGTACCTAATACCAATCAAAGCACTGCTTTGACTATTAACAAGGATAAGGCTCAAGTTTCTTACTACTTGTGTCTAGAAATATACCAATGCATACTGTTGATGAAAGACTGGCTGAAGCCTTCCTCACCCAATACTCCTTATTAAACATCTCTGTGGTAGGTCTGCCCATAGCTGCCTCAGCCTCCCAAGCCGCCTCCAACTCTTTAGAGGGAGGAGCCCCTCTGTGGGAGAACCCTGGGGTCTGAGCGCCTGGGCCCACCCCTGGTTCTGGAAGGAAAGGCGTGCCCAGGTCTCAGGACCCACCCACTTTTCCAGTACCTTCTGTTAAGTTCAGTGTATTATAGGTTCTTGTCTATTGTACCCTCCCCTCTTCTGTTATGGTTGGTCCCTGAACCCTTGTCCCTCCCCTTGTCTCTTCCCTGATTGGATGACCCTTCCCCCTTATAAGCAGCTGCATAGAGACAGATCCAGGGATTCTCCTTCTGCTCTCCCTCCCGAACAGCCTCCACCTGGACCCCGTAATAAAGGAGAGCTTGGGGGAGACCCCCTCCCGCAACTCTTTGCCTCATCTGTCTCCTCTTTTACCATTGGCACCTCTGGCTGACCCCTCGCCGGGAGCAGCCCCACCTCGGTGGGGGCCCGCGGTGAGGCTTACGGCTCTTTGCCTGGCGAAGGCTGCAGGGGGGGCAGGCTACTTAGGCTTTGTGGGAGCGGCACAGGGAGATGTGAGAATGTACTTTATGAAAGGTCAATGATACACTGGTGATGCTTCACACTGACTTTCTAAATTAATAATCAGGGCTTCTATAGTGTCTGGATAGATGAATCTACGGGTGGATTATGCCTAACAAGTTCAAGGCAAGAAGGATGAAGTTAACCTTGTCGGTGTGCAGAGAAAACTTTCAAATATACAGCATATGAAAGAAGTGTGCTCAGGAATTCTGCCCTTTCCAGCTGGCAAGGGAATTTGTTAGACCTTCATGTGCATCTGTCCAAGCTGTAGTCTCCTACGGTATTTTCATCTCTTCCATTCCCATAATGAAATACTCAGAATATCTAGAGTCATGAAACATGAGCAAGAGATTGCAGAATATTGTACAGAGATGCCACAGACAGTACAAAGTGTCTGTTTAAATATAGGTACTTGTATTGAGGTTTTGTTGCAAGGTTTTGGAAGTGGGAGGCTATAGGGAGGCTATATATCTCTGAGAAGCTGCCAGAAGCTTTCCCTCTGTCCTATAGAGTCAGTGCCAGTCAGCTCCAAGACAGACCCAGTGATGGCCAAGGTTGAGCCTATCAGCAACAATGGAAGGTGCTCTGTGAAAACATATTTAAGAAGGAGAAAAAAAAGAACCTTCTGGGGAACAGCACCCAAAGAAGAGAGGAGTGAGAACATATGACAGCAATAGCCCTTCAGACACCAAGGTCAGTGAAGAAGGGGCAGGAGTTGCTTCAGGCAGCAGAGTAGATGTTCCTCTGCAGCCTCTAGTGCAGACTATAGGGAGGCCGGCTGTCTCCCTGCAGCCAATGGGGATCCATGGTGGAGCAGATATCCACCTGCATGTCATGGAGGAGTCCCTGCTGGAGCAGGTGTATGTGCAATGGAGGATGTGATCCTGTGGAGCAGGGGCTATGCTGGAGCAGGCTTCGGGCAGGACCCTTGAGCCATGGAGAGAGGAGCTCGCATTGCAGAAGTTCCTGAAAGCCTGTACCCCCTGGACAGGACTCATGCTGAAACACTTCATGTAAAACGGCAGCTCACGGGACAGACTGATGTTGCAGAAGTTTGTGGAGGACTGTGTCTTGTGGGAGCGACCCCATGCTGAAGTAGAGAGAAAAAGTAATGAATCCTCCCTCTCAGGCGGAAGGAACAGCAGAGACAATATATGATGAACTGACGCCATTCCCTGTTCCCCTGGGCCACAGTGAGGAGGAGATAGAGAAGATGAACCCAGGATGAAGGAGTTTGTTATAAAGTCTCATTTTATTTCTCTATTACACTATTCTGATTTGATTGGTAAGAATTTAATTTCTCTAGGTTGATTGTTTTACCCATGACAATTACTGGTCACCAATCTCTCCTTGTCCTTAATTCAACCCATGAGACTTTCATTATATTTTCTCATCCCTGCCCAGCTGAGGAAGGAAATGATGGTGAATCCACCCAGGATCAACCCACCATAGTACAAAATGTACAAATAGTACTTGTGGTGGGTTTACTTAGACCATTGCCAACACTGAATATGGGAAGAAGAGCTGCAAAATTAATAAAATGCAAACTCTTCCATTTTATTGCAAATAAATAGAAGTATTCTGAAGGTCAGTCTTATGTGGACTAGTTTAGAAGGAAGAAGGGCATAAGTTTTCATTGCCAGTAGACACTCTTTAAAAAATGCCTTGCTGCATATCAAGAAATTAGACTGATCGGTAAAGAAAAGGCAGAAGTAGCTATAAAGTTTAAAATGGAGCTAGAAATCGTAAGTAAAAATCTCTGTATATTTTTATGTTTGCAATCAATTTATCTCTATTGGTAAAGTTGAGTAGTGAGATGTAGTTGAAAAAACATGATGGAATGTCCTTGCACATTTATTTTTGTGGAGAACTTAAGCATGTGTTCTGATGAGTGCACTCTTAGCCAGCAAATGGAACAGCATTTACAGAAAATTCTGTCTAGGACCAAATTTAACACTTCCTACTCACACTATCAGGAAACATGCAAAATGAATAATGAAAGCAAGCATTAGATAAAAAGTTTATTCTGAATAAAAAGTCCAGGTGATGGCTGCAATTAAAGTTTACTTATCTGAGCTTAATTTCCAAAGCTGGGAAATTTATCTCCTTACTTTTTAAAGGTCACTATGCCTTTTTCTCATTAATCGCAGATAGCTGTGAATGCATTACTTTTGAGGAAGTAGTACTCCAGAGTGAAGTAAATATTAATTTACGTCAAAATATGAATCTTGGGGGAAATTGTAAGACTCTGCTGTGTGCTCTGGAGGTTATGTTTTCTGTCATCATTTCCCTTCTAAAATGCAGCAAAGCTGTCTTGCAGAGATTTCATTCAGAGTTGTTCTGGGTAGCAATACTAAAAAGGAAATTCCTCTTCATTTCTTCTGAAGACATCTAATATTGTTTATCTCCAATAACACCTAACTAAATAAAGTACCAAATCAACAAATATTCAAGCCAATTACAACAGGTTGTGAAAGATAATACATTTCTTCCCTTTTCATATAAATGACGCAAGAAAGCATATTGCTGAAAGCTGCCATTACATATTAATGACATTGAAATGCAGGTGCCGTTTGCCAGTGAATAGCACCAAGTATGTAAATGTTAATAATAATTTGGATTATATTTCTGCTATTTAAAATGACAGTATGGAACAGGTGGGATGAAATATTCTGTGCAAACCAATATTATGTAATTGCATTATACCTATATCCCATGTATTTAGGGATTTCTATATGTTTTATGATCTATTTTAGCAGAATTTTCATGTACATGAAACACATAGATAACAGGAGTTTTTCTCTTAGAGGCATTTTATGCTGGCTGGTTTCCAAAGCCCCATCCAGCACGTCTCTCACTCCTACTCCTCAGGACGACAGGGGTAGGAAATATGATAAAAATCATTGATGTCAAAGTAATGACAGGGAGATTTTTCACCAGTTATTGTGACAGGGATAACAAACTGAACTTGGGGAGAATTAACTTATCATAAATTAAAATTGAGTCAAGTTCAAGGATCAAAACCAAAAACTACAGTGGCTCCCTCTCACCCAGTATTTCTTCAAAGGTTCTACTGAACTCTCCTTCATTCCCAGTTTCCCAATCTTTCCTCCTCCAAGCAGCAAAGATTGGATGGTAAAGGGAAATTTTGGTCAGTTTATAACACTTAATCTCTGCTGATCCTTCCTTCTCATGCTTTTCCCCTGCGTCCACAAGGGCTTTCCACAGACAGCAGCACCTTAGGAAATACCTACCTGGTCTGGCATGAGGCTGCCATATGGGTACCTGCCCCAGTGTCTGAAGCTCTTCCTCACCTACTTCATCTGGCTGTGGTGCCTTCAGGGTTTTTTCTCAATTTCTTCTTTCCTCACACTCATGGGCAGGGATTTGTGCATACTTTCATGCACACACACCAGCTTGGCTGTGGGTCCCAGCTGAGACTTGGTGTGGGTCTTTTGGAGCTGGAATTTTCTGTGTCCAGCATTGACCAGCACCAGTCACTCCTCACAGATGCTATGCATGCAGCCCTTCCACCCCGCTGCCAACATCTTGGCAGTTAAATCCTATACAACTTCTCTGTTTCGCCTTACTACCTCCTTCATATTTTACGGTTAAGAATCCAAGTAAGTGTTGAATGATGGAAGATGTGCATTCTACATTTCTCAACAATGTGGAGTGAATTTGTCTCCTCTCAAATCACATGGAAGACAGAATAAATTTTGACTTAGTATGAAATATAGCTAGGTTTTGAACAGCGTAAGAGTTTGCTGTTAGTTGATTCTCAGTTCAGCATCAGTCATGGGTGGTTTTTAAATTTTGAATAGGTAAGCAATTTTTATTTCATCTTTCTCTTTAGGTTATGTTTCAAATGTGCTTCTTTGCAATGTAAGTTAGAACCAGTAGGTGGAAGATATTGTTGGAGGTGGGAGGATTGTGTTGAGGGAGGAGAGACATGCTAGAGCCATATTAGGTGAGGTCTACTGCTCAGGGTCTTTTTCTACATCAGAAGAAATATTATATACATTTTCTCAAGACCAAACTTCTATACTTAAGACTGGAAAACACCAGATTTAAGCACAACTTAATGCACTCTCATGCGCTGTTTTAAAAATGAACAGACTTCAACTACAATAAAGTTTTAATACTTTTTCACATTGAGAATGATGATGATGAGGAAAAAGAATTCTCCTTTTCACTTTGATCATTGAATAAAAAAATATCAGAGTCAGTCAGAGAAACTGTTAAAATGAACTGCAGAAGTTCTGTTGCTGTAAGACAAGCAGGTAAAATCGACGAAGGACAGCCAAGAGGAGAGAATTTTGCCTTTTCTCCGTATTAGAAAGAACTAAAACCAAATACATTAAGATAGTATTTAAACATCAATACAAAGAAAACAATTAATTTACATGCCTTATGTTATTCTCTTTTAAGTACTTACTAGGATTGTGATATTTGATGATCACAAATATTGCAGTGTTTAGAAATTTTTCATCAAGATTAGATTTTTTGTTTGTTTGCAATTTTAAATCACAATCTAAAAGTGTTCCATTTCAATATTACAGGCTTTCTCTGATTTTGTCTTTTTTATGGTTCATAACTCTTTCTATATTACTCTCAGTTTTATTTTATACTTTTGCTACTTTTATAGTAAAAAAAATATTTACTTTTATAGTAAATAATTATATTTGAAATATATAATACATAGACAATATGACCAGTTTGAAGAATTCATCACCATGGATTTGAGTATTTCCAGTCCAATGCAGATTAGATATTTAAGTTGTAATGTTTCATTGTGTTTCCATTGCTTTAAAAAATAATCTTGCATTTTATTTCAGTTTTACAAACAGTTGCTTCACCTCTGACATTTTGAGAAAGGACATGAAAGCAAGATGTTATGATGGTCTCTATTGTTTTTGAAGGTCAACATTTTCTCTGAGCGGTGAAAACATGTTGGAAAGTGATCATGATAGTCTTCACTGTGCCTGAAGATTTTTTTAAATTTTGTTCAACATTTGCCATTTTCCAGCCACTTAGATCAGAAGAGTACATAAGAATCTGCCATTCTAGACAGTTCTTCTGCATTAGCAACAGGTGATGTTATGGCTGCCACATATGAGATCATCAATTTAGTCTGTGTATCTAAGATAGTAATTGCTTGCTACCTATGCATTTAATTGATTACATGCCTAGTTTCACAAAACCTATTCTTTAATTGGACACAAATATGTGTTTATTCTGGAATTATTTCTGTGAGGCTCTATTTTTTCTCATCTTTGAATCAGCATTGGGCTCTGGTCACCCTCTAATAAATAGTCCCTCTGTTAGCATGTCCTCTTTACCTTCTGTTTTGCTAAGTCTGAAGGTTTGGTCTGCTGTGACTGTTCATGAGACACAGAATCTAAGCTGCTTTCTTTATCTTCCTGCACATACATAAATCTCTACCCATTCAACTGCCTTCAGGATTAGAACGCTTCAGGCTTGCCCATGATTATGCTAAAAATTGTTTAGTCACTAGACTTTACAGAAGCTGAATCTCATTAATTAAGTTTGGCATTATAAAATCATGCAATACTGTATAGTTATGGTTAAATTGTGACGAACACATTACTATAAATTTTATGTATTAAAATAATTCAGATACACAGGAATATGGATAATAATGTGGTGCAGAATAATTCATACTAAGTTGTAATAATGTCATTTCCATAAGTGAAACTGAGGTAAAGAAAAAGATACGACACCCTTACAGCTTAACACTAGCATTATTTTTCTGCTAAAATCTGAGAGCTGGGAACACTGTTTATGCCATTTAAAAGATATATTTATAATTTATTTTCTATTTAATTTCAATTTCTCAGATTTCTGTTAACAGTATGGAATAAATGACTATAAAAACCAGCATATAGATTTAATTCTATCAATGATGTGTTGAAACACATCATTGCTATGATAACAATAAGAGAAAAATCGAGGGCTTCAAGGTGCAGAATATTACATAAAAGTTGGAAAAGAAATGGAACAATGTGCAATGATTTCATTCAGAATGAATATTTTCATAATCAGATGAATATTCCTGACTGTAAAACACCATAATGGCATACAAATATGTGGAATTAAAGTACTGTTGTTCATTTTTTTGCAGCATATGGAGCCGTGGATCAATAACCATCTATTTATAACCATCCCTACAGTTTTACAATTTGATCTAAAAATATAACTTAATCTAAAATTGCAGTGTGTAGTATATTTATATGCTATCCTATACAGATCTTGTTGCTATATATAGTTGGAAACTCATGAGCTGGGAGAGAGAAAAAAACTCCTACAGTTCAGCCTGTGGATTTGTACTGTAAAAACTACAGCATTTCTTACAGACCAGGATAAAGACAGTAAGGGTGAGGGTTTTTTTCCTTTAATTACTTAGAAATTTGACCTTATCTTTTTTCTTCTATTTCTACCGCAGGTCTAAAGAAGTAATCATATTTATTTTCACATTATGTGTTTTTGCTGAGATTGATTCCAAGTTTCTTTTTCATCAAGTGTGTTGAAGTAAATCCAAAATTACTAAATCTGAGAATAGCACTAAAATTTTGTATTGTTGGATGATGATGAAGATAAGACTGACTTACAGATGATCTTTTTTTATAGACCCAGTACTGAACACAGTAGGGAACTTTAAAATATTTTCTTTATAGATGTGATCATGTAAATTGCAGACAAAAGGTCAACAGAGTAGCAGTCTAACCAGTGTGCAAATTCTGACAGTCAGAAAGTAATTTTGTTGTTCAACTTATAAATTCCATTGTCGAGAATGCTTACAAATCCTGTAAATTTATTAAATAAGTTAAATTGTTGTCTGCTTTCATTAGGGAAAGTGAACTCAATAAGGGAAATAAAGATTGAATATGTCCTCATTCAAGATGAATAATTAGCTAACTCCACCCAGATAAAGTAGAGAAAAATTCACATTGAATCTAAAATCTAATGAGTTGAACGCAAAAGTCTGCTAAATTATATTTGCAATTAGATAATGCATCAGTACACAGGAGATCAGACTATTTTTAAAATTATTTGGATTGGTCATATTGATCGGAGAGATTAGAACGGTAAACTAAAATTTTTTCAGACTACTACATCTGAGGTTCCCATTCCATGAAAGATATTGCAGTTGAAGACCACCCCAGATGCACTGAAATATAAATTATCTTACACAAGATGAAACACTTTAGAACACTGCAGAATACATAAGTTTAAAGCCATAAATTACACAAAACACAGAATGTAATACAAATAATTTATGTGTAGAAACTGCTTAAATGTAACAGTGGGTATTGGAATTCTGCATTAATTTATACATAACTTTCAAATTAACTTTTGGAGGAATTTTAAATACTTGTTAGACATAAGGTTCTCCAAAGTAGTCTTCTGATTGCTCAGTGTAAATAATATTTGAGACATTTGACAATGTTGTGAGTGATGGCAACATGAACAACTAAACCTATTACAATTTGTAGTAAAATTTAGCTAACTACAATGGCAATAAAACTCTAGTGCAGTTATGCATATAAATGAGACATGTTTTGTATCTCCAATTTATTAAATTGCAATATTTTAATTACTTGTACAATAAATTGCATAATTATGTAATGAGAACTCGGAGTAATTATGTTAATTGTTGCTTGCCATTGTATATCAAAAAGGAGATAGTGTTTTCTTGACAAAACCATTTTACAAAATATTATTTTACATGGAGAGGCTAGAGAAGATCCATAATTAAAGCAGTGTCAAGGTTTATTTTTTAAAACTTTTAGTCAGCTATGACTGAATGCAAGAATTCTTTCTATTGGTTTTGGAGTGGATCCCAAATAAGATTAGAACTTAAAACTCTTAAAAATTAATTAGAGCATTTCCTCCTCTCCTCCCCTTTGTATTTTCTCTCCTAAAAAAGACAGGTCCATCAAATCACGGCCAAAAAACTTAGCAAATGGCAAACAATCTTACTCTCTGGTATCAGAAACAAAGGCACACTAAGGAAACCTGGGAGGTTCTAGTTGGAAGTTGCTTATCATTATGTAACACCTTAGTACCCAATTAGAAAAAGTCTTCTGTTTATTAAGTCAGATGTTTGTGGTTTTGGTTAATTTCACGTGATTCCATGTTTCATGATTTTAGGGGAATAGCTGTAAAATACTAAGTGCCACCTATCTAATACTGAGATTTTTAAAACCTGTGTTTTGGATTATCATTGCCTTTACTTTCTGGAAAATGAGATTATTTTATGAAGTTTTCTCATGCAAAGTCCCTTGTGGGCCTTATCCAGCCTTTTTGGTTGGAGAGGCAACAGAATTAGGACAATAGGATAATCTTTTAAGGTTGGTCTTTTATTTCAAGCACTTCCCGATGAAACCTTATGAGCACATCTCAGGTGGAGAAGTGTCTAATTATGGAATTGAATAGAACCCAGATATGGAATACAGTAAGCGTATTTTGCTTGTGGTAGTTAGGTGAAGCTCATGCACTCAAATTTGCATGGTCCTTCAGGTACCAAGTTCAGGAGGTGAGTTGTGCACAGAAATCTTTTTTTTAATTAAAAGAACTATAACGAAGAAAGCCCAGAACACAGTATGAAAAGTCTGGACTGATTTTCTTCTGAGGGAAAAAAAAAAACCAAACCCAACAAAATCTCCAGTTTTACTGAAGTGCTTGCAATTGCCTAGCTTCTGGAGAAATTATTCCATTGCTGATGTAAAGCACCAGTGAAAATATAATGCTGACTGAAAACTCCTCTTAGTCTCTAAGAGTTGTTGGTGCTTCACATGAAGCATGGAAAACACTATTTTTCTGATGATTTTTTGGAAGTTTTAGATTAGACATGCTGATTTAAGCCAACACCTTTCAATAGGCAAGATTACAAGCATGATGAACATTTTAAGCTTGTAAGAAGAAAGGGCATTCTAACGTAGAATCAGGGAATCATTTAGGCTGGAAAAGATGGTTAGAGTCCAACCATCCTGCAACAGACCTGGAAAATAGAATATAATTAATAAAGATTGCCAGTTGTCAGCTGAAAGAGAAGATGTTGAGTCTGTTGTTACTTCTAATTGGAAATGAAGAGGAGACACCATTATTGTACGAAGTATCTACAAAGAGGAAGAACATTCACTTCCCTTGGTTCTCACCTTACGGGTATGAGGTCCCGACAGGGAGGTTGCCATCATTGGAATATTCCAAATATTCCAGATTTCTTCTGCAATTAACACAGAACACTGTTTCCACAGCAATAGTCTGTTCTCTGTTTTTTTTACAGTTTGATCACTTGGCCCTATCAACAGACTGGCAGGCTTCTTACTCCTGAAGCATTTGGAGGAAAAGTTCTTACTAGTTTTGACTCTCTTTGCTGACTATATCACAAACTCTGGGACAGACTTAATACGTTTCAATATTTACCTGACACAGATTGATTCTTCCTATTGTAGTTATGTGGACTTATTGAAGCATGGCCTCTATTCTCTAATCTTCCTTACCCTGCTGCTTAGCCATATTGAATTTGTCTCTCCTCAAGGGTTTTTTTCCTTTGGTGTCTTTCACTGACCGGTATTATTTGTAGGCTGTTTTTAATTTGTCTTCACAATATTGTTAAAGGTTCATTCCTATAGTTATCTTTTATATTTCAGTAAGTTTCCTAATGTTTTATCCCTTGAGACTGAATTTTAAAATCATAGGGGTTGCAGAAGATCTGTGAAGATTTCTCTCTTTAGTGGTCCATTGCTAGCAATGGTAAAAAGCTTAACATCTCGTACTCAGAAAAAAGTCTGTTTCTGAGTGCAGTGCATTTTGTTTCTATGTTTAATATATTAGCTTAAGCACTTGCTACTTCAAATCCACTGAAAAATGTCAGTAAATGAAGTAATTATACATAAAAGTATATGTGTGAGCTCATAGAAACTAGAATCCCAGTGAGCTTAGTAACATATATTCCAAAGGCTTTGTATTCAAAATCTTCATAAAGCATATATGTAACGGTAAAGAGATTTTAAGGACTGCAGAAAGAGAGATAAGGGAATTACTAATAATGCCTATTCACAGAAGAAAATATCCTTTCTATGAAGTCTGAGAGAAAAGCAGATTTCTCTCTTCTCTAACTTCAGCTGGCAAAGTTTTATATCAGAATAATGGTGTTTCTGGGAGGACTTGTTTTCTTCTTTTCTAACAGGAGTTTGCAGAAGCAAAGGTTAAGTGTTCCTGGCCAATACCTATTCTTGATATACATTATATCACATTATATCAAACACATGCCATGTTCCTTAATCTGTTTGGTCTTCCTCAACAAAAACAAATCATTACAGCAGCCAGAACGAACTTTAGTCCTTAAAAAAATCTTGCTCATTTAAGCAAGATAGTTTGGTGTTTGGCTTTTTTTTTTCCCCCTAAGGATGGATATGAAATATTAGCTTCATTTTAATTGGGAGGGAGAATGCCAGGTGACAAGATCGAAGTTCTTTAAAACTATTAAAAGCTGTAAAAGTATAAAGTAGTTTAACAATATTTGCAAACCCCACCAAAACAGGAAAACGATAGTGTTTCTGAGCAGTCTGCTAGGAGATAGAACAAATGATAATTTTAGGTCTGAGTTTGTAGAGCTATCATAAAATTCATAGAAAAAAATCAGAACATAGAGAGGGAAGAAAACATTAATGTGAGACATTTTTTCTGATAAGATGTTCTTTGTTAAGTACTTGTGGTAACAATCATTTAGTTTGAACAGATACCCTGGAATGCCCTTTTTATCCAGTAGGATTTAAGGAATCTCTGTTGGGCAGAGAGATCAAATATGAGAGTTCCTTATAACAAAATCAAAACCAAGTATGAGAACATCATAATTTAAAATTATTTTCTAAGTAAGTTGCATAATGCAGCTTCCTATCACTACAATATACAATTCTTCTCAGTCTTTTAGCCCTTCTTTTTGTTTAGGTACATGTGTTTGCAAAATTTTGTTAATTTCTGCAGGAATGTCCTATAAGATATTGCTTATAATATTCAAGGTCATCTTACTGTTATGTATTTTCTGACTATATAAATCCAAAAGTAAAGAGATATGTGGACTCCATGGGCTTACAAGCTCTTCAGAAGGGACAGGTGAGGAGGGAGAGGCCCTGGGGGGCTCTGTGCATTGGGGAGAGTTTCGACTGCACAGAGCTCAGGGACAGTGGGGCTAAGGCTGAGTGCCTGAGGGTGACAATCATAGCGATGGCCAGCAAGGCAGATATCCTGCTGGGAGTCTGCTGCAGACCACCCAGCCAGGGTGAGGAGGCGGAGAGGTATTCTATCAGTGGATGTTTTGTGATCATTAGCCCTTGTTCTTGCGGGAGACTTATACTTGCCTAATGTCTGCTGGAAACCCAGCACAGTGGAGAGGAGGCAGCCTAGGAGGTTCCTGGAGTGTGTGGAAGGTAGCCCTGACACAGCTGGTAAAGGAATCTACCAGGACAGTGCCCTGCCAGATCTGCTGTTTACAAACAGAGAAGAACCTGGGACGTGTGGTGGTTGGGGGCCATCATGGAATGATAGATGTTTGATTCTTAGTGAAGTAAGGAAAGGGATCAACAAAATGTCTGCCTTGGAGGGCAGATTTTAGCCTGTTCAGGAAACTTATTCATAGAGTCCTTTGGGATCTTTTTCAGTGATCTGGATGACGGAATTGAAAGCACCCTTAGTAAGTTCACAGATAACACTAACTTGGATGGGAGTGTTGATCTGTGGTTGGTTGGAAGACTTTGCAGAGGAGTCTGGACAGGCCGTATTGATGGTCTGAGGCCAATTACATGAGATTCCACAAGGTGAAGTGATGGACCCTGCACTTGGGTGACAACCCTATTAGTGTCACCAGCTTGGGGAATCTGCCTGGCAGAAAAGGACCTGGGGGTGCTTTGACAACTAGCTGAACATGAGCCATCAGTGTGGCCAACAAGGCCAATGGAATCCTGTATTGTCCCAAAAATCATGCGTCCAGCAGAATCAGGGCGGTTCCTCCATACTCAGCACTAGTGAGGCCCCACCTCAAGTACCATGTTTAGTTCACGGCCCCCCATGACAGGAAAAACACTGAGGTGCTGGAGTGTGTCCAAAGGACAACAGAGCTGGGGAAGAGTCTAGAGTACATTCTGTAAGGTGCAACTGAGGGAGCTGGGGTCATTTAGACTGGAGAAAAGGAGGTTTAGGGGAGACCTAATCACTCTCTACAACTATCTGAAATACTGTCATAACCAGGCAGGAGTTGCCCTCTCCTCCCAGGCAACTAGTGACAGGGCAAGAGGAAATGCCCTCGAGTGGCACCAGGGAAGATTTGTGTTGAACATCAGGAAGAATTTCCTCACTGAAAGGTTTTCAGATTTTAGAATGGGCTGCCCAGGAAAGTGATTGAATCCCCATAACTGGAAGTGATTAAAACTTGGTGCTCCCCAGGCAAGTGATCAAATCCCCAAGCCACTGGATTGGGGCAGAGTGTCTGAAAAGTTGATTTGCAGAAAAGGAGCTGGGAGTGCTTGTCAACAACGAGGTAAATGTAAGATAGCAGTGGCCAAGAAGGCCACCAGCATCCTGGCTTATGGCCAGAAGGACAACGGGCAGTGATCATTCCCCTGTACTCAACACTTGTGAGGCTGCACTTCAAAGGTTTCAGTTCCTCACAAGGAGGACATTGAGGTGTTAAGGCATGTCCAAAGGGCAGTGGAGCTGGTGAAGGGTCTAGAGCTGAGGTGGATTAGGCTGGAGAAAAGGAGTATCCAGGGAGACCTTATTGCTCTCTACTACTGCCTGAAAGGAGGTTGCGGACAGATGGGAGTCTGTCTCTTCTCCTAGGTAACAAGTGACAGGCAAGAGGAATTGGCATCAAGTTGCACCAAGAGAGGTTTAGATTGGGTATGTGGAAAAAATTCTTCACTGAAAGGGTGGTCAGGCATTGGTAGAGTATGCCCAAGGAAGCAGTCTAGTCACTATTCCTGGAGGTATTTAAAAAGTGTGCAGATGTGTCACTTAGGGACATAATTTAGTGGTGAGCATGTGTCTTGTTTACAGGGAGGGGATGTATCTTAGCACCATGTGGGCATGACCAGGCTGTTATTCTACACTGCACCCATCATCACAGGGAGCTTGGATTTGGGAGGAAAAGCTGAGCACATGACAAGGAGTGTGCCACTTTGCCTCTCTCTCCAGCAGGAAGATGTTGGCAGCAGACCTGCAAACTTTGTCCTCTGTGTTGCTGTGCATTTTCCCCATATTCCTCTGGGATGCTTCTGCAGGAAGTGGTGCTGAGGAGAGGCAGCAACATGGCCCTGGGACGTGGTGCTGAACCAACAGCAGTGAAACACAGCTGAGCCCAGCAAGGCTGGGGTGACAGGGAGTTGGCATCCAGTGGGACTGCTTTCCCCCCAAGCACAGCAGAGTGCCAAGATGAGCAAAAAGGGAGCCCAGATGAGGTGAAAGGGAGGCCAGTGAAGCCAAAGGGCAGATGGTGGAGCAGTGCAAAAAGTGGGAGTGACCCATGGGAAACAACCTCCAGCATGGCAGAGCAGTAGTAGTAATGACATGGTAACAAGCTGCGAGAAGCAGCTCAGTGAAGGGACAACGGCACCCTACTCAGACAACCTGCCTGTTGGGGGGGGGGGGGGGGGGGGTTCTTGTCATTGTTTTTTCATTGTTTTCAGGCTGGGGGTGGGGAATGCTAGTTGTGGGAGCTCTCCCACCATCTTGTTTTTGTTTCTGATAATCATGTAGGCAGCACATGGGAACAGTCGCTATAATGCCTTCATTTCTGATGGTAATGTGGGGAGCATGTGGGAATTATCACCATAATACTTTGGTCTTGGGAAGACACATGGATGGCTTTGGGGAGCATCTGCCAACTTACTTTTGTTCACAGCAGTTAACTCCTTTTTGTGGGTAAAACACCTTTGGTTTTTGTACCTTTTGCTGTTAGTATTGATGTTGGGTTTTTGTGTGTCTTATTCTGCTTTGTACTTTCAGTAAATTGCTACCTCAATTCATAGTCTGTTTTTGTCCCTCCCTTACCAGAAGAGGTAGAGGAAAAGCCAGAGGCTTATTTGAAGTTTAATTTGCTGGTGTTGAAGTTTAATTTGCTGTTAAAATGCTTGTGTTAAAACCAGCACAACATGACTATGTAAGGTTAATGGTTAGAATCAATGGTCCTAGATGATCTTTTCCAGCAGTAGAATTCTATGGTTCCATGATTCTGCAGGTTTGGGGGGGAAGGTGTTGGTTTGGTTTGGTTTGGTTTGGTTTGGTTTGGTTTGGTTTGGTTTGGTTTGGTTTGGTTTGGTTTGGTTTGGTTTGGTTTGGTTTGGTTTGGTTTGGTTTGGTTTGGATTGCTAGCTCAATTGACAGATATTGATATATTGCATAGCTTGCATTTTGCCTGATGGCAATGTCCAGCTGACTGAACTACTCCACACCCTACTTGTTCAGAGTGAAAAAATTGTTTTGGGGACAACTCTTCTGGTTGCTTAGATTTGAATGATGTTCTAGGTTTTAGAAAGTAAAACCACCTCCATCAAGTAGCATAACTATGTTACAGAAACCAACAGAATTAGTTTTGACAGGAGTTCCATGTTCATGTCTGTAGGCCTTCTGTCCTTTTTTTTCACTTTCTTGACCTTGGGAATGCACCACTCAGGAGCCTAGAGGAAGTGACACTTGAATATTAAAGAGCTCTTCTATGATGGTAAGCAAATTTGGGGAATTATAAAACTTATACAACTAATTTATCAATATAAACTGAGGGACGACATTATTGAGAACAGCCCTGCAGACAAGAATTTGGAGATACAAGTGCATGAAAAATTGCATATGAGACTCCTGAGCTGCATGAAAAGAAGTGTGACTAGCATAGTGCAGGAGATGATTTTGCTCCTCTGCTCCATTCTGGTGAGATCCCACATGAAGTCTGACATCCAGATCTGGGTGCTCCAGCACAAGAAAGCCATGAACCTGTTTGAGTGCATCAAGAGGAGGGACAGAAAAATGATCACGGGCTGCAACAACTCTTCTGTGAAGACAAGCTGAGAGAGTTGGGATTGTTCAACCTGATGAAAAGTAGACTAGAGAGACTTTATTGCAGCTTTCCAATAGATAAGGGGTCTTGGAAAAAAGATGAAGAAAGACTGTTTACTGGAACCTAATATGACAGGACGAGGGATTTAGGTTTAGGTTGTACATGAGGAAGATGTTTTTTATTATTAGAGTCTTGAGGCACTGAAGCAGGTTGCCCAAAAATGTTATGCATATTCCATCATTGAAATATGTCCAAAATCAGGTTGGAAGGAGCTGGGGACAATCACAACTAGTAGAAAATGCCCGTGCTCACAACAGGGGAGTTGCAGTTAGATGATCCTTGATCCTTTCCATCTCAAACCATCCTATGATTCTAAGTCTTGAAGTATCTTTTAAAGTACAGATATAATATTAAACCAAGCATTAAATAACTTTTGTAATTTATTTGTAAGTCAACAAAAATAAAACCACATCTTTTCTTAAAGGAAATTTACCAAAACAGAAGGAGCCATAGTATTAGATGCACAGTGAAGAAACACAATGCTTTGTCCTGACTTTTTCATTTGAAAAAGTGTCAGAAAATAAATTATTTTAAGTCAAACTTCTCCCATCAAAATATTACAGGAAATTACTACCTTTGGAATAAAATCACACAGAACCTAAGATAATCTATTTCTAATACTATTTTGGAATAACTGATGGCTTAATATTATTTTTGAAAAATAAGAGGGAATTTCTGAAAATTTTCCTCAGCTCCCATGTGTTTTGCAGAGGTGCAGCTGTGAAGAATGGTTGGTTTTGAACATGTTGAATATCACTGCTTTGCCATTTTTCTATCCGATACTTCTATAGTGGCAAAACACTGAAATCCTTGAGAAAGAAAAAGACGGGAAAAATGTTAGTCTACTTGATGAATACATGAAGTCACAAAATAGTCAAAGTATCAAATTTTACCTTCAGATTTCTAGGTAGCATTTGGCAATATTCAGGATTGCAGTACACAAGGAGCAGACAAGAGTTTACAAAACAATGTCAAAGTTTTCATAAAATATTTTAATCTAAATTATAAAATCTGAGAAGGGTTTACATAAATATTACAAAAAAACGCCCAAGTATCTCCATATTGGGTTGACATAAATTATTGAATTTTGTCTTTATAGGTATGAAAAAGAACTATATATTTGTCTATTTCTCAGACAGAGAAATAGACAGAGTGGACAGAGTTGACTATCAAAGAGAAAGGATAAGAGAAGGTGATAAGGCTTACTGAGGCAAGGATATAGATTTCTACAGCTGTGAATGAAAGGCTGAAATGGCAGAAGATTGGGAGGGCAGCAATTAGACACATCTTCATCTGGAAGATGAAAATAAGATCTTGCTTGGTGAAGAACAACCTTCGGAAATAGGAGGATAGCATGGTGAGTATAGAGAAAAACTTTCCTAAAGTATTTTTTGTATTATAAACAAAGCCTGCAGGCTGTTGAATGTCAATGTCTCTTCAAAGTGCTAGTTGTGCAGTATTTCCCCTTTGAACCATTTGTGCATCCAGTTCCTGGTCCTTTTGAGCATGCCAGGTGCTGAAAGGTGAACACTGAAGAATGTACTTCCAAAGTATTCCTGTGAGCTGCAGGTGTGGAGGTTGGGAAAGAGAGCCTGGTAACCAGTATGTTTGTCTTTTCTTTTCTGATCAAACATGTTTTACAGTTTTTTGGGGTTTTTTTCATCTCTGATGCTCTCTTAACTGCCAATTTATTATGTACGTATGTAAGTATCCTATAAATTTTCTATTGTTCTTCTGTGATTATGCTTCTCAGTGGTCATAAAAAATCCTGCAAAAATTGGATACATCTCATTATTTATCAAAATTGTTTTCTTATTTTATAATGTATGGAATCACAGAGGACACTGGTTTATTAGTATTTAGACGTAAGCTCCTATTTTCCTTGAAATTTGGTGTATTCATGGTCTATATTAAATATGTGTTTTCAACAGTTTCTGTTTTCACTACCATAGCAAAGTTTTATAATTTTACTGTTTTCTCACTTTAGTAGTACTTCATCTTACCTTGTGAATTATTTTTCTTTGATGTTGTTGAGCAAGTCTAGAGTTTTAGAATTAAAAGGAGGTTTCTCTTAGTGTTTTCCTCAATACTTCTTCTGCTAAAGTGTTAAGTGTCCTACAATTTACCATTTCATTCACATTTTCTAATTATATTACTACCAAAATTCCACGTCATGAAGATTGTCCCACAGACTCTTGTAAAAAAAAAAAAAAAGACAAAAATCCTAAGTAATCATGTCAGGTGACAAGAAATCAGGTTGTGTATGTTTTACATTTTGGTCAGTTAAAGGATTTTCAATGAAATTAGGAGAATCATCAATATCAATTTTATTTCAAGGGTAATGCTGTGACTGAATTCTTCTTTTCTCTTTTATACAGAATGCATCCAAATCTCATCTGAATACTTTTGTGCCTTATTTTCATAAAGTTTCTTATTATTTGCCTCAATTGTTTCTCTGTCATTCTGAGTAGTTTTAGAAACGAAACTTTTCATAAAATACTGCTTTTGACCATGTTGAAAAGATATAGTGATACTGTGTCCTTTCAATACTTTTCCAATTTTCATCTTTCACATTTATTGACAGTTGTAGAATTACCCATATACTGAAAATACACATCCATATAACAACTGTCTTTTGAAAGGTGTGACTACATTAAAATGTTTGTGTAATTGCTGCTCTTTTGCCAGAGAAACACATGGCTCAGCTGAAAGTCCTTGTATTTGTTCTTCTACTGTACTGTAGAACTCTTTGCTGCTGTGAATAGACCATTTTGGCCTTTTCTACCAAATTTTAATCTAGGTCATATCTTTCAGAGGTGCCGTAATACTAGGTTTAATTATCTTTCAAAAATATGTAGTGGGTTGATGCTGGCTGGATGCCAGGCGCCCACCAAAGCCTCTCTGTCTCTCTCTGGTGCAGCTGGACAAGGGAGGAGAGAAAATATAACAAAAGTGTTTGTTAGTTGAGATAAGGACTGGGAGAGATTGCCCGCCAAATACCATCATGGGCAAAACAGGTTCAAATTAGGGATATGAATTGAATTTATCACTAACAAAATTAGAGCAGGATAATGAGAAATAAAATAAGACCTTCAAAACATCTTACACCCCACACCTCCCTCGTTCCCTGCTCTACCTCCTCCCCCAGTTGAGCAGGGGGACAGGGCATTGGGGTTTCTGTCACTTGTTTCTGCCACAGCACAAAGAGAGGAGGCCTTCCCCTACTCCAGTGTGGGGTCCCTCCCATGGGAGACAGTTCTCTGCGAACTTCTCTGACATGAATTCATCTCCTGTACCACATCTCTCTGTGAAACTGCTGCAATGTGAGTCCATCCCATGGGCAGACAGTCCTCCCAAAACGAAGGCTGCGTGAGTCCATCATGGCAACAGTCCTCAAACTCCTTTAGTGTGGGTCACTCTCCCGTGGGGTGCAGTCCTCCAAGGACAGGCTGCTCCAGCCTAGGGGCAGGGCCCTTCTCTCCACAAGTCTCCCATAGGGCTACAGGCTCCTCTCAAGCATCCAGCTGCTCCAGTGTGGGGCTCCTCCGTGGGCTGCAGGTGCATCTCTGCATCCCCATGGAGCTCCATGGGCTGCAGGGCACAGCTGCTTCACCATGGGCTGCATCAGGGGCTGCAGGGGAATCTCAGCTCTGGTGCCTGGAGCACCTCCTGCCCCTCCTACTGCACTGACCTTGGTGTCTGCAGAGTTGATCCTCTCACATGTTCTCCCCCTGCTCTTCTCTACCTTCAATAATAATTGTGCAATAACCTGTTTTTTCTTCTTAATTGTGTCACAGAGGTGTTACCACCATTTCTAATTGGCTCTGCTGTCATCAGTGGCACATTTGTCTTTGGAGCTGCCAGGGATTGGCTCTGCCAGACATGGAGGAAGCTTCCAGCAGCTTCTCACAGAAGACACTCCTGCAGCCCCCAAAACCAAAACTTGGTCATACAAACCCAGTACAACAGTAATGATGAATTGATCTCTTTGGTAAATCCATCCTGGAAATACTGACTGATCTTCCAAGAAATAATTTTTTGTATGAGAGGAGGATGTAGAAGAGACTGACGAATTTTAAAAGAAAGAGGATCACCTAAACATGAGCGGTTATTACAGATTCACAGTCCTTTTCTATATTTAAATTTTTTTACTTTACATTTTGCAAGTGCATAAAGTTAGTTGTGTAGTAGTAAAAGTGCAGAATTATTTTATTCTTACTTTTCTGAGATTCAAGTGAACTTTCAGGGAGAAATATAAGCCCTGATAGGCTTCATATCACATAGTTAGCTATTAAGAACAGATGATGTAATGTTTGATCACTTTTGGTTAAATTGTCTAGAAAATTTCTGCCTTTAAAAATGCATCTTTAGGCTAATAATTCAATTCCACATTGTAAGAAGTTTCTGGAAAGATTCTCTGTAAGATGCTAATGAAGATTAGCTTTCTAAATTATAGTTGTATTAATTATTTCTAATACATAAAATATTCATTAGTAGTTAAAGTTTCAACTATCAGTTGAGTTATCTTATAAATTTAAATTTAGTGAAATGCAGTAATTAAAAAAGAAAAAAATTCTTATTATGATTACTATAAAAGTGTTAATTGGTACTACATAATATTGTCAATAAACATTAGACTTTAAAAGAGGATTTAGAAGAAAAATATTTTCATTGAGAATAAAAAAGAGTTTAAAGTTATGGCAAGTGCTTCACCTACACTTTACAACTTCCATGTAAATAAATTTAAAAAATAGGCTTTTAAAATAGGTGAAGCCATGGCTTTTGGCTTGTATGGCACATAAAAAAAGAAAACATCTGTGATGTGTGTCTGTTTGAATAGAAAAATTGGGCAAATTTTTGCATGACTTTGAAATGAAAATGTCCCCAGTTATTTGTGAAACATTTCTAGGCAGCAAGAAAATTTGTATTTTAATGTGCGTATTTTAATTTGCCTACAGCCATAATGGCTTTCTAGGTCTGATGGGAAACTGAGGATACTTGACTACCATTCTTCCAGGTCTGGACACTTTAATATGTCAAAGGAGGGCTGTACATGCTGACACATCCTATCTATCCCATTTGTTTTCCCATTATTTTGTTAAAACAACATAAGGGTGCAAGAAACTAAGAAAAGAGATACATCTCTGCTTCCTTTTTCACTATAATTCCTGAAGATGTAATGCAAAATACTTGATTAAACTAACTGATTTGTATTCTTCCCATACTGATTTGTTTTAACATTAAAACTTTCTCATGTTCTCTGTGAGGATGAAATCACTTCAACAGCAACCTACCTGGCCAGTGAGGTGGCAGTGGTGGCAGCAGCAGCAGAGGCGACAGAGGTAAGTCTGGGAGTGAGCATTAGTTTGCTCAGGGACACCCAAGCAGCAGTCCTACCTCTGTCTAGACCTGCAAGATGTTTTGGGACATTTTAATGCCTCCAGTGAGCACGAGTGACCCAGAGCATGGCAAAAACAGACAGACAAAGAGGGTGTGGTGTGTCAGAAGGACATGGCACCACTCTGCAGGGCAGTTCATATAAGAGGGAGCAACTACTCTCCTGGCTCCTGATGCAAAGGCACCTGGTAGTTTTTGCTTGTCCAGGAAGAACAGATTGAGTAAGGATTTCGACGTGGTCAAAAGCCATTGCTATCAGTAGCGTGATGACCCAGATGGAGCTCCCTAAGAAGCAACGAAGGTGTCCAAGTCCGCAGTGGCAGGGACAGCTTGAGCCTTGCATTAATATGGATGGACAGCACAGATGACATTTGTGTACAGTGTGACCAAGTGGATGATCTGCTCAGCCTAGTAGCAAAACTTGAAGAGAAAGGGGAGAGGCTGAGGACTCTCAGGGAGTATGAGAAAGAACCAGATTGCTGGAGTCTCACCCTTCAATCCATTAAAGTTCAGAAAGAGTCAGAGAAGCCCCAGATATGACAGGCCAGTGCACATTGCCAGGTCATGTCCAGTCTCTCATCCACCAGCATCTTCAAGTCCTTTTGACAGGGCAGCTCTTGCTCTTTTCATCCCCAGCCTGTATTAATAAAAGGGGTTGCCCCAACCCATTGCACTTTGTTGTTGATCATGATCCTCTGAATGCAACCATCCAACCACTTTCTTATTCATCTAACAGTCTACCCATTAAATCCCTCCTTCTCTCTAGTTTTATGTTGGGGGGGGGTTGGTGTCAAAAGCATTGCAGAAGTCCTGTAAATGACAGGATAAATGACAGATAAATGATATCTGTAGCCTTTCCCTTTGTCCACTGGTATAGTCATGCCATCATAGAAGGCCACTGGGTTGGTCAGGCAGGACTTGCCCTTGTTAAAGCCATGATGATTGTCCTGAATCACCTCCCCATCCTTCTTGTGCCTTAGCACAGTTTCTAGGAAGATCTGTTCCGTGATCTTCCCAGGCACAGAGATGAGGCTGACAACTTGTTAGTTTTCAGGGTCCTCCTTTCTACCTTTTTTAAAGATGGCTACAATATTTCCCTTTTTCTAGTCACCTGGGACTTCACCTGACTGCCATGACTTTAAAAATATCATGGAGAGTGTCTTGGCAACTACTCAGCCAATTCCCTCAGAACTCTGATATACATCTCATTGGGTCCTGTACTCTTGTGCACATTCACATTCCCCAGGTGGTCACAAATCTGATCTTTTTGTGGGAGTGAGCTTGCTCCCTCAGTACCCATCCTGCTGTCCATTTGCTTAAGAGATGTGGAAATAGAAGTTTCCCTTGAACACTGAGTCAAAGAGTTGTTGAGTGCCTTGTTCTTCCCCTCATTTATTGTTATCAGTTTATTGTTGTTTATCAGTGGGGCTACACCTTCTTTTACTTCTCTTTTCTGTTAAAGCGTCTGTAGAAGCCTTTCCTGTTATTCATCGTGTGACTTGCCAGGTTCAGTTTCAGCTACACCTTGGCCTTCCTCACTCCATCCTTACATAGTCAAACTTCATGTCTTGCCTTCCTTGCCCAATTTCTTGCTCCTGCAGATTGCTAGCTCTTGCACTCTGTGGGAGACTTCCTTAAAGACCTTCTGTTTTTCTCCCTTGTCTCTGAGGAATATCATCCAAGGGATCCTACTCACTATCTCCCTAAAGAGCTCGAAGTCTGCTTTCCTGAGGTTCAGGGACTTAACTGTACTCCTTACCCGACTTGTATTCCTCAGAATTGCAAACTCCACAGTGCATAATCACTGCAGCCCAAGTCTGCCTCCAATCTTTATGTCCCACAGCAACTCATGTTGATGACTATAGATTCAGTATTGAACAAAACCAGTAATAAGCTGGTATAAAGGCAACTGGCAGCTGGAGGCAGGAATGACCTGGAGAACGTGGGTATTGATTCTCTTACCTCTCACATGCTAAGCAAGTATTCTACCATTTGAGCTAATCCCTTCCCTGAAATCTTGTTTGTTTAGTGTGAAAAATATGCATAAGTGTTGCAAGAGACCTAATTTATTTAGTTATATAAAAATATTACGTAGTTATATATAAATATATATAATTATATAAAGACTATTTATTTATATACTTATTCAAATAAACAAATCTATTATTTATATTTTTCTCTGTTTCCTGTTTAGTCAGAATACTTACTGCTTTAAACATTGGAAAATGGTTTTGATTTCTAATGTGTATGTATAGGTAGCTCTAAAGTATCTGTATTTTTCCCATATCTATAATTTCCCCATTTTTTAAATACAAATCCTAGTAGAATGCTGGCTACATTTCTTATATAAATCAGTGAGCAGAAAGAAACCAATTTTGCTAGTCATGAGTTCCTATGGAAAGTAAATTATTTTCAAGCTATCTATACCTGATTTGAGTAACTGATTCATTGAGGTCGATGACTGTGTGAGAAATTCTCTTGCTGTTAGGAATGAAGCAAGGAGCTCAGGACCACACATATAAGCCAGTACTTCTGTGCATTTCTGTGTTTTCTATTAACTCAAAGTTATAGCACCAGAGATTAGTGATACAAGAAGTTTGAAAAGATTGTCCTCCCTCTTTATTTCACATACTCTGAAACTGGAGTATTAGAGTCGCTATGGTGTCTGAGCATTTTCACACTGCACCAGGTTGTCCGACAGCATGGTGGTCTCCTGGACAAAGTAGTAAGAAAGCCCAAATATTTTATCTACTTATTTTTATGTCTATTTCATTTTGTGATTTGACTTTTGAGTCTTCGTCCCTGTACTGCGACACACTACTTACACATATGTGGCAAAGATGAATACTAAAGATGCAAAAATCGCTTTACAATTGTTCCTTTGCAGTGTGCCATTTTGAATGGCAGATAGGAACAGTTATTGCTTGTACAGTTTAGTATTCAACAATTCTGAATAATAATCTAAACCTAAAAACAAGTGTGACAATGAAGTACTAGAAATCTTAGAGAAAATCTACAAATAGATGTTACATAAAACTAGTTTGAGAAAAATAAGAAGTAAAAAATAATAGGCAATAAATTAATAAATAAATGCAAAAATTTTCAACCAGAATAGAAACTTGGTCTTCAATTTTCATTAAAAGTCCTTCTGAAAATGGGGGAAGGAGGGAAATGTAAAAATCTGTACTTTAAAAAAAAATAACATTTAAAAAAATACAGTAAAGGAAAATTGAGGCATTTGTTAAAAACCTACAGCAAATGTTATTTCCATAAAATTGCAAGAAATTTAAAGTAAGAACTCGGAAATCCAATATAAAATACAGTTCACACAAACAGATAGAATTTCCTCTTTTTTTTAACATTATTAAATGAAAGTTGGAAGATGAATATCAGTTATTTCATTAAATAATTGATGATCTTACAAGTGCTTTCCCTATAAAACCTGAAAAGGGCATTTCCTTACTCTAGTGTATGTTAAATTTGTCATTTATTTGTCTGAAATAAGTCATATGAACACAAAACCTTATAACATCCCTTTGATGGAACTGAATCAATAGCAATATGATATATTCCTTCTTTTGTTGTGTTTTCGCTAATAAACACTAACATGGGGACAGAAAATAAACAGCAACATGGTGACAGAAAAACCTTTCTATTTGCTCTATGTAATATTTTTTCTCTAATAACCTCAAAAGAGGTCATAGTTAGAATTCAAAACCATATGAAGCAATTTAAGAGGAAAGACATCTCATATTAAACTAATACACTCATGTATGTTCTTGAAAAATACAGAAATAAATATATATAAATTTAATTCATATTTATGTCTGATTGAGTAGAATAGAATGAAACGGAATAGAATAGAATAGAATAGAATAGAATAGAATAGAATAGAATAGAATAGAATAGAATAGAATAGAATAGAATAGAATAGAATAGAATAGGATAGCCCAGTTGGAAGGAACATACAACTACCATTCATTCCAAATGCCTGACCACTTCAAGGTTGGTGGAGCTAGCACTGCATCTTTTTAATATCATTTGTAAGTCTCACATCTTCAAGCTCTCCCTGAGATCCCCGTGAGGAAATAGAACTTCTCAAATTATTTGTTTGGTTATTTTTTGTTTGGTTTTTAAAATATATTAGAAAGTGGTGAAGCACAGAGAACTTAATAATATTTCATAAAAATACGAGTATATTCATATTGGCTGAAGAAGCATGAACTCTGCCTGTGTGCAAGCACAAGCATTTAAAGTAAGAACTCGGAGTAGAACCACACAGATATAGTACCTTTTAATCATGCTTTCAGGAACAAGAATAATGTTTCAAAGATAATGCTGAAATGTATTATATAAATTTAGAAAACAAAAAAATCCCTAGGTCATCTCATAAAAAATGACAGATAAATGAAGATTACAGAGACAGTTTATTGTTTACATGATGAATGATGTGACTGTCTTGAGATACATTTCTTCCTGATGCTAAAAGTCTTTTTCTAGGAATCTGACAGTAACATAACTGTTTTGCAGCATAGTAGTAATGAAATATCAACTCTCCTTTTGTTCGGTAGCTCTTATTTTCACTTTCTGAAAATTTTGGTTTTTTCACCAGCATTTTTTTAGTGTGCCAGTACTGAAGTCCCCAAACAGCAAACCTACTTATGTCTCCAAAGACCAAATCTACTAAGTCAAAGAATTTTTAATTCCTATATGTTTTAAAATCAACACCATTACAGATTCAGAAAAGTTTCTAGCTATGCTTCCACGTGATGTATTTCATGAATCATCCCTTTGTGCTTGAGGTGGTATGTGAGAATAGTCACATTTTAGGATTTTTATTCCATGTTATGCTGTAATTGAAACAACGGAATCTTAAAGATGGTCTTTCTGTCAGAAAATATTATTTACAAACAAATATGCCTGATTAATAAATAATAAACAGAACTTTTCTCCAAATACAACACTTGTTTTGGAAAAGTATCTGCTTCTGGGTCCTTACTGTCATATAAAGATTAATTTTTTAGGTTAGGCATGAAAATATAGACTCATGATAGCCACCTCAAAGTATGAAATATTTTTTTCTGTAGACAGAGGAAGTGAGGAGAAAAAAAGAAGGCTTTTCAATAAAGCAATAAACTCTTTTTGCAAAGATGAAAGGATCCACAGTAGTTGCCTTTTTGACATGTGAGCTATGTCAGAAGGAATATTACTGCACCTTCATAAGCTATTTTCAAATATAGATATCTCCAGATCTAGATATCTTACAAGTAAGCAGCTGTATGAAGCTATGAAGCTTATATGTGAAGCATTACAATAGCTAGATACTACTGTTAAAACGGACCATGCTGGAAATCTTCCCTTCATAGACTGGGTGGAAAATGTCTGTGACAAATTTCTTTGTGCTTTCCTTTGTGCTAAGACACCACAAAAGACTGGGGGAAAAGAAAATTATTTCCTTTTCTGAGGATGTATTATTTTTTGCGTACGCATGTAAAAATAACTGACTTTACATGCTCTCATTTACTGGTGTGGATTGCTGCCAGCTGCTTTTCACTGTTACTTTATTATGCATACACCTGCTCTGTCCCTCCATTCTCCATTTTTTATAGAGGGCTTTGAGCAATAAAATTTAGCATGTTTGCTGTTCTAAGCAAATTGTCAAAATAGGTTTTGATTGATATGCTAGACTGTAACTTAGAACTTTATGACCACAGATTGTGATAGCTTCAATAGGTATTTTCCCTTTTCTACTGAACTTTGGCTGTTAACCTTTTCTGGGAATTATGATTCTGTAGGAGGAGTACTCATTTAAGCATAAAGGATTTGGTAGAAGATTCCTAATGGATGTGATAAAAATTCTTCTGATTGAAAGCCTATCTTGCAATTTATTTTTGACTTTTCTAATTTATTTCAAATTACTTGCCTGATGGATGGACTGATATTTTACTCATGGTGTTTCCTTTTTGGTCCTGTCATGTTCTATGTCACTGTTCAACAGCTACAAAGTGAAGCTTCTGTATGAATTGGAAACTCATACCCTGAGAGCTAGAATTTTGGAGTGAGTTGCTGTGCGGCAGTTGCTAAGCGTGCTTCTGCACAAACCCTTTAGCAGCTGTCACAGGCACTGCAGAGTTATGCAGGCAGATTGGGAGGATCTCTATATCTTCCCCTAGTGCTTACTCACCCTTAATCTCTTTATGTAGCAGAGTTATGAAATTTATGAAATATGAGTTATGAAGCTTGAATGAAATTAATCTTTGCTGCATCCAAATGTTCTTGCATTTTATAATTTCTTCTGTTATAACAGGCTTCTTGAAATTCCCATGGTCTAGAGCACAATCCAGCCCATGGAGGTCAGAGTAAGAGAATCATGGAGGATTTTCATCCCCTTCAGATTGTATACTAAACCCCCTTTTCTTTTTGTTCTTTATTAGTATTTTGTAGTCCTTTAGATGATGTAAAATTCCTGGGGCAATAGCTGTCTAGTTAATACCGTGAAGCAGGGAGAAGCAGGAGAGTTGGTAGCATGTACCCAGAGATTACTGACCCTTAGCTTATCTAAGAGATAACGTTGACATCTCCATGATTGTCTTTTATAACTGGAAGTGGGTATGTGACTTATCAGGTCAGCTGTCGTCTTTTGTTTGTGAGTCAATTCTCAGTAACTGTAGAAGAAGAATGTTTCTTTTCAGTAAGGCAATGAGTAATGATGATGAAAAAAAGCCTTTCTGTCTACTATACTGTGCATGTTGTACTAGCACATCAACTGGCTACTATTTAAACAAATGCATGGATTACAACCTGCTGGAAAATAAAAAATCTACAGAAAAAAATTAGTTGACGTATTTGATTCTCAGCTGTACTTTGAGAAATATTTTGGAACATACTGTCTACTAATTTGTGAAGAGCACCTGCTTTCTGCCGGTCTTGAAGTTTGCACTTGACACTTTCTTTGTAGAGAAATGAAATTAAATTTTCAGTGTCTTTTCTGAGAATACATTACAGCCGTATCTGTGGCTCACTCGTTCTCTTCAAAATCTTATGAAGGAATAAGCCCCCATTAAAACTGTGGAAGTTCCAAAGTGACCTTTAGGGGTGATGATCCTAAGTTAACACTTGTACATATTGGGGCTAACATAGGCTAACACAGGAGTCAACCTCCCTAGAAATGAATTATTTAATTTCAGGTTATAATTTTATTTACTAAACATGAAAATACATAACTGATTTAATTTTCCAACTGTCAGCTTGCTACCATCGTAACTTTTTTCCTGCACCTAATGATGTGTTACTGCCACAGAGAATATGTTGTATATCTCTCCAGACTGCTGATATAGTGGCTCCAAAAATGTTAGTACTCTACAACAATCAATACTAGGAACCAAACCAATCACTAACACAAATACCCCCAAATACAGGTGCTTTTTTTAAAAAAAAGCAAATTAAGGGAAAACTTACATTTCATAAACATTATTCTTGTTAAAGTGAGACAGATGAAGACATTTGTTTAAAAAATACCTAAAATCACAGATATACATTTGAAAATAGTGGGAAGATGCTTGCTATTTTAAGGATTGAATTTCTGCCCTACTATTAACTGTCACGTAAAAAAAAAAATTGTTCCAATTAATTAAAAATACTGCGACAAGATTAGTTCTTTACAGAGGAACTTAAGCATGGATATGCACTATCCTTTTCAGCATTTATTCAACCTGTATTAGGTTTATTCATGCTGCACTCATGGGCTCCAATATTTTAACCACCAGTATTTGAGCCACTCCACATTTCAGACAGAAAGTCTCCATAGAGGGTGCAAACATTTCAGTTCCAGTGCATCTGTTCATACATTTGAAAGTGACATGTAAGAGTAAGAAGTTCTTAAAATTATTTCTTTATTCCAGCATTATGTTTACTAGACAAAAATATCCGGCTAGAGTTAAAGCCACCGTTAATAGCCATCTGTTTAATTGGTTTTGACTATGAGGTGAAATGCAAACATTTTGTTCTGTCTTTTATCAAAATGCCAAATAAAGTCATGCCAGGAAAAAGATTAAAGATTTGTTCAACTAAGAACAACGCAACTTGTTCACTCCACGTAAGTTTCTTGTTTGTAGGCTAGTTAGAAACTCATGAGAATATATATGACTCCGCTGTGTTGTCAGACAGTCTTCTTTTTTCATAATCTTTGTGTATCAAGTGCCTTCATAAGAATCTGAATTTGTCTATAATCATGCTTATATAAAGCTACACGGTATAAATGTGCAAGCATTATTCATTTTGTGATTCAATATGACCTACATCTTTTGCTAATAATATGTCAGTGTAGCTTTGCTGTTTGCAATAACAGAGGATCCGTAACCCAGTGATTACAGAACATTTCAATCCAGTCATTAGATGAGAAAAAAGCCAACAACGTTTACCCTTGTCTGTTATTGTTCAACAGCTACAAACTGAAACATCTATCTGAATTGGAAACTCAGGTAGCAATTATGGAGCACTCTACCTGCCACAGCTACAATATCAGTCAAATGTCCTTAACTTCTTTTTTAAGAGACCATCTCTTTGGAGATTCTCTTTGGGGAAAGTCTTGTTTTTATAGCTTCCCATTTAATTGTTTTTTTTCCTATAAATCTGCTGCTTTATGTTGTAGCTCTTTTTCAGCAAACATGCAATTTATTATGTTGTGATTTCTGATAACACTGCACTGCCTGAGTGTAGGACAGTATTTGAATTAGTGAAATAGACACAGTTAGGCATACTGCAATCTAGCATAGCAACATCAAAGAATTTTCATATTTATTGTTTATTTTACATACATACTGATAGCTGTGTGTATTTGTTCATATGTGTGCAAAAATACACTATGTGATGTAGTGAAAGAAAGCTTAAAACCAAGGAAAGCTGCAAATATTTACTGCATTTTACACCCAGTTAGAGTAAGTAAAAAAGCTAGGTGGGATTAAGTTTCATGTATCAAAAATGGAGAAGAGGAACTGAGACATAAACTGCTGCTACCTCGGTATATGCCATTTGGCACACATAGAGTAATATGTGCCAAATGATCTCACAAGTACATATGGTGAAGAATCTGTACCTTTTAAATCAATCAGAAGCAGCACAACATAAACACAAAAATTAATCAGGGCTAGTATTACAGAAGGGAGAGGAATTTTCACAAGCTCATGACCACCTACTGGGTACCAATGGAATGGTGATTTGCAAACTGGTCTGAAGAGTCCAGCTGATAGAGTAGATATTTTATAAAAGCAGTGTCAATGTTCAGTGCTGATGGAATGATTTTTCCCTCGTTATAGAAAGAAACACGTCTTAGAGCCATTAAAAAAATCTGTTTTAGGATTCAGCCTACTACCTTCCAATTCAGAACTCTTTTCCATTAACTTCAATGAAATTATAGTTAAGCTTTTAATAACACGTCCTTTGGAAAACTTAGGAAGATGATCAATAAAGTAATAAAGAATTTTCTGTTCTAAACACTAGTGATCTCTCAGGAGCAACTGAGGCAGGAGGTTCCTTTTATATGATAATCTGTGGTTGACACAACTGAGTACAACAGAATCAAGCACATAAATATTTCCTAGTGATGTTTGATTACATCAGTAGAACCATACTGCCTATTCATGACATGTGATAGATAGACTCTTGGCAGGTAGCAATGAATCTTACTGCATTGCTCCTAATAACTATCATAACATGTAATTCATTGAAAAAACAGTCAACACAAATAAGAGTAGAAAAAAGAAGATACTGTCACAAAATTAGCCTCTGTAGTGTGTGTGGGTATATACATATATATTTTTTGTTTGTTTTCTCTCATACGTATGAGTCAAGTATTAGTCTAGAAAGCTAAATCACACACATCATAAGTTTGCATGTCATTGTTTCTCACACATATTCAGTCCATTCTTTAACTGTTTTATAAGTTTCCAAAACGTGGGTATGATTGCTACTGTCACATACATCAAATGAAAAGTTTTCTTCCAGACTGAAGAGTCTGGAGACAGAGGAGTACTGCAACTTTATTCAAACAAAGGGAGAGTCAACTGGGGCACACACCTGTGGGGTTTTCTCTCTCTCAGTTTTGGAGGACGCAGCCTCCTTTTATCCTAAACTCCTGGCTGCATGTACCCTCTTCCTTTTCCCATTGGCTGAGGTACTAGGAAGGTACAGCCTTCTCGAACCGCTTGCCTCGCATCCCCCCTTGAACCTCTCATTTTACTGCAAAGTTCAGAAAGCTTGTACAAACCCACTTGTCTGTTTCAGGAGTCAGGCTGTCTGAGCTCTATAACAAACTTGTTGCTTGCAGTTAGTATAGACATTAGGGCCAATATCAAAGATGTTAACACTCATACCATCACCCATGGAATTGTTTGCAAAGATATTAGCACACATCTTCCTTATCAATCAGAATTACCATGAAGCCTGCAAGTGGAGAGCCCCGATGTTTGGGGCATCATTACATCTAAGAGAAGAGATATAGGACAATGTTCTCTTAAAGACTAAATTGCATCTCTGCACTATTCTCTGTGCTTATTTGGTACAGTATGTCCTTTATCAGACATTTTTATATCTTGCTGATTTCTGTAGAAAGTTAGAAACATTTTTCTGAGAAACTCATGATTTAATTGACATGCATTAGCCATTGTGGACATCAGTTATTTCAAAAAATCTATTGCAATTCCACATACAGTTCTGAACATACATGGCATATATAGTTGTATGTGTGTATCTTTTCTCTGTTGTAGGGAAAATGTGTATAATATACTTGAAACAGATAGATGTCTGCCATATGATGTGCTCATAATAATTTAAGACAAGTGAAGAGGAAAATGTAACTTGCCTCTCATACAAAAATCTCCAACCCAACCCACTAAGCTGAAGAGGAAAATTTTAGGGGAAAACCAAGGAAAAATCATGAAAATTTACTAAATTAAAATGACCATAGGCAGAAAAGAATATGACCACCAAGGATCTTTGGAACCTGTATACAAGACAAAACATTGTAGTGAAATTTATGGGTAACTTAATAAGATTTTCTTTAAATAAAATTAGTACTTCAGCCGTTGACACATAGACAGGGTGTAACTAGAACAGAGATTGCATCTGGGGGCCATTTAAAATGACTACCATCCTGGAGGCTGGCAGCCATATTGTCACCTGCAACCAGTCTTTTTGACTGCAGTACTGTGACAAATGGGTCAAAACTCACTCAAGCGGAAGTGTTCCGACTTTAAAAATATTCTACATTTTTGTCCTCAAAACATAAATCTGAGTTTTCAGTTTAGAATGTGGAATTTAAGGCATAAATATTAAGTTGTACGCCTTTAACAGGAGTGTCTGTCTAATTTTGTCAGAAAATATGAATTATCAGAGCAAATGAAAGTGGCAGACTTCCCTTGTCATTTGTGTTCTTAGGTGAAAATTGAAAAAGAGGTTGTAAAATATTGAATTACCTTTGCATCTTAAACTTTTCACAAGGTTTGGTTGACTTGTTTTAACGATAATCCTTTAAAACTAGGTGGGGTACTGTGTCTCAAGAGTCCAGGGTATGTGTGTTAAAGAACTAAAATCGACATATCAGCCTTAAGAATATTTGTCTTTTTGACAACTGCGCTACTTGGTGAGTTTGATTAAGTACTTGTTATTTGATTTAGTATTTGAAGTTACAATTTTATTATAATTTGAAAATTGAATCATTCAGTTTTGTAGTTTCAATTGTTTATAATAGCGAGATTTTGCCTTTACACTGAAAGCATAGGCCAGGATTCTTCATGTCTACAGACAAGCAACTATCTGCTTACATCTAAGCTAAATATCACAACTCTCTAGGAGGAATTTTGATGTCTATTCAGCTTCTTTTTTAAATTAATAGTGTTAAAAAATGGTGCACAGATAATTTTTCATTTAATCTACAAATGGATTATCAAAGAAAAAAGGTCTTTTGGGTATTCTAGGATACTATTTGTCATAGGTGCAAATACTTGCTAACTTCTGAAAACGTAGCTGGATGTTGACTGGTGATAGGTGGCATGCTGTGTCTTCTGTATCTTCTAAAATCCCTTCCAACTGTGATTATGCCACATATTTTCTCATGCTCTTTTGAAGTTTCCAATGTACCTACAGGGAATAAATATTATTTACTGAGATTGTAAACTGTTTTATTGTTTGTTTCAGTGGGAGATGTGAGGAACACAAATTGTTTCTTTGAAAAAACAGCTCTTTGAAAAACATGAATGAGTTAGTCTCCTTCTGCGCTTTGCTTTGTTGTCGTACTTGTAAAGACTATGAATAGGATATCTCTGAAGCACTAGGTGGCTTTTCCTTAATACTGCCCTTAAGGCTTATGCACACTGATGGAGGGCTCATTCTAAATATAACAGAACTGAATTTACATAAACTTTTGTTCTGCCACTTAGGTCAGCCATGAATGGATCATTTCTTGCTGCAATAGTTAATCTTATGGGTTTCAAGTATTTCCTTCAATTAGATTCTGTTGCTTTGAAAGCTTGACATCTTTTATTTGTGCAGCTTTGAGACCTATCAAGAACCCCTTCAAGGCAGTCAGTTTGTAAACACAGAACTGGACTTTACAAAACAATCTTTCTCCTTCAGCTCAGCTCTTCTATTTTGTAACTGAATCTGATTAAATCTAAGCTGATCTCATCACATACTTAGGCCTGGCTCCCCATACCTAGAAAATTGTATTTAATTGCTCTTCAGGACCACAAGTACTCACTTGAGCCCAAACTTTTATACGAAGTTACCATTTGTTAACTACTAGTTTTTGAAGTAACTTCTAAGCATACCTAACTGTAGGCTGCTTTCTAAAAAAAGTCTCTTTCCAAAGCATAAAACATAAGTATAACACTTTGAAATATCTGCTGATATGACATTTTACAGAACTCAAATTATAGATAAAGAATAATAGCAAAGTTCTTTGCTGACTGTTTTATCACTGTGCAGTCCAATGCTAAAATATTATATACAGAGTTGTCAGAATGTTTCAGATCTATTACTTTCTCTTTCATCAGTTTTCTTCTTAATAAGGTTGGCTGGCAAACAAGGGTTCTATTTTTCTATGTTAACTGGGAAGCTTTGAAAATTTCTGTTCTGCAATGAGGTGACTGAGAGATTTATTTTCCTTGAAACAGTCTCCTCCAGAGAGAAGACTTATGAAAACAAAAAGTTAAGTTCTCACAAGCTTTTTCTGGGACATGAAGTATTCATTACTTGTCTCTCTATATCTCTCTATAACTTGAGTATTTTTCAACACAGATTTATAATTTTTCTGGCAAAGTGTATTTCTTGTGTTCGAACAATCAGCCCATCTTGATTATTAGAACTTCCTCAAAAAGTTTTTTCAGAAAAAAAAATAAATTAAACTGTAGTCCAAAAAATGCCCAAAACCCAGGAAGAGTTCATCATTCACTCTTAAATGTGAATGCTTTTTGCATAAACAATATACTTAGTAGAACAGTATTCATTTAACAGTTCTTTTATTATCAAGGATTTCAAGACCATGACTATTTGATAATACATAAATAAGGCCCATTTTCTATTACTCTCTTTTATTTAAAAATAAATATATTACCACCTGAGTTCATTCATAGCTCCAGAATAGTTGTATATTAAAGAAATATACATTTAGTTTTTTAGCTTGTCTTCAGTAGTGTAAGTAAAAGTGAGTTTGTATTGTTATAATTTTATCTACTGTCTTAAGTCTTAGAAAAACATAATTTATAAGTGCTCCAAAGAGTTGAGATACTTTAGGTTAGGTTGTAATTTATTACACTTTAGTTGGATTTACCCCAAAGTGGAGAAAAAAGACTTCAAAGAGTCTGCTCATATGTAGGACATACCACTTCCTTATATCGGTCTTTCTTTTCTTCATTTTTTTTTTCCCAGGCGGAATGAAAAATTGCTGCTTTTGTGTGGACTGAGATTAAAGACCTTATTACAGCTCTACCAAGTTTTTGGTATCATCTCAGATATTAGGTTGCAGGATTATCCCTTTATTTTTAATTATATACAACTATAAAGTGGACATCGGTGTGCTTGCACACAATTAGGGTTCTTCATCTCCTTTTATACTGACCCTATTTTAGAGATGGGCAACATCTCACAAAATCTTCAGTAAGCACAGTAGCTCATCCATGGAGATATTTATCTGGACTTGAGCTCTCCACATGGAGATGTAGGCATTACTACTACAGACTTGCAGTTATTTCCCAGAAATTGGTTACGTTATTCAGCCCAATCTTGCTCACAGCAAGAGAGTTGGGTACAGATCTTTGGCATACATTTCCAGACTAAGCCTGAAAGTTCAGTTTTCTAAAATACAATTCTCCGTTCAACTAGATTACATGTGTTAGAAGCATTTTTATAGCCTATTGGAAAACAAGGTTTTGAAAAAAACCTTAAAATTTAGGAAAGGAGTGACATACATCCTTAAATGAATTAATACAATATCCAGTACGTCAGTTCTTTAAGTTGAATTCTTTGTCAAATAGTCTTGGAAGCACTGTTTCTGTGGTTTTTTCTGCTACTGTTGTCAGTTTGTCTGCTTCCTAACAAGCAGCTCAAACACTGGAAATGCCTCAATGGAGAAGTAAGATCTTGGAGGCTAAGTCATCATCAGCAGAGCACCACAATGTTCATTACCCAGACTGCAGAATTATTCCTCTTTTGAGATTGCATTTTTTCCCTTTTTCCTTTCCTATTCTGTGTAGCATCTGTGTCTTCCTTTCTACCTTGGAATCATGCTGAGTTAAAGATTCTTTATAAAGGAATGTTAATCAAGGCGTGAAATATGTTGTCTCTTAAGTCTTACTTGATAATGACATGGTGTTTAGAAAGTAATATAACAAGGTATTTTCCTTAGCAACATTACTGTTGCTAATAAGCACTTAAAACATTGTCTTCTTATAATGGAAGTAATTGTACCCAAATTCTTCTTGCCACATTTTTTTTCCTTTCAAACTTTAAAGACTTCCTACTGTGACCACTTGTGTTGGGATCCAAGAGTAAGATGGTTTCCTTCTTGCTCCTCTGTCATGCTTTCTAGACTGCTTTGATATTGTTATATATTCTGGGAGGGACATGAGACTCAGAGACTGGAGAATGCTTCTGCAATAACTTTACTTTTGAATATGGATGTGGTTACATTTTTCTTTGCATTTCCTAGAGAGTATTAACACTAAACTGGTCTTGTTTCTTTGGTTCCTATTAAGACTTGATGACCTTTATCTGATTTAACTTTGGTATTAGAAAATCCAGAGGTCTTACCATCCTAAGCATATTCACATACAACTTGAGACATGGTTCTCTCAGCCAGTGTTTTCAAATAACAAAGGTTGGGCTGATTCACATCGATTTTGAAAGGCTTTGTTACTATTTGACCACAAAGCTTTATAAATCAGAAATGTAGCCAGTATGAAAAACATCCTAAATATGTATTTTTAGTTGATATTTGTACAGATGTACTTGCACAATTAATATAAGGGTCTTATGTTTGACAGAGCAATATAAGGATAGTTCAGATCACATTTTTTTAAAATGTCAATTCTGTGCATCTTTCATTCCTCTACCCATGAAAACAAGTCTGAAATTTACAAGAACAAGAAAATGAATGTATGCAATAGACTTTAGTGTAGACTGTTATTCAGTCACATACTTTTATAGATATCTCCTCAAGAGATATCCTTCCTATGGAAGCTTGTACCTTAACGGTCTTAAACATGAGAGTAAGTAAATATACTTACTAGCTCCTTAAATTTTCTTCCTTTCTTTTTTTTTGAATCTATGCACTTTAGTGAATGCTATTTTGCTATTGCTTGTACTGGGTTTTCCTCTTCTAATTAAGATAAAAGGTTTGGTCATCCAGGCTTTTGCAGTAATCTTAATTTTGCCATTGGCCTTCATTTTTGATCATTCTGGGCTGCTGGTTGACATTTTTGGTAGAATTGTTGGATCCCATTTCCTTCAGTGAAGAGAAGATTTTCTGGTTTTATGCTTAGAAGAAAAGAAAATGTAGGTAAGCTGCTTTGCATGCACTGCTCCCTAGCAGACATACTGCCTTTCTTACTGTGTTGGTTTTTTTGTTTGGTTGGTTTTGTTTGGTTTTTCAGTTTTGGTTGGTTGGCTGGTGGAGGTTTTTTTGTTTGTTTTGGGTTTCTTTTATTTTTTTCTTGTTTTGTTTTGTTTTCTTTAGTAGGTCTAGTTTGTATTTTTTTGGCCTTTTAAAAATTTTTGTTAGTTTGTTTTCTTCCACTTTCCTACTTTGTCAGGTATGTTGTTACAAATGAAAAGGATGCTTCTTTCCCTACAAAAATATTTTTTTTAAAAAGGTCTTGTTAAGAACACATCAACTTGAGGAATAGGAGGTTATTCCCAGTACATTATAAATCACTTTTTTATTTATTATAGTGTCATAGGTGTTCAGTAATAATAAATGATGTATCAGGATAATACGCTAGTAAGAATTCTGCATACGTGAATAATTCAGTAGTTCTGTTTAGTCTATGAGAACAGATCATGAAGCCTCCCGGGCTTCCAATGAGCTTAACGAATATAAACAATGAATTAATTTTAGGTCAGGGATATAACTTTGAAGTACCAAAGCAATTAGAGTTTAATTAAAAAAGATGTTCATGAAAGGTAGTTCACATAAATTGTGTTTGGACATAAAAAGAAGCTTTCAGTACTAGACTGAAGTTCTTGTTATGAACATGGCCTCTCTGAGCTATTTTTAAACCTTGTAACTGCTCTCAAAATTAGCTGTTTGAGGGTTTCTTGAAGAGTAGAATGACATACAAACTTTTTCCAGCTGAAAAAGAGGAATGCAGTGGTTTAGTTGATCTATATAGGCCTTTTTATATTGTTTAATTTTGTCAGTGTATTTATAGTAATACTAAACCATTAAAGCACTATTAGTAAAATAACAAATTATACAGTCTGGTTTTGTGAAGAGTCATTCTTGGCTTTTTAAAAAAATATTTTCCATAAATTGAATTGGAATTAGAGATTAAACGTAGGTTATATGGCTATGTACCCTAATTCATATTCTGTTTTATAGCACTGTAAGTTCAGTAGTCATGTATGCAACCAAGCCAGTGCAACCTTGTGTAACTATAAACCATACTATTGTCCAGAGAAGTTCTCTGGCATAGAAGTTCCAAAGCTGTTTCAAAGCCATCTTGACTGTTTTCTCATATGTGCCAGTCATGTCTCCTCTAGGCCCAAGAGTATGGATTCACTATTTTTCAGCAGGAAATAAGCTCCAAAAGACTTTAAATTTAGACTTAGAGATTGCTCTCTTCTCAAGGTCTGATTATCAACCTTTCATTTGTGCTATCACTAAATGGCTGCAAATTACAGAGCTACACCAACGGATATCTTAAATGCAATACTACAGTAAACAGCGACTCTTTTTTTCCCTTGTCATAGCTAGTTAAATTGTGAATGTTTTTTTTACCAGATCATAATGCTTTACTATGTGGCAGAAAATCTACAGTAATCATAAACAGTGTATGGTGGTTAGAGTGCTCCGATCCATTTGACATATTTGCGGTATACCTGTGAAAAATAATGAAGGTTTTAATATTGACCACAAACAAGAATTTTTAAAGTTTTCAGTACTGAATATATGAAACACTTAACTGCTCTCTCCAGTCTAATTAGTAAACAAGTTTCTAGTAGATCTTCAATGTTCAAAAGTGAGCATTTGTCTAATCGTGTTTAAGTGTGAGCATACAGGTGGAGTACAGATAACACTAGATGATTGTACTGATAGCCACTTTTGAACTGCAGTTTGAGTCTGTTCTTATATTCATTTATCAGTGTTGTTTTTAGTTGCATTAGTGCTCTCTTGAAACCCTTCTTGTATAATTTTCTGTATCCTCTTAATCGTTGTTCTCTGACATTGAGAAAAAAGTGAAGATATCTTTTAAGGCATCAGATAGTCTTAGCATCTGGCTAACAGCTATTTCGTGTTTTTCAATCTTTTGCTCTTGATTCTGTTTGTACTCTGTCTTTTATTATTCCAGTCCAATTCCAGTGTTTGTCCCTTCCAATTAGGCCTAACTAGCTCAACTATGCTGGCAGAAGAAACAGCGGTCATGTCTTAGAAGGTGTTTATAGACCATTAAAACCCCCCGAAGTGTCCCTAGACTCTTGTGCATGATCCACAGTGTTGCAACAGACAGTGTAACACTCCCCCCCAACAGAGGAGTACCTGGACATTCCCACCTGAGCCTCAATATTTATTGACCTATTGGCCTTCATGTTGTGTGCGCTTCCCCCACTGACAACTGATCAAGACTTTGACCATCACCTTGACCAACAGACATCTAAATTCCAACAATCAAGCCTTGTTTCTGGATCCATCGGTGGTGATATCTTTCTTCTCCCCTATTACTGTTATACTTTCTTTCTTTTTCTTTATTTTTCTATTTATCACTATTTTCTTAAGTGTTATCTTTGTACTTCTATTTTATTATATAACTTAGATAGTAAACAAAACAGGTACATACCTCCTTTGTGTTGCAACAAAATTGTTCTGAAGCAAACCTGCCACATATATAAAAATATAAACAATGATCATTAATTGTCATTTCACTGTAGTCCAAAGGATGTATTAACATCGAAGGGAGGTATTAATGCCAAGGGACATATTAACAAGAACCTGGTACCCACCTACAAGGGTGATTCATAACATACATGTATTACAGTGTTTTTGTGTTAATTTTTAAATCCAGTCATTAACTCCATTAACAGATTTGGACAAAACCAATGAGTTCATGAGGAAAATGTGCAGGACACATTTGCCTATAAAGATAAATTGCCTGTTTTAAAACAGAAGATATAAAAATTCCTTTCTATTTTTTTTTAATTCAAAATTGTGTGATTAGAAGTGAAAGAGAATAATTTATGAGCTTTGTGACAACTTACATATGGCTATAAATATATTCATTTTAATTTTCTTTTCTAAATATATGTTTGTGCACATATTTTGTTAAACTGCTCCAACTGTTTCTCTGTGTTGGTTATTTGTCCATTATCTAATGTGCACTGACTAATCTGTATAAGTTTGTTTTATTTCATTTGTCCTGGAATTTGCATAATCTGACATTTGAACTCTTACTAATTTTCTATAAAACCATAGAAAAGCTTAGCTTGAAAGATATTTTTTGAGGTCATCTTGTATCACTTCTGCAACTATATATTTCAGTAGTTAGCAACAAAGCAAATAAAAAAGATATCAATATGTTCCTCCAACTTTCTGTTTAAAACAAGGCCTTAGCTAAGGTTATCTAAGTACAGATTATGTCTGGAAAACTGCATCAAAATCTAAAACCAGTCATGAAATATGGATATGATAAAAAGAAATGCTAATATGAACTTTTTAGAAAGTTCTCTTTAGGTTTCCGCCATGAAATAACATCTAAGAGAATTGTGGCAGATCAGTCAGCCTGGAAGAGAAAAGGCTTTGGTGTGACCTAAATTGTGGCCTTCCAGTACCTGAAGGGAACTGTGGTGGTTTGACCCTGTCTAGTTGCCAGATGCCCACCAAAGACAGCTGGAAAGGGAAGAGAAAATACAACAGAAGTGTTCACTGGTTGAGGTAAGGACAACTCATGAGTGGTGAGACAGACTTCTCACCAAATACCATTGTGGGGGTTGCAGTCAGTTCATCACATGTTGTTCCTGCCTCTACTCAGGCAGAAGAGTCCTTTCCCTGCTGTCTTGTGGGGTCCCTCCCGTCGGCAACAGTTCTCCACAAACAGCTCCCACATGGTCAGTCTTCCATGGGGTGCAGTCCTTCAGGCATAGCCTGCTCCAATGTGGGTCCCCACTGGATCACCAGGATGTGGGCACTAGCAGGGGATTGGGAAAAGAACAGAAGCTCTCAGCTCTGGATGCGACTCCTGTCAAATGTGAGCGAAAGTTGTTCTCTCAAGGATGATCTAGTAATATGTCCAAGAAGGTGGAATGCCACGGAGAAGGGTATCCAGCACCTGAGAGAATCAGCTGTGCTGGAAGTAAGCTATGAGGATTCAAATAAGCTACCATATGGGGTGCAGTGTACACAATCCGTGTGGCAGAAGTTTGCACGGAGTGTGCCATTGGTGTAGATCAACTTACTATCATTGATGTCAATGGAAGAAGGAGAACAAACAGTGCTTCAAGTGACTACTCAACTCTGGGATTGTGAAGATCATCTTTATTTCCTCCCTACCAACCTGTGTGTCAGCTGTGGAAAGACTGTCAAAAACTGCAGACAGATTTGGATCGTTTGAGTCTCAAGTCAAAAGATTTGGCAACATGGGTATGTGAGCTGAGAGAAAGAACAACCGCAACATGAAATTATTCAAGGATGAGAACTGCCACTCCAGTTTCCAGTGGGCAAGTCCTCAGACAGAACAGGAGGGTTGATGTTGCTTCTGATACCCTTGAAAGGATCTCAGTTCATAGTTACAAGGAGTGAGCAATGAGTGCAATGATCAGGGTTGGGGGGCCCTGGCTCCAGCCAAGTGGAGGAAAGGGACAATCAGATCTATTGGACTGTGCAGATCCCATGCTCTGGCACATCAGACACACAACGGTGTAAGGCTTTAGTTGATACAGAGCACAATGTACCCTGAGATATGGAGGGGAATCCATCTTTGTTTCTGGGGTGACACAGGGATCCTAACAGCTGACTGTACTGGAAGCTGGAGTGAGTGAGCCTGGCTGGGAATGAATGGGAAAAACACCCCAATGTGACTGGTCCAGAAGCCATGGGAATTCTTGGCATAGATTACCTCAGGAGAAGGTTTTTCAAGGACCCAAAAGGTTATTGTGAGGTTTTTGGGATGGCTGCCAACTTCACCTTTAAAGGATGCTTAAAATATGTGCACAGATTTCTTAATTTTGCTAATCATTATTTAATAGCGTTTTATTCTAATGCATTCCTTGATAATTTTGTTCCTATTTTTCATATCTGGATCAATTTCAGAGTTTAGTATTTTGAAGCAGACCCTTATGTTTTTACTACAGCTTAATTAATTAGTGTGTTTTATCATCTACCAGATTCTTAATGTTCTCTAATACTTCTCTATATTCATGCATTGATAATTCAGTAGTTAGAAAAAAATGCCTTGCTTATCCAGTTATATGAATTTTACATATTTATAACCTTTATACCTTAAATGAATTTCACTATAAACTGTGAGATTTCGGAGTAGCTTGCTATTTAATTTTTAAGTATGCAGTAAATAAATTAGGAATAAAAAATAGTAAGTAATAGAAGAGAACTGGTAAAAACTAATCATTGGGGATGATGACTAAAGCATACACAGGACCTGTTACCGAAAAATTCAATCTTCTGCTAGGGTAGTCTTGCTCTTTTGAATCTTTTTCACAGTATGTCGGCATAGTGATGCATTTCAAGAAGGGTGTTTTCTGCCAGAGAAGCCTGTAGTCTTGTGCTTGAGTCACTCTGGGGAAACAGGAGATAACTTTTTCCTCACCTTTTGAGAAATCTCTCTGTGTGAAAAAAAAAATCCTTATTTTTGACTCTTGAAAAGGAACTGCATTTAGAGCTCTGCCATGGACACTGAGGAGAACCTCTGTGATGTGTATCAACTCACTGTAGACATCTCCATGCATTTTAACAGTCTCCATGCATTTTAAAGGTCACCAAGGAAAGTCTGGCTCAACTTTGGCCTCCAAGTTTCCTATTGGTCAGGTTTATTATATATTGAATACCTACATCATGCAACAGGCCTTCAGAAAATAGATATCTTCAGATCACATTTCAATTGGAACTTCCTATTTCCCAATTTAAACTATTTAAATCAAAATACAATTATTGTTTTTTCTGCCTATACTACACACCAAAATACTTCATAGACCATTTTTTAAAAGTGTGTGTTAAAAGTTCATGTTAATAAAAATAATAAACAATACTTATCGTTAGCTTGATAATAATATAAAAATACTACTAATAATTTTGTTGCTGCTGTTATTAATAGTGATAATGGACTTTTCAAAGTCATAAATAATTCTGGTGAAAGGACAGAGTGAGGGGATTACTATTTAAAAGTTCTTCCTTTATGCCAGTGGATGAAGTCAGGAAAAAAATAAAGTTTTTAATATTTTAAGCATCAATTGAAAAATAAATATATATTAAAATATTTAAGCAAAATGTTTGTTAAAGAATTTAACACATAAAAGCCAATTAAGGAAAGCTTAATTGCTGCTATACAATAAATTTTATCTTACTGTGAAACTGATTGTACCAACAAAATGGATGTAAATAGATGCTGTCAGCTCCACTACCATTGTTAACTATTCATATAGTATAAATTAGATTGCCAGATTAATATAAATCTAATTAAACTAAAATTTTTGCATTTTAGAAATAAGATTACCTTCTAAAATGACTCTTTCTAAACACTGGCATAATTTCCTAATCAGTGAGTAATGAAATGAAGCGATACCCTCAGAGAAAAGGCCTACCCTTACCTCCTGATATTTGCATGTGCAGCTACCATGGCTGCAAATGCTATCTACACTATCAGTGAAGAGGGTGAAAAGGCTCACACCATAAGAATTGCATCAGAAGCAGAACTCAGATTATAGACACTCATGACCACTGATATATCCTATAATATTTTTCTACTTCTCACTGAAAGAGTGTATTCCTGTGTTGCTCATAGTAACCTCGCAGTTGGAGAATGATACAAAGCATGATTTTCCAAAGGTTGCTTTAAAAATTAACCAACAGGTTGCAGTAATTTCTAGTGAACAGATGAAATCTAACGCTAACTCTAAATATATGCAATAAAATTGACAAATTAAGTTTGACCATTGCAAATGGAGATGCTTCAGTATCATACTTCCCCCTTAACTGGCATAAGTTTCTATGTTACAGCATGTTTTAGCACTTATTTCCCCCCTCTTTTTTTCCTCTTGATACATATCTTGTTGCTAATGTAATTTTTTTTTCTTTTTTGGGTGGGGAAAGAAGAGGGGGACTTGGATGCTGAGAAGGCTAATGTGTGCTTCCTCTATACATAAACTGCACAGAATGTGCAGAATGTTCTCTGCAACTGTTCTAAAGTAGGATAGCACTTTTAATATTAAGAAGCAAATAGTGATTGCTGGAGCAGTTTTGAAAAGGAACACTTGAAAAGAAGTGTACTGAAAAGATTTAATGATTAGGCTGACATTCACCATCACTTCCATTGTAAAGGAAGGAAGGAACTTGTTTATGTTACAAGTTCTTTGTCTCCCTTCCAAGAAAGAAATAATTCAACCATAAAATGAGTAAATGCACCACTGGGGAAATCCCAAAGCTTTCCAGATATGTTATGAACAGTGATGAGTGGATCTGGGGAAGCAGCCAGTCAGCTAAGCAACTAAAGGGCCACAAGACCATGACAAAACATTGATTGACAGTTCAGAAGAAATCAACAAAATTATTTATCTTTAACATGAATAATAAAAGTTTAGGACTCCTCAGTCAAGCTGATAATAGACAGGAGGGGAGGGGGAGCTAATATAAATAAAATGCTGTGGTGTTTTTGCCAAAGTAGAGTAAATCCTGGGAAGAGACCAATTAATTAATGTCACTCTGAATAATGATTTGTGGTGGTGTCTGTAACAGAAGAGCCCTCAGACACTGCAAGCTGTTGCCTTAGAAATCGAGCCTCCCTAATTAGGTAAATGGCATATAGGGTGGATCCTTCAAGATGGTACACCGTCTGGTCTGACTAACAGACAAAGCAGGCATCAACAGTGATGAGCCTAGCAAAGATAAATGGAAATGAAAGCCCCAAAAACAACAGTGCATGTACTTGGTGTAGCAGGTCAGTGCAGAAAAACTCCTGAAGATAAATTAGAGTCAAATGATCTACTTAAAACATATGGAAAATGGCAATTTAAACTGCAGCACGTTGCAAGAGTGGTTAGTACATGTTTTTGAACACTAAAGAAATGCAGGGATAAAACTTACCAGTAGAGGATTAAGTGCCAAAACATCAGATACAAGGCAGAAAATAATCAGTTCTTAAATAATTATGTAATATAAAATTTTTCAAAACCAAGGGCCTGTACTTCATGCTCAGTAAACAAAGTTGTTGGCATAAATTAATTACTGAGATACAGTGCAGGTGAACATTACAGGTGCAGGGAATATACAGGTAACAGAAATTACACACTAATAACCTATGTATAAAGGGCATCCTGAAGCCATGAACAAATTAATTTAAAATCTGAATTTCACCTGATTCAATAGTGTTGACATGAGTAATATTACAGAGTATATTAACAACTAATCGGATGAATAGCTTAGCAATTTTGGCTATAATATTTGTTACGCTTGTGTATCAGTCCCATAGTTTACCATGTAGAATGAATTGTTAGTCTCCTTTCCTTTCCTAGCTGATGGGACAGATGTTGAGGTTTGTACTGGAAATGAAATGAAATTAAATGAAACAACACCTAAAGTAGTGTTTGGTGTATGTGTCTTTGGGGTCAACAAAAAAGCTCAATATAGTTCACCTAATTATGAGGCCAAGATATTCAGAAGTTGTGGCAAACTTAATGTAGGGGTATTATAATGTATATCTTCATCTATCAGCACCAGCTGCTAGAGAACCTTCTCCATTAGAGAAGAGGATACATCTGTGTACAATTATGTCTCTGTATTCTGTTTCCCATTGAATATATGATGAATTGCTTTGTAGTACAGAAAACTTTGAGTGTGTTTTGCTGGAGTAAGAATCACTATCCATTGTGATGATCCTGCCCTTATTTGCCTTTATGCTACTCATATTGAGCACTCACAACAGTTGTTCTGCTTCCTCGTTCAAAGTCATTCTTGAAATCCGGCACTTTGAAAATTTTTCCTCATGGTCTCCCATTAGTCATCATCATTCTGCTTCTGCTTGTAAGTTTCATTTGGGTTTTCTTTCATTTCTTTCTAATTTAGCACTTCTCCTTTGGCACAGCTGTGAACATATCCTTGCCATGCCCCAGCTAAGAGTTCACTATAGTGCTGAGATAGTCAAAGTTGCTTTAAAGCTGCGGAGCCCCAAAAACTAGTGACCAGAAAGATGAAAGATCAACTTTCCTGAAATTCAGCGTGGCATCCTAAGATTCTCTGGTTGCAGCCTATATTCTATGTTCATTACATTCAAACTTTCCTTTGTACTAAATGTCTATAATTTGGGTTGTACAAACAGTTTGACATTCATAGCATTTGCATTTACTTATAATTAATAGTGCACATAGAGGTACATTCTTTGCCTTTCAGCATATGTGATGTCATCAGTCACGCCTGCTAACAACTGGAAATTGTGATTGTTAATCAGTTTGATAACTACTGACTGCAGTTGTAGGGAAATACTTTCCTTGTGCTATGTTTTTATTGGTTTTCCTAAAACATTTCCCTTTTTATTCTCCTGGGAAAGAAAAATTGCAAAAATAACCTACCAAAACATCAACCTGCATTCAAGCAAAGAAGGGATTAGGTTCTTAAATCACACGCCCAAATTGCAGAGTGAAATATATTTGTTTCCTTAGAGAAAATACTAAATTAGTCACTATAAAATTCCAAGGTAATTTGAGATGTTACTTTCGAAGTTTCATTTGTGAAATACATGGTACATTATGCTTTTGACATCTGTTTTATTGAAATGTAAGCAGTCTTAAAAGACTAGTTATTTGATCCATCTACCGATTGAAACATTAGTTTTATGTGTAATTGAAGTTAAATTTTCTTTTTGATTGACATTTGAAATGACAGAAAAATATATCAATAGCCCTGTTAAAAAGCAGCAGCACAGCTCCAAATTTGCATTTATTTGTAGGACGGGATTATTAGATAGTCAACTATACTTGTAAATTTTTGGTGAAACACAATCATATGCATTTATATCCATGCATATAAAGTATACATTAGACAAGAATTTCTGGTATGCTATATATACTCTTTGCAAAATTATTGCTAAAAGATTGCATGTTATTATCATGCTACTGAGAATACTCATCTGCAACACTTCTGCTTCTTCTTTAGTCTCTTACATATAAAGAAAGTGAATTGTGACAGTGTACCTGCAAAGTTGTATAATGTCTTCAGACCAGGAAAAAACATGTCATCTTGATTTTGTCAGTGACAATACATTTTTCAGGCTTTCATGAAGCCTGTTGCCTCTAAAGCAAGTTACTTGACTCTTTGTGTGAGCATTGAATTTGCCCCCTACCTCTGAGTTTTGGGTTTTTTTCAGTAAAAAAATATTGAATATGTTCACTCACTAATCACATGGAAGTAAATTATTCCATTTATTTTATTAACCCTCTCAATGAAAATTAAAAAAAATTATATCTTGAAATAAAAAGTGTTTGGTTGACTGAAAACAAAAATGAAATGTTAGTTTAAAAATTCAGAATAAGAAATTTACGTAGCAAGAAAATTATATTGACAAAGCCATTCTGAATTTGTGATGCATCTATATCTGTTATAAAGACTTTCAACTTCTGAAGGTTCATCTTTACAATGTTCTGATGAAGCCTTACTACTTCTCTATCAGCTTTCCTGTCAGTGTGTGAAATTTTTTTTTTCTTCTGTGTTCTATATAATTGTTTACATGAGCACTGTTAATGAACTCACCTCCCACTTCAGGAACAAAATACAAGTATTATTCCAAGTTAATATTTTTAAAGGTGCATCATGACAGAAACATTTAGGAAATGACCAGAAATTATTTTCTGTGTAATCTCAAGTTGACATTACGTTTTGTTTTTTGGGTTTTGGTTTTTTTATTGTATTCCTTCCATAGCTGCGATCTAGTGAATTTTACCCTTAGTATTGCTAACCTGCACAATTAACAGAAATGTGATTTCCATGTTATATATTTTTTTTAATAAACAACTTTTCCATGTAAGTTCAGCTCTGTTCCCTGATATATAGCATGCTTCCAAATTAAATCTGAAACTGGAAAAGTCAATGATTAAACTGTTTGCTAACAGAGGTTAAAAGTTCTGCCAGGAATGATGGATGCACTTTGTTTTTGCAGCGTAGGTTTCTGTTAAAGCCAGCTACTCTGTATTATAATACCTATACAGAAAAGGTACTGTGTCTATAACTGGGGCACTAAGAGGCTAAGGTTGTTTTTATAGTGGATTCAAAAGGTGTGACAGGATCTCACACGGGGTGTACTTGGGGTTTGTTGATTGATCTTGCTTGAGCATTGATGACCTGGTGGATTCAACAGCACAGAACAAACACTCAACTTCTTGCCTCTGTGCTCATGTTCAGAAGCCTCATGGTTCTTGTTCCATGTCTGACAACAGTGTAAAATACATAAAGGTCATTTAAACTGTCTGATATGGAATTAGGCTCAGGATAGAAGTCTTCAGAGAAGGCATGTTCTGCTTTATTTTTTATGGGACAGCAATTCAGGCTGTCTCAACTGACTTTGAAATAAACTGAGTTTCATTTTTTCAGGAGAAGTCAAGCACTTTTAATCTACCAATTACTCCTAAATCTAAGTTTTATTCTATGTTATTCACAATGGAATTTTTTTAGATTCAGTCTTAAATGACAATTCCATTTTCACAGGTTTTGTCTGAATGCTAGTTTAATTTTTTGAGTATATTTTTTCTCTTTGGAATAAAAATTAGCATAAAAGAACATAGGTTCTCTGTCAGAATAGCAGACTAGGTTGGGGTTAGCACATCTTCAAACCTGCAAGTAGCATTTGTTTTCCCTTTTATCAGTTTTATAAAAACGCAAAGATACAAAGTAAAATTAGCAACAGTTTTAGCCTGAAATTCACCTAATTGGCTCTGTAAACATATTTAAAATAATTTAAGCTATTATAAACTATAGTTATTAATTACAATAAACATATATAACTCTAGGTTTTTACCATACAAAGTTGAGTGATAGAGGTATGAAACATCCCCTTCCATGTTGCTTTGTATTTTGAGAAGATATGTATTTTTATACGCTCTTTAAGACATACATGTATTTGGTTATTATAAATCTATAAAGATGGATTACATTAAAAAAAATTTTTGGTTACCATTATTTTCAAAATCCATATTCGGACTTGGGTAGAAGTGAACTTTTTCTAAGAAACTAGGGGAAAGTGTACAGATTGGCAACTGGAACAGTCTGTGAAAGCTTTCAAATGCTTTTTGGGAGTTTACTTTTTAATCACTACAAACAGGAAATTTAATCTCCAGCTGAACATAAATAACAAAGACTCCATGACTCAGCATAAAGCTGTAAGCCTAAAAGGGTCATAAAATACGAAGCTCCCTATTAAAAAAGCTTATATATGAAGGGATAAACAAAACATTTGCATTCCAGCTACAGTCACACTGCCTACTGTTTTACAGTCTGAAAGAGAAAAAAAATGTGCAAGCCCATCGAAAATATCAAGTGATACTAAACCTTGTGTTTTGTTTTCTGAACAAATAGGTTGTTTCTTTTGGTAAAATAGTATTTTCGCCTAGTCTGAAATGTGTTTAGGTGAGTTTCATATTTTGATACAGAATGGTGTTCATTTGTGATAGTAAACATGTATGTGTTGCATTGCTGTCAGCAGTATAGAAAAGTAATGGGTATTCTTGTTTCCTATTTGCAGGCAGTTTTGGCAATAACATGAACTGGGCAGAAACAAATACTCTTTGTGAGTCTTAAAATACAATATCTATTAAATTAATAACAAGCATACCCTGAAACAGTGTGGCATTTTTATTAGCATTTCCAACTCAGGAGTATTCACAATAGTTATATAAAAATATACTTAAAAATACATACATATTCCTATCATACATAAAACAGGCATACTTCTAATTTTTCAATGTGTACATTTTTATGTCTCTGTATGGGGATATATATGTATATATGAACACAGACAAAATAGATTGGTTTCACAACCCATTTCGGTTCATAATACAAACTCCTTCTAGAAAACTTACTATAGTTGAAAAAAGTCTCCTTAATGTGGGGGTGCTGGTGGAGTGAGATGTGGTCTCCTGCATGATCCAAGAGTGTCCTGATTCCCATATAGACACTCCTGGCCGCTGTACTCCACAACGTACAGGCAGACCTATTCTAACACTTGTGCTGATGGCTAGCACTGAGACACTCACGCACCCCAGAGCCTTTGATAGGCTCAGTGTTACCAGGAATACAGAACTCAGAGGGCTCAGTTGTCTGGGTGTGCTCCAAAGGTGTTTATTCCTCAAAAGGGCCTAAGGGCGAGAGAGGAAGGGCCACTCTGCGTGATCATGGATATAGGGGTGAAGGGCCAATAGGGTTAGGGAGGAGGCGGGGAAATACAATGGGAGCCAATGGGAAGAAGGGAGGCGGTGGAATGTGTGACACAATGAGAACCAAGGAGGGGAAAGGAAGGGCGGAGTCAGGGACACAACAACAACTAATCAACAATGGGGGATTAATATAACCTAGCTGACACTCAGAGGGTGTTTCACACCTTGGAGTTGTCCCACCAGTTTGCTGCTTCTGTGGGACCCTCTTAGCTTCTCCAGGATGGTTTCATCCACCGCAACATGTACTCATAGATAGAATAATATTTTCAATAATACATAGAGAATTCCCATGCTGAAAATTAACTCTGTTGGTGTGAAAGCTAAAGAGACCAGCTTCCATCTGCAAAATAATTCAACAAATGAAAAGGAACACATTCATTGGCTTCAGCCAACACTCCAACAAACAAAATTTTATTTGAAAATGAAAACTTTTCCTCCTCTAAAGAACAGCAGCATAAGTAGTAATATAGGTAATCTCTCATCACCATCTACTTTTTAAGACAAATGCACCACCAGGATTTATATCTGATAAAAGTACCTAAGATAAATACCCCATTCATGGGTTAAGTGAAGTTAGGATTAAGGTCAATCGGGTCTGGTATTTTTTGCTCCCAGCAAAGCCCAAGTAAATACATTCTATGCTGGCATTCAGGAAGAGCTGCAGATTAAGAGAGGGTCAAGGAGAAGGAACAATATACTCTTAGATATACCTCTAAGATGAGGGTGAATTAATCCTTCCCTTTTACTTATCTACTTTGCAAATCCAAATGTTACTATGGAAAAGAATTAAGATGGACAGCTTTTTTCAAATAAACCTAAAGGATTATATTGCTCATGATACATCTATTCTTAGAATTTGGAGTAAAGCATCAATTTAGATTTAAAAAGTGAGTTTCCTTGATTTCAGACTGCTGTCTCAGGTTTAAAATTTGGTCCCATGAAATGTCTGTTATCTTAAGATACTCCTAGAAATTAATTTCACATAATATGTAAATTCAGTGCTACCATATTATTTTTGAACCATACTGCTGAGCTCAGAAGAAGTGCTATTTCTTTTACAGACCAAAAATCAGGTATTTGTATAGTTACCAGAAATTAAGAAGTCAAGTGAGAATTATGGTTGGCAAACATAGCAGTTTGATTTGGCACCAGTGAGTAATAAAAGACTTTAATACAAAGAAAACTCACTACAGTGGTCCATGAAAGTAATTGTATTTGCCTGGACTTTTAGTTCATAAAGGGGAAGTATAATAAAAAAGGTCATGTCTGTCCTCACTCAATCCACCGGAAATTTCTTGCCATGTTATATTAAAATATCACTAAAATAAATTTGTAAAGTAACTTCTCTCACCTTAACTACAATCAAATGGTGTTCATCATACAAAGACAGGCATGCTTAGAGAATTATAAATATGATGGAGAGAAAGGGAGTACTCAGTAATTGACATTTGTCTGGAAGAAGATCTTATTAGCATGAACAATTCCAATAGTAACTAAATAGAAACTAAATACTGAGGTTCTGACCTCCTGTGGAGAATGAGTAGAACATTTCACAACAGATATTTTGTTTACTTGTTACTTTTGTATCTCTGTACATTTTGTTAGTGGTTTCTCTCTTTTCCTAGCCCCCCCCTTCCACAAGGTGTTTGATCACATAATCCTACTGAAATGAACATTCCCATGTTCCAGTGGCCCCTTATCAATGAGTTTATTACCACCATCCTTACAATTGGTCAGATTTGTGACTGTGTTTTGCTGCTTATGGCTTCCTGTTTTAATGATTACCCCTTTCTGCTTTAGAAGAGAGTCTTAAGGGAGCTGTCTCTCCTACCACACTCACTTCCAATAGAGTATATATTAAACCTATAGTTAGTGGCAGATAGATTAAAGCAAGATTTTTTTCATGAATTTCTGCTTAAACTGTTGTTGGATAGTATTTTACGTGATTCTGCAGTGCACACATAGAGTTAGGGAGCTCAAGTTTTAATCTGATAAACACTTCAGTTTTAGAATTTTCATTTGAATAGGAAGTGAGAAGGAGCACAAACCCAATTTTCTCTTCTTTCACAGGATATTAAACCCAAATTTTCTGGGGTAACATTAACCATCCTTTGCTTTGTCCTTTTCCTCCATATATGGAGAGATGCCAAAATAATTTAAAAACTTCTATGCAAATGTGAGTAGGGACAAAGAAGTCATAGAGGGAAGAACTTCAGTTGAGTTAAGTGTGGAAAAGTGCACATGACACATCACTTTGATACTTGATCTCTAAAAATTTGTAGATATTAGGTCTAATTCTGTGTGTCTAAAACTGACGCTTAGCAAGTATAACACTACCTAAAACAACACCCTCAATAAACAATCTAAGCAAAGTGAAAAGGGATCCTAAAGGATTTAAGGTACTTATAAAAGGCAAAAGGAGAGGCTTAGGTGACCTATTGTACACGGCTTGTATTGAAGATACATTTTCTCCAGTTACTTCTACTTTATTTTTTTTCTCTAAAGTGCTGGCACACTTACCTTCTGCAATTCAATTTGTAGCAGTAGAGACAGTAGCTAGATCTTCTAGCCTACAGAAATGGGAGATGCAGGAATGCTTCCCAATAAACTTCTTTCATGACAGCACTTCTTTCCTCTTTCATTATGTGCAAAACATCAAATTCAATCCCAGAGGAGCTGAAAAGAGCAGAAGCAGGTCTGAAGATAATTGGTATATTTTTCAAGACCTATTTATAGTGTATACAGAAAAGAGACATTTTGGTGAAGAAAAAGGTGGGTTTTTGAGTCATTTAAGGTCATTAGACAAGTTGATTCATTTTAAAAAGGGTAAGGTAGAGCAACCTGACAGAGAAGAAATTTTCCTTTGACTCTTTTATTGTTCTTTAATGAAGCATTACAGCTTCATTTGAGAATTTCATTCAATAATAGTATTAATATTAAGAATGAACACTATTGGAATATTTTCTTGTCTTTGTTTAAGCTAGTAATATTAATTTTAGTGTCTGTGTTTGCTCTTAGAAGTTAAAAGTACAAACATATGCATCTGTTTTATTGAAAATCATGTACAGCAATAGATTACTCACAGCTGGCATCACTTTGTATCATGATTCACTCTCTGGCTTGTGACTGTCTGGTGTACAACAGCAGTCAAAAATACAAGGATGATTATAGAAAATACAAACTGCTAAGCCATTTACAGTATAGGAGATAATCTGCATAACATACACTATATTAACAAGAACCTAGGGTAAAGTTTGTGCCAGTTAATTGTCTCTGTCCCTCTACATGTTCAAGGTCAAAACCAAAACATCAGTCTCTAATCTTCATCGAGAATTTATTGAAGTATGGATAAGTAGATAGTGAGATGGACCTCTCCTATGAAGACAAGATGAGAGAGTCGGGGTAGTTCAGCTAGGAGAAGAGAAGGCTCCGGGCAGACTTTATTGAGACCTTCCAGTACCTAAAGGGGGCTTATAAAAAAGAGGGACAGTAACTTTTTACATTGACTGATAGGACAAGGGGAGAGTTTTAAACTAAAAGAGAACAGATTAGGTTAGTTGTTAGGAAGAAATTCTGTACTTGGTGGTGAGGCACTGAAATGGGTTGCCCATAAAAGGGGAGGTCCCATCCCTGGAAGTGTCCAAGGCCAAGCTGAATGGTGCCCTGAGCAACCTGGTCTAGTGGGTGGCCTTCTGTCCATGGCGGGGGGCTGGAACAAGATGATCTTGAAAGTCCCTTCTAGCTCAAGCCATTCTATGATTCTGTGATGAATGGTCTGGATGGTAGGGCAGAAAGTTGTGCTACCAACCAGAGGCATCTCAAGAGACAGGAAAAAGGATGTGACAGGAATGTCACAGAGTTCAACACAGGGAAGTGCAGAGTCTTGCATCTGGGGAAGAGTAACCTATACAAGGCCTGCCTAGGTGGAAAGCAGCCCTGCAGAAAATTACCTGGAGGCCCAGGTAGACACCAAGTTGGCCAAATTAGTGCTCTGTGTGTCAAGGAATGCAAAAGATACCCTGGGCTGCATTAAGAGGCATGTTGCCAGCAGGTCAAGGAAGTGATCTCTGGAGTATTGCATGCAGGTCTGAGGTCCCCAGCAAAAGAGCGAGAAGGAGCTACTAGGCAGAATTCAGACAAAAAGCACTAAGTTTATGAAGGAACATGTACATCTCTCATGGAAAGAAAGTCTGAGAGAATTGAAATGGTTCAACCCAAGAGGTCTGAGAAGAAATATCCATATGTACAAATGCCTGAAGAGTAGCTGTAAAAAAGAAAAAAATACTTCAGTGTTGCCTAGTGACATGACCTGAGATAGTCTGCTGAAACTTTAATGTGGAATTTCTTCTGAGCACCATGAAAAAGTTTTTTACTGTGAGAATGACTGAGCACTAGAACAAGTTGTCCAAAGAGATTGTGAAGTCTCAATCCTTGGAGAGCTCCAAAATCATCCAGTCATAGCCCTGAGCAAAATGTGTAGCTGAACACGTTCAAGCAAGTGCATTGGATGAGATGACCTCCAGAGATCCCTTCCGACTTCAAAAATTATGTGATTCTGTCTTGGAAAAAAGTGCTTGTTTCATTGCAATGGATCAATCTGTGATTGATTCTGTTTTTGTTATATGTATCTTCCAACCCTGGTTACCCCTTTTTGCTTATGTATGCACATCAGTAAGAAATTAAGTTACTAAAAATAATTAGGGTTTCTCCATTAAAATATATAAGAAATGCAAAGAGATGTATAAAATTTTGAAAGCAGAGATAAAGAAGGAGGAGACTGAAAAACTGAGATACATTTAAATTTTATCGGGCATCTTATACAACCACTGTGTGTTTTCACCATTCTGAGTGATTGGCATGACACTATGCAATGTTAAAAGATGATGAATGAAACTTATCCTAGTAGTTAGTGAGATTTATGATGAAAAATACCAATCTAAAAGTAAGGTCTGATAATGAATGAAATATTTTCATCACAAAAAAGAAAATAATTAAGTGTTTTCTGATAAAGTTGATGAAACAGTCATTTAGGCCACAGACCATGTTGATAGGCTTAAAAGCAAGTATTATTAATTAAAAATAGTGTAAAATGAAAGAACGTCTTCTATTAATAAAGTTATATTGGCAAAATTTTGGTAGTGAGAGCTGCAGTCTTAGTCTCTGTGAGAGGAAACCAGGGGTTGACTCGTGCTGACAGAGCGAATTCCACCTGGCACAGGAAAGGGTTTGTCACCAGAAACAGCTGAGCTCACTGCAAAGCTGATAGTGCTTCTTGGAAAACATATTTATGAAAGGGTAAAAAATATTTTGGAGGAATTTTGACACAGAGAAATTAGAAAAAAATTGAGAAAAACAACCCTGTTAACACCATCACGGGAGGGAAAGGAGATGTTTCAGGCACCAGAACAGAGATTCTTCTACAGTTAATGGAGAAGTCCAAAATGAAACAGTTGTCCCTCTCCCCACTGGAGACGTCCCAGTGAAAGAAGTAATCCCTACAGCCTGTGGAGAGGACTAAACCAGAGCAGTTATCCACACCTCCGCCCATAGATATCCCCATGCTGCAGCCATGTTTTGCCTGTGACAGCAGCAGGGGAGCAATCTCTATCTTTATAAAGGTTTTCCATCTTACCTTGTCTGACTGTCCTATTCAGGAAGAGGAGTCAGAAAGTAGCTGGATGGGAGTCTGGCTGCCAGCCAAGATCAACTCACTACTCACTATTTGTTTAGTAAAACACAGTACATTAATTCATAAAACTTGGTGCTTTCAAGAATTCTACAATTACATGTTATGGTCTGCTCTCTTTTATGATATATGCGACTTATTTCCTCTCATTTCCAGGCAATGGTTGTGGGACTTGGTTTCGGTTCTTATGTTATGTATGTCAAATATTCCCTAAAACGAGTGTGATGAAGTCTGTCAGAAATAGCTAATAGAACCTGCTGTTGTTACACCACTCCACGTTGAATTAAACCAACATTTGTTGTTTTCAACAAGCTAAGGGATTTTCTGTGTGTCACTCAGTAGATTGAGTAGTCTGCATTTATCAGACAATTCGCTTTGCATTGATTGTTACTCATAGCTTTTCTAGCCTTCTTTCAACAGAAGAGACTTTGTATGGATGGGGAATTGAACTATTTCTTTGTACATGTACATCAGAAGGGAACATTTAGAAGGTGATTTTAAATATCATGTATCATGAAAAAAAGTGCTGCAGCAGCTAAGTAATATAACTCTTTGACTACTACAATACTATTCTTTAAGAAGGAAACATTGATGCACCATTAAAGAGGAGAAGACATTACTAACGCCTCCAGACTGACATGCCGTTGGTAAAGACTCTCATATTGAAAGGAATCTGTTGCCATCTCATGAGAGTGCTTATAGAAAAGTAAGAAATTTGTAACAGGATAATTGGCAAAGCCGTTAATTTCCTAATATAGATTTTGAACAAGATCCTAATCACCACTTATTTCCATGCAAATGATAAAAGGAGTTATGAATCATCTTAGTAAAAAACAGACTTAGTCACTCTCTGCTAGGTTTTCATCAGTAAGAATGAAGATGAACTCATCCCATTAGTCAATGATTTCTCCTCTTTCTCTCTCTCTTTCGCATATATTCCAAGTTTCCTCAATTTTTCAGAAGTAGGCCCTTCTAACCACTCATGCCATGATGGTTTTTCATCTTCCAAATACGTAGTGGTCTTCTTACATTTATATATAACTGCAAAGGCAAACTGAGTGGCTGGTGGAAACAAATGGAAAAATGTTTTTCGTTTTCACTGCACTGGAGATCAGCTAAACTCACAGCGTAAAGGAACAGAACTCCAAGCATCTGCGCAGGAAAAGGTATCATATTTTGTGAATTCAGGATTTTTATTTCTAACAATCCTGTCTGAATGCAGTACTCAGGGGAGTGGAGGGTCTCAGGAGGGCAGTGTAGAGGGAGAGAACCACCTCATTGACCTGCTGTCCATGCTGCTTTGGATGCAGCCCAGGATGCAGTTGGCTTTCTGGGCTGTGAGCACACATTTTTGAGTCATGTTGAGCTTCCCATCCACTCCCATGTCCTCAGCTGCAGTTACCACTGCTGAGCATTTACAGTTTGGCATTACCCCTTCAAGGAGTCTCATGCTCCACCAAATCCAGCCAAGAAACCAGCACTGAACTGATGTCACTGCTCATGGTGGTACCCACCACCTGGTTCTCCAGACTGTCTCCAAGTCTCCAAATGCCAGCACACCCACTGGAGTACCAGACACCCCACCTCCCCTCCATTTGGCGGGTTTCAACAGTACTCAGTCCCCACTGGGGTCAGGCACTGCCATTTGTGGGATGGGTGGAAGAATCATAGAACCAGGGCTAGAGAAAATTAATATTTTTTTACATTTTGGATCAAATCAGGGTAGCCTAGGGGGTTCCTGATCCCACATTCACTGGATGTTCAGGATTAATGAAATCCAGCTTCTATGAATCTTCTTCCGGGTCCAGCTCTGCCACTATGGGGCTTATGGAAGGGGACTTGGTGGAGTCATGCCCCCATCTGCAGCCTAGTCCACATCCATCTGTGGCAGCTCTGAGGGGACACTGCCCCTCAGGAACCACAGGTGGACTTGGCCATGGTACGGACACCTCTACAGGCCCTCAGTACCTCTCTCCACTGGTCCAGCTCCTCCTGCAGTGCCTCTCAGTTCCACTCGGACAGCACCTGCGTCTAGGGAAGGGTGTGGATGAGCCCCAGGAGCAGCACATCCTTGGCTACAGCAGTGTCTGGGAGGCTGCTGGGGTGCATCTTCCTATCACAGGACTCTGTGCACTGTCCTTGCTGTTTCCAGTAAGCATCCCTGCTTTGGGTCTGGTCCTGACAGCAGCTCCAGTGGGGATCCTGGTGAAAGACCATCCCCAGCTTCATTATTTGCCTCAGGACAACCTTGCAGAACTGGCATTGTTCCAAGTGGTTGAGAATGGTCAGGTCAAAGGTGGCATCGGGCCAGAAGAAGGAGTCTGTGGAGATGGAGCTGTGCCATGACACGTAGGTCCTCATGGCTCCCAGAGATGGCAGGAGGGACAGTGGGTACAGTTGCTCCTTTCTTGAAGCTTCCACATTCACCTTGCAGAGAAGAGGAAGAGACTCTGACCCCTGTGGCAGGACCTGTGGACAGCTGTCGGGCAGCACGGCTCAGCATTGGCAGAGGCAGGGTATAGGGTGAGAGACTGGAGCAGGATTTGGTGATGTCCCTCAGCATTCACTGCATCTCTCAGGTCAGTGTGGGCTCCTGCACTTCTGCACCTGCCTGGAGAGAAGCTGTCAAGGCAGGACAGCCCTTGGAAGAGTCCTGGGTTATTGCTGCCATGAGTGGAGTGCCAGGGCTACATACCACTCTGATCCCATATACGGACTTTTGCCATGCTTCTGAAGCACTTTCAGTGCTCTGCAGTGCAGTCACAGGATATGAGTGAGAGGGCAGCAGCTTCTGGGCCCACCCCGCAGCCCATCACACCTCTCCACACCACAATGTGCAATACCATTCCACCCAAGCCACAAAATACCCAAGCCCACGCCACAGTGCCATGCAGGGGCCACCAGCCCATAAACACTTGGCCTGCAACTGTGCATTGAGCCACTGAATCTCCATCATGAGCATCAGAAATGCAATCAGCTTGGCCATGGTGGAGGTGTTGGAGCACTGCATGGCACCAGCTCTGGTGCAGCTGCAGTGCTCTGAGTCACCAGCACAGGCTGATGAAGAGGATCTCCAGTGACCTCTGGGCTCCCCAGTGACAGGGCAGGCATGGCAGAGATTGAGGCTGCAGCCTGTCAAGATGACACTGTACTGCAGTGTCCACTTGATACCAGCAATGATGACACTTCTGCCATCTTGTTTTTCAGATCATCTAGAAGTTCAGAAAGAAGTTTTGTGTGAAAATTATTAGTATTTGGCTGTGGAAAAAGTTTTTTCTTGTGAATTATTAAAATGGGGTATCCTACCTCAGACAGAAGCTCCACCGTGTGCTGTGTCCTGATCAAAGTTCGAAGAAACGTTTGATGTTGCATAGCCTGAGATTCCCAGCATCAGAGAGATTTAAGATTACTCTTTCTGTGTAGTGTTATCTTTAATAAAGGGTACTTGAATTGATGCTTTGCAGAGTCTGAGTGAGTGCCTTTCTTACTGGAATCATAACAAACCAGCAGATTCTGGTGCAAAACAGATGCTAAGATGCTGCTCAAAGCTGATAAACTGCAAGCTGCAGTGTCTTTGGAGGAAAGACAGGCAGCAGTTGCAGCTGAGATAAGTTGCATCAGCAAGTCTTCAGTAACAAGAAACAAATCAGTAGCCTAGAGGGAAAATTAAACTTGTAAGAGAAATTCCTACTCTTCCAAACATGGGAATAAATAAACGATGAATACAATAGCAAATGAAAAGTGGCAGAATAAAAATGTAAATACTCTGTATACCCATGTAAGCAGAAAGTCAGACTAAAGTTTTGGTGTTGCATAGAGATGACTGCAGTCTCTAATGCAGAGCCTCCCCTGCATCTGAATGACTCCTTTGAAGACGGTGAATGTTAGCAAGGTACTAGCAGGGGAAGAAACCTGTGATCCAATTAGTACAGCTGAGAACTTCTGAACCTGTTAGAATTAAGTGCAAACGCTGCTATGTATTTGCAAGAAATATTACAATAATGCCACTGCAAACTGGAAGCCAGAAATCTGCAGTAGTTTTATCACTTAGAATTAGAGTAACAAAAGCAAGCTCCTTCTGAAACAAGATGACTTAAAAGCAGTATTCTTATTCTGTATTGTTGATTTATTTCAAGCTAAGTAATTGCCTTTTCTGTCTATTGCACCCTCATTATCCCTACAGGAAAGGCATCACCTTACAGAGATATATGGCAGGGGGATGCCAAGAAAATTATTCCTTTTCTACTCTTTCACCCCAGGACATTTCCTCTTCTATGAAGCAAAATGAAACAAAACATATATGAAAAATTTCTTATTAGGGGTTGTTCTCACTGAATGGCCTGAAGAGGTCTTTCTGTATGTATTGTACACTTGTCAAAAAAAGGAACTGTTTTTATGCAACACTTTCCATAGAGCTTCAAAAGTTAGAGTGCCAGGCTGGATCTGGCCATAGTTATTTGATAAAGTGGCACATTAGTGTAGAAGAACATCTGCCAGACTAGATATTAATTAATATGCTTTGTCCAAAACATATGAGTATCAAATAATAACTAAATTGCAACTATGAAGAATTTTGGTACTGTTTCTGTTGCTAAGGGAATGAGTCTCCTGTTATCCATGATGTTCAAGTGAATCTTAATTTTTAAGAATTTTTGAGAAAGAGTGAAGAAGAAACAGGAAATGCATGAAGGTGGGGGAAATATCTAACCTATGTTTTCCCTGCCAAAAATATTTTTTCTTTCTTCTGTACAGGGGGAGGTGATTATTTTCATTTTCTCAGGCAAAGAGCAACAGCTTTCATTTTAAATCTCTTGTACTCTGAGTGTAAAACTTTTCAAAACTGAATGAGGAAATACAAGGGGTTTTTTGTTACTTTCTTGGACACCTTTTCCTAATCTCATAACTGTTAAAATATTAAGACATGTAAATCTGCTGTTGTTTGTTTAAGATACACAGGTCATTCAGACATCTGAATTTTTTTTTCCATTCCATAGGTGACTATGGGGTGTAGGCAAGGGTTTCAGGAACTGAATAAAAATAAGAGGTTGTAAAATTTCTAAGTAATAATTTTGTTATATTTCAATTATGTGTACAGATTACAAATTAATTATTTTCTCTCATATGAAACTCAAAAATGGTAATTGAGACTAGGCTTTCTTTCTATTCAACTGACAGCTAAATTAGTATATATATCGTGAAAGATATAATGTTTTCAGGAAGTAGCTCCTGAAAGCTAGAGATACAATGGAATTATTGAAACTCCCTTGAAAAGACATCAAATTTTCAACAGAAGTGATTTTACATAAAGTAAATGACATTCCATAGTTCTTTTTTTTTCTCCAGGTTTTTCTTTTTTTGCTTCCAACTAAGATTTGTATCAATCAAAATATAAGAATATTTCTTAATTTGTAATTTTGCGTCTGCCCAGTGATAAATTTGTAGCTTTTTCTTTTGGATATAGTTACCTACAACCATCCAAGATTATTCTCCACTTATTAAGAGTAATAAATAGGCAACAGAAGGGAAACTGCCTGCATATTAAGTGGTGTTTTACACAATAGCACATTTATAGTGCTGCTTCAGAAAGAATTTCCAATCATTATTGGCAGGAGAGTAGGTCTTACAGTTTACTAGGCCTTTGTGACGCTTTAGCAAACCACCTAAACTGATCTCAATTAAAAAAATTAACTGAAACTGACAAGCTAATTTCAAAAATATGAATAATGGTGAGGATGGTCTTCTTGGTTGTCCCCATTTATAGGAACTTATTCAGGCTAAGAGGGACCGAGTTTGTGTTTCTGGTTCATTGAGTTAAAAATTTTCCTGTGTTAGACTGAGTTTAACACAGCTTGACAAAATAAAGGTCAAGAAGTGATGAGACTGTTGACTATGGATATATCAGGGTATAGACAGCAGCAGTGGAAAAATCTATGTAAGTTCTATATAAGATGATGGCCAGTTTTTGCACAGCTACAGACAGCTACAGCTGCAAATGAATATTTTAACTGAACTTTAAGAAAATGTTATACAACAGGCTCCAAAGAAATGTTAAGAAATGAATAAATGTAGAAATATTTCTTCACTTCCCAGCTTTTCTCTCACTCTCAGTAACAGTCTTAAAACCAAGAATAGAAGACATATTTTACTTTGGAGTAATTTCACTCATATTGCAACAAGTGATGAATTCTACCTGCCTATTCTGTCATGCCCATTTAAAAATGTGTTAAAATGTAAAAATATAAGATTTGGTTGAAATGATTCTTGAATGAGATTGATTAACACTTAAGTATAGCATGGAAATTTACCATAGTGTTATGGACAATGAATTTCTAATGTGCTGCAGTGCACAGTGTATGCATTAGAAATGTATTACTACTGTAAATTGTGCACTATAATATAGAACAAAGCTTGGATAGTGCCAGATGTACCCTATTGCTAAAGAAGTAAAGTGCCAGACTAATACCTGTAGTTTTCTATTATTAAAGAACTGCTTTGTATTTTGGGAACAAATGACAGTTAATATGTGTGTTTGGTAGACAGAAAAGAATACTTGATCTTCTAGATAATGGCATTGTTTAATGTTACAGGTAACTATTGCATAATAAAATATTATAAAATTGGATAAGCTATTAAACTAAAGTCCTAACCAAGAAAGAGACAATTTACCTATTTTTCTTCTAAACAGAAGCTTAAACTTCAGAAACTTTGGTATCTATGTCAGTCACAAGCTTAAAATTCTGTGAACTGTAATTTGGGATGAATCCAACTCTAGCCTTTAGTAGGCTTCTTATGACAAGGTTGTAATTAGACTAAATTCAATAGATTTCACAGGAGGTGAAATTACAGACTCCAGAATGATGCACCACATGCAGCCTGACAGTGGCCAAATAGTAGAACAGTGACACTGAAAAGAAAAAATTTAGTAACAGAAATTAGTTCATCATTTGTGAACCAGGACTAGATGCAATTAAATTTATTTACATCATATTCCTGTACTATGTCGAATCCCTAAGGCAGACTTAAATTTGATTGCAAGGTGGATGACAGGATGTTTTTGTATTTGTTTCAGAAGGAGCATAGCCTCTTCTGGAGAAAAAAAAAAAAACAACCAAAAAAACTAAAAAGGAGAATTATGTACAAAAATTTAATTTAAATGTAATATTGTGCCTTTACAAAAATTGCAAAAAAATTTACAAAATCAAGCATTTTTCGTCAGTCTGAACTTTTTTTGAACTGAATTATTGCTAATGCTGCAGGGAGGTTTTCCTACCTGGGAAATGATGCATTTTTTCGTTGTATCAGATTACAGTGAAAATGCATAGACGTAGATGACCACTGTTTTCAAATTATGACATTTTAAAAACCACCAAGCCTGCCAGGCTTCAAGAAGTGTGTGGACAAGGCTCTCAGGAATATAGTGTGATTTTGGTGGTTGTCCTATGCATAGCCAAGGATTGGACTACACAATCCCTGAGTATCTCTTTAAATTCAGGATATTCTATGATTTTATGGTGTATGTTTCTACAAAATAATTTTAAAAATTATGTTATACATGTATCACAGTTCTTGGTTAGGTTGGTTAGAAAATTATTATACTTTTCTGTAAGTCCACCTTCTACCAGGTGGTTCTGACCGCTAAAGTTTAAACCATTATTAAATTAGGCAACGTATATAAAAATACACAATCCTAACTGATCACTGCATAAATGGTGCATTGATAGAAGAATGATTGAATTAAAATTATTGAACTGGGTTTTCATTCTTGATTTGCCTTGATTGTTTTCTTGTTTTCCTTTTTCAAATTGACTGCATTTTTTTTTAAGCCTGTTTGATAACCTCATACTTACATTTATGCTGCTTCTTGCTGTATAGTATCCTTCATGTAGACTATGTATAGTAACAGAAAGAAAAGAAAGAACACTAGTTAATGCTTTTGAGAATGTGATATTTTTGTAAATGTCATTTTGCTGCCAGTGAATCAGCATCTTTCTAGCACTGAAGTACCATTTCTTAAGTTACCACATATGTATGGTCTACACACAGTGGAGATTCAGCAATATGAGAGATAAGATAATGCTCCCCTAAGCACGCAGTGAAGAGAATGGATTTCTGCTAGCACTTTAAAGAAAATAATTATTACAGAAAACTTGAAAATCATGGCATTTAGGTGTCACAGGTGACATATATTAGAAAAAAAAGGATTTGATGTAAATCCTAATAACAACATTTAGTGGGAGGTAAATACTTAAGAGGTGGGAACTTGTCCATTAATTTGGTACAATTGACCTCCAAGAATTAAAATTATGTAGATGGTCTCTGCAGAGCCATTCTGCATTGAAGCTTGTTAAACAGAAAGAATTTTTTTTGGTAACATTAAAAGTATGGAATTGAGTTTAAATGGGATTAAAAATGTTTTTGTCCTGGCAAGATGGTATCATATGTGACTGATATGATAATGGTATCATATGTGTCTGAACAAATCTCATTGGTAGCCATGTCTAGGGAAAAGCTAAAGAATAAAACATTTTATTACCTTTTTTCACACAGCCAACTCCTCTTTCTTTCTCCTTAGAGCAAGTTTAAGTCTTCTTTGTTCAGAAGATTATGGTTTTTAGGTTAATTTCACTAAAGTGGGAATTTAGAGTAAGGCAAGGTTGACCATCACACAACTGTAAAGCAGTAGCTTGGTAAAGGTAACCTGAATAAAACTTTTATTGTGTAGCTTTCTGTTTTCAGTAAAAAGGAGATGAGAGAGTTAGTGTGTGTAAGAGAAATGAAGTAAAAAAAAAAAGATTACTGACAATTTAGTAGTTCCTTAACTATTAAAAAACCCATAATATGTGAGGCAGCATCAGCTAGACTAAGATAGATCACTTCTGTACCACCTGCAGTGCTGTGTAAACTTTTTTCAACAAAAATCCTATCTGTTTAGAAGTAATATTAGGTAATAAACAAAACCTAAGAGAAAATAATTATTTCTTTAGAAGTTCTTTCATGCAAAATGAGTTAAATGCTCATCCTGCTTCATTGAAGGTAGAGCTGAAATGGTAATATTTCACTTCGCAAGTTCAAAAAAGATGGTCCTTATCACAGTTGTCAGACATTCCTAAATTTCTTGCACAGTACAATATGAGATTGAGAAAACCATGAGGAACAGCCTTCTCTTGACTACAAAGTCAACAGGTCTGTAAAGTGGCACAAATGTTTCTTGGGTCTGCCCAATGGAATCGTACAATTGGAGAGAAAAAAAAAATGTTTAAAATAATGGGGATATTTACTGAATCTTTATGGTATACTTTGAAAAGGGTCTAAATCTCTTAATGTCTCCTAATACAGCTACTTTCTTGAGTTTCTCCTAAGTTCTTTGTAAAATTTGTCTTTTTATTCAGAAACTTATTTTCATAATGTACAGAAGTGTCCCTAAATATTGGTCTAAAGTATTGTACATATTTGTTATTTTGAGTACAGCTATTCTGTCAGGACACGGTCTCATAAAAACACTGAAGGTCATTGTCTATGCTTCTTAATTTAAATAGCCAAGGGCTTATTCCATCAGGCATCTCTTTAAGCTTTGAGTTTAACATTCACTGCCTCTTTCACTGAATTTTGTGTGAAAAACAGCAAAGTCATCCAACAGTTATTAAGATAAATATTTTTGTAGTTTGACTGTTTTATGTACTTTTACCGATTCTATTTATTCTTAAAAATATTGACTCAATTATGCAGCCTGATTACACTTAGATTTTTTCTTGTCCAAACCCAAGTCTAGCTGACTGTTATAAACGCACCTTATTTGCACCATGGAAATACTTTGTGTTCAACTGACATGTAAATTTTACAAAAAATGAAGTAAGCTCTTCCAGTGCTGTAGTATCAATGTCACTAATGATGTTTACAAGTAAATTAAAAAATTAAGTCCCTGCAAGATACTGTGTTTTGAACTGTATGTACAGCCACTGTAAATAATAGAGCTGATTGATAGCTGGCATCACTACTGGAAATCCTCCTGACTTTGTTACTAGTTACCATCATAGCAGAGTGTTCTGTCCTCTGCATTTAAGAGGGCTGACAGACTGCCTGCTGGTAATAAGGATGGGAAAAATTAATTATAATTATTCTTTTTCTCTTTTATTTTCTTCTGTGCCAATGCAAAATGATTGGTGAATATTATGTGAATGTTTTGAATTTTGTTTATAATTGCTTACTCTTTTGCAAATTTTATTCTAAACTAGTCTGTGGCAAGAGTGGTTTCAGGGACCTGGCTGATTTTCACTGCTGTCTTTAGACCGGCCTCCTGAGAAACTTATCCTGAGGATACGTCTAGCATGAGCTGTTTCACCTCCACTGTGCATTTCACAGTACGTATGTCCATGGCACAAAAAACTTTCTTCCCACTTAATTTGATGGATTAACCTGGAACCTGATAATGCTGTGGTTCATAAAGAAAAAAATATCTTTTTGTAACCATCAGTAACCAGGAAAGCTGGGACAAGATAGGCATCAATTGATGTAGTTGGCAAGTGGAGAGAAATTGACTTTACGAAATCAGATTAGTACCTGGGAAAATTAATGTGGCTTGATGTTGTAAAATCATCATTATGTAACTTTATTTTATGCTTGATTTGAATAATTTTTGATAGTGTCTGGCTCTTTTGAACAAATAATTTTTCTTTGGGTTTTTACTAAAATGTGAATAGTGTATTCCAGTATATTTTTTCAAAGTATCCTATTGTTCCTCCTATAAATGTGGAAAATGTAGCTTAAAAGATGGAAATTAAATGTAGTAAAATAATCATGAAATGAAATAAAATGTACTAAGTTTTTGTTATTGTTTTTAAATTCCCATTGAAATATGAACTTATATGAGATTGATGTTACCTTTCCTGCACAATTCTTCAAGTTTTTCTCATTAAATTCAATGTATCAATTAATCTGCTAGTTAACCTTCCCCTCCAGTGTCACACTGTGATCTCAGAATGTGACTGCACTTTCAAATTGTAGTTGAAGATGTCACTATTGATATCATTGTGTTCTGTAGTCCAGGAGTTTATTTATATGTAGTAATTTAAATAATCAAATTTAATCATGATTTAAATCAGCAAGAAAGACATTTGCAATTAAATAATTTATTTTAGTCTTGCTTTACATTAATGCATTTTAGTCAGTTTTTAAAAAAGAGTAGAGCTTACTGCTTAGTAAGAATTTAGGATAGGATGGCTGCTGACTAAAATAGTATCTGTACTGCATTTAGTGGGGTTTTTTTAGCACAGCAAATAATTTCTTAATATATTAAGCAAATATTAAGAAATATTAAAGACTATGTAATGATTCTTTATCATTTAAATGTAGCAAATAAAATTGATTTTTCTTTTTAAAGTAGAAACCCATCACTTTTGCTTTTTTGATCTACTTAATTTTTGGGTATTTATTGTATTACTAAATTAGTGTACCATCAGTAATTAAAAGGTTGGTGGAAAGATATAATTAAGTGAAATATCATGTAATGAAATATATTTACAGGGTAAAAAATCAGGACCCATTTGGTGACCCTCTCCGTTAATAATAGATTTGCTATCTGTAGGTACTGTATTTTGGACCTCTTCTTTAAGATAATTTAAAAAAGAGTTTTGTTTTCTTTACATATATATATTTCTTCTGGTTTTGCTCTTCATTGAGAATACGACTTCTAGGACAATTCAGGTTGAGAAGAACCTCGGCATTTTCCTTCCTTCTTGCAGAAGTATCAGGTATGATCTCACACCAGGTTGCTCAATGCTTCATCCAGTTGGGCTTGAAAACCTCTGGATATGGTGCATAAATGGCCTCTGCAGATAACCCACTTTTTTTGCTTGACTGCCCTCAAGGAAAAAAAAAATCCTTGTATCCATTCAGAATATCTTCTTTTGTTACAGATACTATAGAATGTAATATAACTTCCTAAATTCAGTTTTATACCTGACCCTGGGCAACGCAGCTGATGATGGAATATATTATCCAAATATTTTAGGAACTTCAGTAGCAACTTTGAAGTGCCTGGATATTATTTTTGTACTTTATCTGTTGAAGTTCTAGTAAGGAGGGCCTATACATCATATATCCTAATGTAAATTTAATGCATTCATTTATTGCAGAAAAATGTATTTCTTTCTCAATGGGCTTGAATTAATTTCAACCAGCATATACTTTTTGAATTACATAAATCCTGTTTCATATACCCTGTACTGTCAGGAGGTATGGCTGTTCTTTCCATTGATACTTTCTTGAATAAAAGTCTGGTGGCTTTTTGAATTAAATTAAGAAAAAAAAAAAAACCACCTGAAAATAAGGATGAAATATAGAAAACAAACACATAAATACATTAATTAGACTGGCTTTGTATTCTGAAGGAGGGGAAACTGTTGAGTATTTGATAATTGGAATAGGAATAGAATTAAGAAAGTAGGTCTGAAGCAATAGGTTAGATATCTTTGAGAAGTTGCCCATTAAAAGATCTCTTTTCTAGGCATTGAGATATGCAAAAAAGTTAGAAATTACCACTTGGTCTAATTTACTTGCAGTACAATCAACTTCAAAAATAGAGAAATAATTGCAATTTAAGGATATTTATCCGATTTCAGATAACTAGGTAATAAAAAGATTTTTCCCACAGAATCTGCTCAAATGTGGAGTACTTTAAGATATTAATGGAATTAATTGAAATCTAGGGTCTGTACAATTTGAGTAAAATAAATATCAGTACCTCCCTATGATAAATCAACAACAGAAAATAAACAATACACATTAAAAAAATGCCATATATATACTGACATGAAACAACTATGACATACCAGAATAGCAACACTCACATTCATTTCTATATAGAAAACCTACAAACTGAATTACTATATTTTTCTTAAGCCTACGGGCAATTTAAGAAAGTAATTTTTAAGGTCTGCCTTAGCTTGTACTATACTGCCAATTTCTTTGAGTGTTGGTTCAGTGTTGTCTTTCCCCATTGTCAAAAAAGGCTGAGGGAAATATAAGAGATTCTTTTGGGAAACATGAGAAGCTTTGTTTGCCTTTATATCTACCATTCATTTTTGACAAATATTCAAGTGATGATAATTCTCTGGCTGTCCTAACCATCTTTGGTGTGGAACTAGGTTTAACATTCCTAAATAAATGGGAATAATGTGCATTTTTGAGCACATTACTTTGGGGATCTTACGGTTTCTGTCTAAAATCCACCTCACACTCCATTTGAGACAAATGAAAACATTGGTATGAGTAGGCAGTTATGGGGTTGTTCTGATATTTAGAAAGTAGTGCAGTATTTTGGATATTTAATTTAGAGTTAAATTCTTAAAAATTATTGCTCCTGGAACAGCAGTACTTGTAGGCTATTTCAAATTTACCATCATTAATACTCATAAACATTCCTGGACAATTTGATGTATCACATATCAAATTGCATACTGCCTATCTCCAAGAACTGCAGTATTTCTCTGAATCCACAGATCTTAAGACAGACTTTCGTACTTTCATAGGAAACCTGTATTAAACACCCTTTTATTCCTTCATAACTGATGGCTTTCTTTTGCTTTTAGAACATTTTCTACCTAAAACCATGGAAATAAATGCTAGAGGGAGGTGGGGTGGAAATTCTGAACAATGGTCTCATGGGTTGTTTTGTAGCAGTGGTTGAAAAAACATAATGCTTAGAGAGATTGTGTTTCATAACAATGGCCGTCTGACCAAAATCACCTCATGTACAAACAGCTCTGCTACCTTTGGCCTTGAAGTCTCTCAAATTTAAATATATTTTTTTATTGTGTAAGTTTGATGTCATAGATTTAATTTGACCTACACCTTTCTCAACTGATTACACTTAAAAGCCATGTGGTAGCATTAATAAATATGAAAATGTGTTTATACCAGTATTCAAGTTCTTTGTATGAGGGAGCTTCTGAGACATCTGGATCTCATGAAGTGAATTTTTATGTATGTTATCTCTTATTGTGAGTGATACTAATGCAAATGGTGCTGAGATAATATCATTATCTACTTAATTGCTTTTGTGAGTCTGATCACCAATTATGAACATGGAAGAATCTGTAAAATGAGATATATTGAGCTTCTCTTGTCTGAATATGTTTTGGTGGAGGTTACAGGTTCAACATTAACTCTTCCAAGCATATGAAAATAAAGCACAAATGTTTTCAGTTTTGCCCTCTTACTAGTTTTGAATTATGGCCACTTTAAAAGTAGCTCTGTGAAAACAAAGTCTCTTTTTTCAGCGAACTATATTTGACTAGGAAAGTAAAAAGAATAAAAGATGGTCATTTGTAGAAGGATAATGAGCATTTTAAACTAAAAGCAGAAATTTTAAATAAAATAATTAATTATAAAAAATATTTTTGTAGGATCATAACTAAACCTGCAACTGACATTTTAATTTTCTCAAAGCCTACCATTAAAACATGTTGAAAAGAAAAATGGGCATTTATTATTTGAAGTTCACAATTGTGATAGAAAAATGTCATTTTTATTAATCAAAGCATATATTTCATTAGCAAGATCCTCTTTTAGCAGTGCTATGTATATTCTGAACTAAGTATTCATCTGACAATCATGGTCTATTAAAATTAGGAATTATGCTAATGGTACAAATTTATGATTCTAAATTTACAAAGGTTGATATAATTAAGATAGGCATGCTAAGAGAAAAAATGCTTCTATCAAACTTGTTCAAGGTGATCAGTGTCAACATTTTGATATTTAAAGCCAGGACTTTAAAATTGTGCAATATAAGTTAATTAATCAAAATGTGGAGAAGGTGTCTTTGCCTCCTGTTCTTTAAAAATGAATGATTATGGTCTTTTATTTTTGCCATAAGATAATCTTGAAACCGAAGAAATATGCACATGTGAAATTGCTTGAATCTGCTGACTTCAAATTTATCAGGTTTTATTTTTTGAAACGTGAAGCCATACTAAGTTGTTAAATCTATAAAGTATGGCATAGTTTCAAAGACTCCAGTAGGCAATAGAAAGAAGATACAAAATTTTATGCTAACTTGTCTGTATTTTTTACTGGTGTGATGAGAATTGCATGCAGGTTAAGCAAATCTCATCTGTTCCATGATTTCTATGAGGTAGAAGACATATTCTAGTCTATGGAACCTCTAAACATTGAAAATGGGTTAATTTTATATTGGATGGGAATTACTAATTTTGTAGTTTCCAAGGCTCATTATGATGTTTAATGCATAACTTGATTATTCTTTCCCCCTTTTTTCTCTGATTTGTCAAAACATTGAGTTGTCATTGAATATTGATAGGACAGATATAATTTAAGCACTAAGGTGACAGTATTTTGATGTTCTCTGTGTTCTGCACTCTGGTTGGCCATTCTACCATGAGATGGTCTGACTGCCACTTAGGATCTATAAAGCTAGTAAAGATTTGCCATTTCTGTAGAGCTATTCAATCTTCTGTGCATAGGAAATCATATCTTAAAAATTGGTAGAACAGAATCAATAGAAACATTGGATGACAATGTCTGATTTGGCTCTTAAAAGTAAGTTGTGTCTGCTAGGTATCGCTTATCCTAAGGAAGAACATGTGGTCTAAAAGTAGGCCTCTGTGTAACACATTTTTCAAGGTGTTTGTCAAACTGAAACTCAGGAGCACAATAAATAATGGTAATATTTCACGTGATAATCCACTTATCAGGAAAAAAAAATCATAATTCCATGGGTTTATTATTTTTTAAGCAATCCATATTAATTTTCTTTATTAGAAAAATTACAGTAAAAGTTACCTGAGAATACTGGGTGGCCTGACAGATACTGTAGTATTTTGGCAACATGAAATGAGAGGAAAAAAAAAACTATAGGAAGGGAAATAAATATGTAACTTATTAATTTCAGAAGTGCACTAGCCAAAGGATAATTGCACAAAACAGAAGAGGAACCAAAATTTTGTTAGTGTAGTGGCGGAAACTGAAGCTAAAAATTTTATCAACTTTATCTTAAATTCATATATGGGTCACAAGCAACTGAAATTGTGTTTTCCCAGTGCACGTTACAGAAAATTGTTGCTTAAATTTCAATTGAAATCTTTCCAGAAGCAAACTACTTATTGGTACAAATACTTTGCACACCTGCACCAAATTATTACATTTTTCTGGAACAAACTTAAAAAGCACAGTAGAATAGCTATGTAATGCTCGGTACAGGCTCTCTCTTCACTACAGTCTCATGGTTGTTTCTCTAGTAATAAACATTCTGCAATAAAGGCAGAGTTATAAAGAAAACATAATTCAGTTTTGTTAACCTCAATTACCTGAGATTAACCTAATGAAACAGCAAATTACTTAAGGCTTAGGGTTTGTGTAAAAATCATGTTTCAAATCAAATCAAAAGTGGTGGTTCCCCATTTTGACCTAGTTCTACTGGCACAAAAAAATGTAGGTGCAAGTTTATGCCTGGGTAGAAAGTGTATTTAATATCTATTAGTGTAGTGAAATGTTTCCAATATCTAGGATTCTAAGAGGAACCTTGGCAGAGTAACTCAGTTTGAAGTAAAATCCTGAGATTTGTCAAATCATACAGTGAACATGAGTGCTGAGTTTTTGCAGGGTCCAGGATCCACACTTTGCTTAGTGCCCTGGAGCAAGATGTGTAGTTGCTGTTTAGGACTAGGTCTGTTCTCCATTCTCCTTTACCATGAGCATAGTGATAGAATGAGTATACATGGCCAAGGGACTATTCTTGTAATTTGAAATATTGTAGATTTTAGGTTTAGTAGACAGGGATAGAAGACAGATGAGATGATTCTTCCAGTAGGTGACAAAATTTTATAATCTACTCTGCCAATTGTTCATTAGAAAATGGGAAACTGTACTTTCACATTACATTCCTGTATCTCTAGATTTGCACTCAGCCAAGATCAAAACCATGATGAAATATTTATAAAATGAAAATACACAAAAATTAAATTTGAGAATGAAAGAAAATGTTTACTGATCTAAACAGCACAGAACTTTAGTTTAACAAGAATACATTTTTTCGTACCTGCAACAAGAGAATAATTTCCATATCCTTAATTCATCAGGGTTAAAATTATAATAAAAAGTGAATACTAGAGCTTCATAACTCCATCATTAACAATAAGATTTGTGAGATTCAAGTTATTGGTAAGTCCTGGAATGTAAATATTCTTGTACTTAACTCATAATAATATCATTAAAAGGCGCAATACAAATCTTCATCCTTCACCCTGAATTAACAGTACCCTTAATGTGGAGCTTCTAAAACAGTAAGTTTGTTGAACAGGTTTATTTATTGCATATACTACCACGTTAAGGTGATTCCCCTGATTGTTATGACAAAAATAAAATGCATTATTTCCAGTTTTTGATATAAGTTTTCAAATATCATATGACTGTAGGCAAGCAGTCTACAATTATTCCTTTCATCTACTCTCTTCAGATTTCTTAGAAAGAAATACATTTTTTTAGTGTTTAATACACATTAGAGTTTTTAAGTCACTTAAAAATATGTCACTTTGAAATATGTTGCTTTCCAGATGCAAAAACTTCCTTCTTGGATCTTGCTTTTACACAGAAACTATAATGGTTATTTATGTCTGCTCCCAGGATTTAAAGTGCAATATAAGGAGACTTATGATAACCTTGAAAGAAACTGGAAGCAAGCATGCGCTCCCTGTACATGAATGATCTCAAGAAGAGAACCACTGCTTTCCATCACCCACCACATGGGTCTCGGTGCCTTCCTGTGCTCCACAGGGTGTCTGGGGTTTATAAAAAATTTTTCTGCTGAAATATCAGCTTAAATCAGTGGCAACTCTGTACACCGGATCAGCACTTTCAACCTGGTTCTCCCACATTCCAGATGTTCTGTGATTATTCACCCTTTCTTTTTCCACGAATTCATGTTGAAGTTTTCTATACAGAAACTTCAATGTCTTATGGCTAAAAAGGACGATGTCCTGCCCCACTCTCGCCTGGCCTCCTTTTCTAATCTTCGACAGATTGCTATTCAGTTGTTTTACTCTCATCCTCTCCCTTTTTTTTTGTGGGGTAAGCATGAGAAGCCAGTAAGTTTGCACAATTCTTCTGTGCCTGCCTTCTCAGTTGACTTAGACTTTTCTGAAGACCAAATGAATAGTGTGAAGCAGGAAGAAAAATTTTCTTTTGGCAACAGATGGCAATAAAATCTTCTTTAACTTGCAACCTTTCCTTTGCTTTTTACTCCCTCTTTGATTGACAGCACTCACTTAAAGCACAGTGTAACCTTTTGATTCCTTACACTAATACACCTACTGGATTTATGCTATGAATCAGCTTTGCCTGGTAACTTTATTTTCTTTTATCTGAAAACTTTGTTAACACTGATGAGCTATATCTATTTCTGATGAGGGTTGCATATGCCTGGAATAGTAATTACTGAGGATACTGCTTGTCACACTACTGCATGGAAATTAGATTTTGTGATCTTTTATCTTTGAAAATAAATCCATCATTTTTGGCATGTGGAGATTTTTCACATGTACTTTTCTTCCATGTGTGTGTGGCAGTGAGCAAATAATGTGGTTAAATTTGAACTGTCAGTTTTGTGAGGCTGAGATAGTGTAGGAGCATTTGATAATTGGAGCAAGTATTATAGCACAGGTCTGAAGGGATGCTAGATTCAGGGTCCAAAGGTTTAAAATAAACACTTTAAATTACATTTTACAGAAGGCTGTCCTGCTGCTGTTAGAAGGTGTGAGAAAGGAATGCGTAGGTGCAGTCTTTGCCTTTGCCACCTGTGCTGGCAGTCACTGAAGCAGCAGTAGGTTGACCTAAACAGCTGTCTCCAATTTGGCTTTCCACGCTGGGGGTCCCTGGGGCGAGATTACTGCATAACATTAGCAGGTGCATGTGAAAGTCCTGTATAAAAACCCTTTGTAAGGTAGAAAGTTTAGGTATTACCGTAGAAGATATGGAAGTCCATAAGAGCTGGTTTTGTTTTTTTTTTTTTTTAAGGAATTTGGGGAAGTCTCTCACTGCTTTCTCATAGCTGTCTGAATTATATAGCTATTTTCTCCAGGCCTTTAAAATGAGGTAATTTGGTTGCATTTACAGCTGAGGGAGGGCATTCTGTAAATGGGTGCTGTGATGTATCTATACAATAAATTTTTGAGGTAATTTTACCCTGAATTACCTTGGATGCTCCCCTGCCCCCTTATCTGTGAAATTAAATTTATGTGCACAATCAGCTGAAGACTGCAATTTAACAGGAAAATTATTCCATGTTTTAAAGGTGAATAACCCAGTCCAATTAAAATCTGTGGATGGCTTCGATGAAGATTTGACCTTTAGATGACATCATACCCAATTAAATATTATTTTGATATTTTTTATATGTGACGAAATCTGCTGTTCCATGTGGAAAAGGATCTACATCTCCAGACAATGTACAGCATATTTCAGCATAATGGATAACTTTAGATAACTTCTTCTGTACACCGAATTTACCTAAATGCAAAAATACCTTGTGGGCGACAGTAGGCAAAACTTCACATTCCAAGAAAAGAAATTATGTTGTCTTGTAGTTTGTCACTTCTTTTGGAACATCATTTGGTTAATTGTTTGTATCTAATTAAAAACTCTGTATTCCAGCAGACTGTGAGAGAATCCAAACTATCAAGTTCTTCGTAATTAAATTAAATCTGATTATTAAAAAATTGTTTAATGTTTAATTATTAAGAAAAACCTCAAACACAAACCCCTTATTAATTTCAATGAGTGTTCCTCAGAAAATAATGAATTTTCTGATTTTAGTGTTGCATATTATGTGAAATTAAATTATGTAAAATTAAAATTCAGTGAAATTATGGATTTCTTTAGCTATTTATAGTTTCATTTTCTTAGTTACAAACTTTTTTTGTTTTTTGCTTAATTAAAAAAAAGAAGAGTTAAGAGAACTCTCATACCTCTCTATCAGGATAATTTGCAAAGTCTTCATGTTTTGCAAAGCCAACCACAATTTTCTTATAGTTGGAGGCATATACCATTAAAAGCTAAAAAACCCAAAACCCAACAACAGCAACAACAAAAAAGTCGACATTGTCAGTGTATTAAATATAGTAAAGGGATCTTGTTCTGTCCCTACTGGGAGAGCATGTGCATAACATACTGTGCACTCACACATTCACACATCACCTACACAACTGGGAACTAGAGAAATCAGGACTGTAGATGGAAAAGAGAATAAGAGTTTGGAGGAAAGAAACCCAAACTTGTTTGTATTTGAAGTGTTTGCACATAAGTCTATAAGAAAGGAAAAGATCTTTTCTTTGCCCTGTCTGTGGACAGTTTGTATCCATAATTAACTGCAAGTTTACTGTCTTAGCTTTTACGGGGACTGTCAATTGTCAAATGAATCCATGCACTTGAAGATGCTCTCTGTTCCTTTCTATTTCCAAGTGGGTTTTAAGGGGCTGTATATTGTCACCTGGCTGTATGAGAGAATTTATTTCTTAGCAGGAGGTAAGTTAAAATTATACAACTTCTATTATAACATGAATGTCTATGAAGACACATCAGTGTCACAACTGATTACCCATTAACCCATTTGTCATTTAAAAAACTTATGCTCTCCTGAGCAGTGTGGGGAAGAAAAAATAATTAAGAAGGCCTGTGTCTTGCACCTCACAAACTGAAAAATCCCACATTGTTTCTGAACTTACCATACATCTCTTTTCTATGTTGAAGCTACAGGATTTGCATTGCAGGTGTGGTTTGTGCAAGGAGCAACACTATAAAATCAAACAAAATGTGTAATATAGCAACACAATTGCATAGATAGCTATTGATGTTACACATTTGGAAAATGTTGATGCTTAATAAATATTGTCTACAACTATGTGAAAATAAACCCCAATAATTTTTTTGGAAATAAATCTATATGCTGTAAAACACTAAAATACTATATTCAGGTTGATTCAATATTACAAAGACTGATTCTGTTTTGTTTTTTTAACTCCAGATTGCTGGGAGTGACCAGCAATGGCTAAAAATTGTTGTTGGTCTTAGTCTATGTGAATTGGGTTTGTAAATTCATCTAGATTTGAACTGGTATGTGTTCAGACTCTACCTCCTTTAGCTAAAAAGTATATTGCAGTATTAATATTTTTATCAAAGAATTTAATATAAGCAATAACTACAATACTGTTTCAATGCAGGGAAGTGACATGAAGTGGTGGGGTGTAAAGTGACTACTCCATGAGAAAACATGATTAAATGAAAAGGGCTACTAAATGGCCTTTAAGATTAATTTTTTGTGGGATGACAAGACAAATTTACCAAGGCCATTAAAAACATATCTCAGAAATGCAGCTGTGAAAAAGGATTTGGCACAATACTTTTATTTATGCAGCTAGATAAGAGGAGCCTTATGAGTTTTCATGTGATATTCTTCTGCAGAAAGGTATTAGAACATGGGAGTGTGAGGATCTAGAGAAAAATCTGCATTAAATATTGTATTCAGATGTTAGAAAAAGATGACAGACAAATCAGTGAGATAGGCCATAGGGAAAAAAAAAAAGAAAAAGAAAAAAAAGAGATAAATAGAAAAGAGATTTTTCAAAGAGCTTGAAGAAAAGTTAAGATCTTCATTTTAATTTTGTTAGGTTTAAGGTAATGGTTGGGAAGTGAAGACTGTCAGGGTAGCCTAAATGAGCATTGATTTAACCTCTTATAGCACAATATAGTGTGACGCAATCAGTGCATAGAATCATAGAATGATAGAATATCCTGAGCTGGAAGGATCCACAAAGATCATGGTGTCCAAGTTCTGCCCCTATATAGGACAACCCCAAGAACCACACCATGTGCCTGAGTGCCTTGTCTAAACACTTTTTAACTCTCTCAGGCTTGATGCTTTGAACCGCTTCCCTGAGGAGCCAATTCCAGTGCCCAAACCACCCTCTGAGTGAAAAACATTTTCCTAATATCCAACTTAAACCTCCCCTGTCACAACTTCAAGCCATTTCCTCAAGTCCTGTCACCGTCACCACAGAGAAGAGATCCGTGCCTGCCCCTTCTCTTCCCCTCATGAAGAAGTCGTGGACTACAATGAGGTCTCCCCTCAATCTCATGCCATGGTCACATGGTTTGTGAACACTTCCAGGGATGGTGATTCCATCACTTGCCTGGGTAATCAGTTCCAATGTCTGACCACCATTTTAGTGAGGAAATTTTTTCTAACATCCAATCTAACCCTTGCCTGGCACAACTTGAGGCTGTTTCTTCTTGCCTTCTTCTCATTATCTTGATGCCGACCTCTCTACAGCCTCCTTTCAGGCAATTTTAGAGTGATAAGCTCTGCACTCAGATTCCTTTTCTCCAGGCTAAACAACCCCTGCTCCCTCAGCTGCTCCTCATAGGAATTGCGCTCCAGACCCTTAACCAGCTCCATTGCCCTTCTCTGGACACATTCCAGCACCTCTGGATACTGGCGGGCCCTCACCAATGTCAAGTACAGGGGAACAATCACTGCCCTGGTCCTGCTGGCCACACTATTGCTGATCCAGGCCAGGATGCCATTGGCCTTCTTGGCCACCTGGGCACACCCTGACTCGTGGTCAGCCATTATCAACCAGCACCCCCAAGGTCCTTTTCTTCCAGGCAACTTTCCAGCCCAGAAAGTCCGTCCCAAGCCTGTAGTGCTGCCTGGGGTTGTTGCGACCCAAGGGCAGAACCTATCACTTGGCCTTGTTGAATCTCATACCATTGGCTGCGTCCCATCAATCCAGCCTGTCCAGATCCCTCTCTGCAGAGCCTTCCCACACTCCAGCACTCCCACTCAACTTGGTGCCATCTGTAAACTTACTGAGGGTACACTTGATCTCCTCATCCAGATAATTCATAAATATATTAAGCAGGACTGGCTCCAATACTGAGCCCTGGAGAGCACCACTGGTGACCAGTCACCAACTGGATTTAACTATATTCACCACCCCTTTCTGTTCCTCGCCATCCAGACAGTTTTCTACTCAGTGAAGAGTGCACACTTCACACCATGGAAAGCCAGTTTCTCTGGAAGAATACAGTGGGTAATGGTGTTAAAGGCTTTACTAAAGTCCACAGACAAGAACCACATCCTTTTGTTCATCCATTAATAGTTCATCTGATTATAGAAGGAGATCAGGTTGGTCAGGCTGGACCTGCCTATCATGAAGTCATTATAGCTGACCTGATGCCCAGGTTGTTCTCTGTGCATGATTGCACTAAAGATGATCTTCTCCATGATCTTCCCCAGCAGCAAGACCAGGCTGACAGTCCTGTGGTTTCCCAGATCCCCCTTTCTGTCCTTGTAGATGGCCCTCACTTTGGGTAGACAGTGATTAACTACAGGTTCCAGTGTTCTGGGACCTCCCTGCTTAACCAGGACTGGTTAAGAGCTTCATAACTGCAGACAAGGGACAGAGGTCTGAAATAAGCATGAAGATGATGGAGGACACCCTTATATCTACTGAACTAATCAGAGTAGGAATTTGCCTTCACAAAACATAGGAATAAAAATATGAATTGTACACAGCTCTAGATATATATGTCGGTATGATCTTCCAGGAACAAATTTTAACTAACTCAAAAAATAATGTTCAGAAGTCAGTCTTCCATCCTGATGTATCTTTAGGTGAAATTACCAGCAGATAGTTTAGCACATCTGCAACTTGAAGCTCCATTTGACTAATCGTTCCCATTTAAATGATCACTACTTATTTCAGCAGACTGTGAATTGATTTTAAATATAATTATGGTCTGGTAAAACATGGAACAATATAAAAGGTTTAAGTGTTTCCTGTTTTCTTGTAGCAACTAGTATTATTTAATTTTTCTGTAAGCAAAGTAAATATGTTATTTTTGTATTTTACCTTCAACTCACTGGTGAAATTCATGAAAACTTTGCAAATTGACTCCAGGGCCTTGTTCTTCTTGACAAATACATTAGGCAGTTAAAGTTAATAGGAGCTACATACAGTCATTAAGGTGAAATACACATCAGCTTATCTTCACCTTGACAGGGAGTCAGGGGAGTAAACACCCACACTGAATTTTTGTATGTGACAGCTACTTTTCCTTAAAAAATCCCCAGCTTGTAATGCAATGTTCAAATATTTAAGAGTGTGACTTGCTTTCTAGACATCTATTCTGAGAATCCTGAGTACATGTAGGGCTCTTTACTTGCTGTTTTCTAAAACATTTTCACTTATTTTTTGTGGTATGAATCTTCATAGCACAGATAAACCACAATTTATGATGTATGAAAAAACTGGAGGTTGACAGCCTTTCTTTTTTTTTTTTAAGAGAAAGTCTTTAATCGTTACAGAAGAATAACATGTCTCCATTTTCATGGGCTATGTAGTATATAATGAGAAGATGTAATTAAGTGCTTTAAGGGAACTGAATGATCACATTTTTTATATACAGATTTTTTTCTGTGATGTGAATTCATACTGCATTCACCAATACATTAAAAAAAAAAAGCTCCTTTACTCAGTCAAGATCTGATATGGAAAACCAGTCTTGTAAAAATAACCAAAAGCCCAACCTAAAATCCTCATAAAATGCATATATGAATTAAAGGTCATTCATCACTGTTTTTTATTTAGGTTAGTTTCAGCTATGCTATGTGCTTTTTAATAGTGACTGTTGCAAGGCAACCATGTCTATGCTGCTGTTCAATTCACACCCAGCTATAACTTACATTTCACATTTATCAGTAATTTCTATATACTTACTTATGCACAGCTATCCCTACCAGGAGACATTTTTGCTTTTCTTCCTGTAAACCTTGCAGAAATGCTGTGAATCTGTCAAGTATTGATTTGTGTTTGTGACTATAAAGGATTTTTGAGCATGCATATCTTCAAAATAAATACAGTATTTGGGGTTTCAGAACTGTTTTGCCCTTCACCTTTATTATGGATCTGGAGCACACTGAGCAGGGTGGAAGAAATCCCTGGCTGTAGCTGAGGAGAGAAGACTATAAAGACATCTTTGTACTTCTGTTATTGTGAAGCTGTACTGCATCTAGGCTTCTGGCACAAGTGTGTTGTGCTTAGCCCGTGACTCCCCAGGCTACTAACGCAGCCAAAATTGGTTACGTGTCTGCACCCTCCAGGGGTTTTTTCTGCTTCGTTCTTTATTATGATCCTTAGAGAAGCTCTACCTCTGTTGCAAAGACAGTACAAAGAAACTTTTATACATAAGGAAGCCTGTCATAGTTACTGTGCCCAGTGTACATATTGTTAGTATCAAATGGAGAAAATCTTTGATGATTTTACTCATTCATTTGATTATACACTGTGAAAAATATTTTGGGGGTAGCTTCAAATCTGTGTACATACAAGCTATTATCTGTATATTCAGAGGTTTATTTCCTAATTTCAAAAACTAATTCAGGCATGCTACTTGATTTTTTGGAATGTTATTTACCTTGTTCCATGAAATGACCAATAGAAATGAAACAAAGAGTAGAAATCCACTAGCATTTTATAGCTGATAAAATATAGTTGTATGTCTTTATGGTTCAAAATATAAGTTTTTAAACATTCTGATGTGAAAGAATGGATCAATATGTGGATTTTTAAAGTAATATAATGAGGTACAATTTTTTTAGACATTTAACATTGTTTTAGTAATTCACAAACTACTTAAGACAATTTTCTGTCTGCCATATTAATGAGAGAGGTAATTATTGCTGAGCAACTAAGGACAAAGAGGAGGTTCTTTTGAATAATTTGCTTATTGAAAAACAAAGCTACAACCTTTTTGTATGTAATATAAATGTCTACTTCAACACAAATCTTCAAATCCTAATTAGTAACATTTTCAGAGGATGTGGCTTCATGAGACTGTACAGTAGAGTCATTCTGTAGGTTCAGAAATATGAATAAGGGTATCATCACGTGATCAGAGATCAGATCCAGCTGGCTGAATTTATCTTTTTCCTTTTACAAATATGAACTTCTACAAAATAAAGAGTTTGACCCTATATTTAGAGTGCAAAATTGCACAGTGAAATTAAAATTTCTCTTTCAGTTTTTGAACAGGAAAATGATACATAAACAGATTTAGAGAAACCATGCACACAGTATTTTACATCACAAATTTCAAACGATTATGCCTGAGTATAGGTTTTGGACAAACTACTGCACGTTTTACACGGGGCTATGAGGAGTGTATAGTCATTTTGCATCCTACTTCTATGGAATTTACCTTTGGAATTCTTGGTTTCGGTGGCATTTCCTTCATGACTAAACTTTATCAATACATATCTTAATACCTAAATAATTGTGATACATATCCTACAAAAAAGTGATGTTTTATTAGCTTTAATGCACCACCATCTTTATGGTGTTGTTTCTTTCCATCCATATACTTTATCTTGTAATGATTCCACTAAGCCATTTAAATGTTTCTCTGACTCTTAACAGGGCTTTAAGTATTCAAAAGGGTCTGTAATTATCCTTTGAAGGACCTTCATTACTTTCATGGTGATGAATGTTTAGGTCTGAGACATCTCTTTACTTCAGCAGGGTTTTCGTTTTCTTAAAATCACCTTAGATGTCTTTTTTAGTATTACTTTAACACTATGTGTCTCTTACCACCATATTGGCTGCTTAGCCCCATATTTCATGGTTAGTTAGCTTTATGTTCTGTATTCTATATTGCATATATTTCTGAAACAGAGCAGAGACTATATGTTATAATGGTAAATTCATTGCTAAATCCAGCAGGGGCAGGAGAGAGGACAGGAGGTGGAAGAGACAGAGAGCAAGCTGGAGTTGAAGCAAGAATTGAAACAAAAAGAAAGGCAAAAGGCAGAGACTATGAAAAAAGGAAAAATGGCAAGGAAGACTCCAGACTGGAACATCTGCTTTTTGATGAGTGAATGGGGTTAGGAGATTTCTGTACAATAAATCATCTCATTCTTTGTAATCAGCATAAGACTAACATTGCTACCTTGCACATGTTTTGTTTTGTGGTTTTGGTCAGTGGGGTTTTTTTCTTTATTTTTGTTTCTGTTTGTTTTACCTTCTGCATTCTGTTGCTAAACCTCTCTTTGCCAGACTCAGTCATAAGCTAGCAGTCTGTAAGAGACAGCAAAACTGCAAAAGAAAACCAAGCAAGTTATGGCTTTGCCCCCTGCAGGTTTTGATTGTTCCAGAACTTCAATCTAAATACCTGGTTAATGTATTTTACAATCTCTCCTCTTCTGCTGCTCTTCCTATTATCACTGAGGGTCAATTTATCAAAAGAACACCTTCTGTAAAGAAGCCAAGTGTCAGTTCTGACTGCCAATGTGAGAAAACTGAGAACACAAGTGAAGGGGCTTTAAGTACGCACCCCTTACTATTTCATTTATGAAAGCATACTTGCAGGAGGTATAGGGACTGCAGGAATATTACCTGTATCTCTGACTTTCTTCCCTATAGGCACCTACTCAGCAGATTATCATTCTGCGGCACAGAGTCATATGGGAAGTGAAGGCAATGGCTGGGACTTCAGGGCTAGACTCTAGATCATAGCAAGTGTCTAGAGCTCCTTGAAGATAAAAGCAAAGAAAAACAATGTCTGTGATACAGTATTGTCTCGGAAAGTATTTATGGTTTGGAAACCAATTTGTCCTTTCCTTCCTCCAATTAATAAATCTCATTTCTGTCATAGTCAAATGGATATATTTATGTATCATTTGGCTGTTCTGTATGGTGGCACTTCCACTAATGCAGGTTTGCAATTAGAAGCAGAGTAGATTGTTTTCACAGCCCTCTTTTATATTTTATTGTCATAAATATCATAATATGATTTTTGATGTCAAACAGCATGAAGTAATTTTAATCCAGAATTTGGAATTGGACTAGATTACCTTCAAAAATTCCCTTTCAACTCAAACTATTCTGAGTTGAATATTCTATATCTAAACTCTATATTCACTATTTTTATGAAATATGTGTATAACAGTCACTGGTAGAAGAACTGCAGGAAACACAAGTCTAGCTAGAACGCATTTCTTGCAGTTCAATCATGCTGGACAGTAGATTTTGCTGTCCTCTAATAAGAAAACAGAACTTTACTCTTGTCAAATGAAATTATGTCAAGTCAGTGGTATTTGGTTTTGTTTTGTTTTGGGTTTTTTTCTGGAAATTCCAACTTCTGTTCCAAGTCTCAGAATTATTTTCACAAGACTTAGAAACTAGGTCAATTAATGATGTAGGTGGCAACAAAGAAGCACATTCTGTGCCTAATTTTAAGCATTTGTCTTCCAAATGGCCACCCAGAACATCAAGTCTGAAAAGACTTAAAAAGTGCAAACTGTTAACTAAAAAATGTTAAACATGAAGGTGGCTTTGCTTGTTTGTTTTAATTTAAAAATCTGTGTTTATACGCTGCAGGGGCACAAATCAAAATGTTCAAGGAAGACAATCTCTTTATCAAACCTAGCTTGATCACAATAGACCTGTTTAATTTTATTTTTTTGCTCCAGAGATTTAGGTCTTTATAAAAAAAAGTAAAAAATCCCACCTCTGGTATTTCTTATGATGTGGTATGATGCCATGACCACCTATCTTTCATAGAACTGTTTGTCCTAGGGGATAAAAAACTGTTCTTCTCTGTCATTTGTCATCTGACAGGGTACCACTTCTAACTGCAGGGTACTACCTTCTAGCTGCATAGGATTATGCCTTAACTGTAATGCTATCTCAATGGCAGAAAACTGAGCATTCCTTCACTGCAATCTGGATGACACCAGAAAACATTAGTTTCACAGTGTGAAAAATAGGATAAACTGGAAGAAAACATACACTCCTCAGGACTTTCACAAACAAAGTATATGATGCCAGTTGTGGAGCCTGAGTATCACATTAACTATTCCTTTTGTAAAGTTAGAAGCAGCAATGTCTGGGAAGATGAAGAATATGTGGGAATCATTTCCACAGTTTAAACAAAGAGTTAAACACTGACCTCTGGCCAGGCATTCCTCTCGTTGTTGGGCAATCACATAGAAAGAGATACATCACTTTTACAGCATCTGTTTTCTGAATCACTGCAGGTTGTACTCAGAAACTAGAAGATTCCATGCCTAGTCTAGGTAGACTAGAGGGCATAAAAACTGTACAGAACTGACCAGGCACTTCCAAGGGTGGATGGCTCTTGCACAGTGATCTTCATCTTGGAGCACTTGGGTGACCACTTGCAGCAGTGAGTGACCACTGCTTTATAAATTTATACTCACAATTTCTCTATAAAGTAAGGATAAACTTGCACAAATTCAATGTGCTATTTTCTGAGCATGGTTTGCTGCCTTCAGTCTGTGAATATTTTTATACAGAGGGCTATGCACATTTGAACTAGCAATGACAGGTTGATTCAGAACCAAGAGGCTGCGTAAACCTTTCCTTATTTCTGGAAACAACACTTCTGAATGTTTGGTTACACTTTTGCTCCATGAATTTTCATCTCCCCAAAACTCTGTTCCAGTTTTTGATGTCCCTCAACTAGTACTGAGGGATAATGTCATTTGGATAGTTACTGTAGATTAAAAAACTCAGTCAGGAAATAATTACGATATCATAGAGAATACAAGTTCTTAAAAAGCAAATAGGTGTGGGTTTGGGTTTTTTTTGTTTGTTTGTTTTTTAAATTTAAGAGTAAGGAAGCATAGCTAGAATTCTTCAGTAATACTGTCAATTTGTTTCATTTATTAGAAGATTAGTCATTCTGAAAGTGTTAAACTGGGGAAATAATGGTTTTTGTCACCTAAAGATTGCTTTACAATAATGTCACTTTTCTACAGAAAGGATAATTACACTTCATACATTATACTGCTTTGTAAATGTTTTTTTTTTTTCCCTTCAAGAGCAAAATAACTGCTCTGGAATAAGAAATTAAATTTTTGTGAAATGTTTCTTTGGTTAACTGGGACATTCTCACACTTTCACATTATTAGATTCATGCATAAATCTTAACAGCAGTTAGGATAACATTGTTAACACTGAGCCATAATCACCAAAAACTGATGAAATTTCAAGAGCTGGGGCTGTCTTTAGATCCACTGTAGTCTGTGCTGTACAAATGAGTGCAGCAACTATTGGCACCAGTACTGCCAAAACAAAGAGAAATTTTCAGCTTCACGAACTCTCACAGAGGAGCACTGGCACATGGAAAACTTGTTTCTAAGCTTAGAGATTTCCTACCAGGTACAAAGTTTTTCAGTTTTCTTTGGATGACTTTTATACAATCTGCTTCAGCTTCTCCTTGTTCCAGATGTCTTTCTCATATACCTCTTTGTATCTTCATCTTTAACCTTCTGCAATTTATCATAGACATTTATCCCTTCCCCACTTCTCATTATATCCAGACTATGTTGGAGAACAGGCTTTGCATCTATTAATCTCAGACATTGCTAACTCTGAACTCATTGCACAGCACTTGCCAGCCCTGTGACTTCGAGTAATCTCATAGATCAGGTCTCTTACGGTTTTTAGAGGATTAAATTGCTTACAGCCTCTAGAGACTCAAATTTCATACAGCTCTAGAGAGTCAGCTATAACAAGAGAAGTGTCTTTGCTTTGGATGTCTGTGGATGATAGAAACTGAAGATGAAAGGATTTGTTTTATAACATGCTTAATACAAAACCCATGCTTCCAAATTTTACAATTCTCAAATCAGAGGAGTAATCCTAACAGATTTCAACTTCAGAAAGACAGGGAAATGGTGCTATATAGTCCTTTCAGACATTTCTGTTTTGTGCATATTTGTAACATGATTCTTCTGAGATTCTGGAAATGGTTGTTTCTGGAAAAATATATGTTGGTTACATCAGGTATCATAATACAAGCATCGATTTGGTTCATATTTAATATGTGACATTTCATGCTCTTTTAAATTTTCCTTTCTTTTTCATTTATATCACAAATAATAGTTCCCTGTGTGTTTCATTTCAAGATACTACGAGTCATTTTACTCTCTATACAGATTGCATATGCAAAAAATGCTAGTAAAATAAGTACAACAGACCATGTAAGAAACGAAACAATTTTTTGAAAATGGTACCAGTCCTGTTGCTCAATAATCCTTCAACAAAGGTAAGTAGCTCTTTTTCACACTGGTAACCAGTCCTGAGTGAATCTCCCAAGGATCAAAATTGAAACCAAAGCATTTTAATATCTTATTAAGAGATCTGGGTCATGGGATCAAGTGTACTTTGATGAAGTTTGCTGTTGCTACAAAATTGAGTGGGGAAGTGGATACTTCACCCCCTGCAGGGACACCTAGGCTGAAAGAGTGGGCTAACAAGAACCTTATGAAGTTTAACAAGGGCAAGTATAGGGTCTTGCACCTGAGAAAACATAATCCAGGGGTCCAGCACAAGCAGCGATCTATCCAGCTAGCCAGCAGCTGTGTGGAAAGGAACTTGAGTGACCTGGTGGGCCACAAGCTCAATATGAGAGAAGAGTGTGCTGCTGTGGCAAAGAAAGCCAATGGGATGCTGGTCTGCATCAGCAGCAGAGATAAAGAAGGTCTTAACATGCTCTACTCGGTGCTTGTCAGGCCATACCTGGAATATTGTGTTCAATTTTGATCCCTGCTATATAAAAGATTAATGAACAGGTTGGAGAAGTTCCAGGCAGAGGTCATAAGGAAGACTAAAAGACTGGGAAACTTGCCATGTGAGAAAAGATTGAGAGGACTGGGTCTGTTCAGCCTTGAGAAAAGAAGATTCAGGGGAAACCTTATCACCATATTCCAGTATTTAAAGGGTGGTTACAAAGGAGACAGGGAATACTTTTTTACAAGGAGTCACATGGAAAAGTCAAAGGATAATAGGTTCAAGATAAGCCTGGGAAGATTCTGATTAGAAAAAAGAGAAAAGATATTTCACAATGAGAACAGTAAACCATTCTCAGTAACGGACACCTTTAGGATTCATCTGGACAGGGTGCTGGGCCATGTGGTCTAGATTATGCTATTGCCAAGAAAGGCTGGAGCAGATGATCCTTGAGCTCCCCCTCCCACCTGATATTCTAGTATTCTATAATTCAGCTGTATTCTATCCAGACACACTTTCAATCTCACTTACTTACCAGCCTCCTTTCCTCAAGAAGCTTGTACTCTGTCTACACTAGAAGGTAAGAGTGACATTTTATAACCAAGATTTTTCTGTGTTGCCAGCCAGCCTTTATTTAAAGATTTGGAACCACTTGTGAATCTGATCTGCCAGCCCTGAAAGTTCACCTACACTAGATGGTTCAAAGCTGTTGTGTTTAAATTACTTGAAAAAATTCTAGAATGGGACTGAAATTAAAATGAGAGGCCATGAATACTGCTTGCTACTTCTTTCCTTTACTTCTCAGACTCAAATTGTTTTAGTAATTATTTTACCTAAGATATTACACAAACTTTTCTTTACTTAGATTTTGATTTTCTTGGTGCTGTAACAGATTCAATTGTATGATTCTTAAAACAGAAACATAATTCGTTGGCTTTAACCAGTATTAACTTTTTGCGTTAATAACCCAGTTGAGGTTTTGGAAAAAACTGCCATGAAAACTATAAAATGTTTTTCAGTCATATCGTCTAAGTCTGGTGAAAGTCTGCGTCAGGAAGTGGATTAATTTTGTGTATCTTTACGTGTAAAATCAAGAAGGGCTTTCTATGGTATCCTCAAAATATCTGCTTTTATAAATGTTTTGGTCTAAATACTCTATTGGAAAAGCAGAATGAGATCATATACATGATAAAGGTATTAATTTATCTTTGTAATAAATGAGAAGAAATTCACATTTTGCAGGCTTTTTCAGTCTTATTTGCAGAGCTTTGCTTTCTTTTTGTTTTTTGGGGTTTTTTGGTTTGGTTGGTTCATTGGCTGGGGTATTTTTGTTGTTGGTTGTTTGTTTTCTTGTTCCTGGGTTGTTTTTTCTTTTAATGGCTCCTCTGTTGCTTTTCCATGTGATAGTCCTATTGCATTTATTACTGCACTATTTACTGAGCTTAATTCCCTTGAAGATAATTCTGACACACAGGAGAAAACTACAAAAGTAATAAAGAAAAATTAGCAATTTCTCTTACTGTTCATTGTAACAAACCAATAGAAAGAACCTGTAAATGAGGCAAAATAAAAATTAACGCATTAAGAAAATACAACATAAAATATAGCTTGGGGCTTCTTAAGGTGTAAGTTTTCAAAGACATTGCTTCAAGAGACATGAATTTTTATCACAAGTACTGTGTCCCATAAATATGAGGCAACATCTTACACATATATATTTCTGATTAGTTAATCCTGTTAGCTTCTCTAATTTTTTATAACTGTGCCTAAAATACAACAACCAAGAAACAAGCACCAAAACAATTGAAATGTATTTTACCACAAAAAACATAAGAAACATTTTGTCTGAAAACTGCATTACTAAATTTGATTATATCTGACATTTAAATGATTTCACTATTGTATTGTCCATGTATTTCATAATTAACAATATCTTCTTTTTATACACACTGCAGACATAAGAAAATAATAGAATCTAAGTATTTAAAAAGGGGAGGGGACAAGGGAAGGCATAAAGCCCAATTCCACAGCTGACATAGTATGAAAGTCAAGTAACAAACCTGGAGCCTTATGCTAGGAATTCTTTCTTCATTCTGCACACAGCAGGTACTTTCCAGGAGACAGACCAAATCCATGATGCTGAGGGGAGTTTGAATGCATTCTCCTGACTCCTAGGCTGTGACATCATGTTTCTTTGCATTTTTTCTCATTTTTCATAGCCCAGGGAATCTTAAATTACTTTTTTTTTTGACAATAGAACAGTTTCTGGAAATGGGAAAGACTGCCTTCTACCATTGAAAATCTATCCTTTAAGAAGTTGAGAGACACAGCTTCAGTTTCTATTGATGCTGCTTGGTGCCTGCCACTCATGGGGCAATACTTAGGCCATTGTGAAAGAAGAAAGATAGAATGTCACAACAGTTGGGTGTTTCTCCCACTAATATATTAAATAATTAAATTTCTTACATATTCATCAGACAGTGGCTATAACTACCCCGTGAAAGGTGCAGCAGGGTGAATGCTGTGATTATGGAGGTCAGCCAGGTTTGAGAAAAATGCTTTGCTGCTCAGCACAGGAAGACAGATGCAGTTTGGTGGTTAGAGGTGATTTCAGGACTAGTGGGTGGCTCTGCAATTTGGGATGGAACACCTAACTCGTAAGTCTTTGCTAGTGTCCTTTAGATCTTGCCCTAAATGGCTCAGACTTATTCAGAAATGCTGTGTCAACAAAGAATACCCAATAGACTGAATTAGACTAGTATCAAAATTATTGGCATATGCTTCCTCTCTTATTAAAGATGACTGAAATTTTAAGTTAACTAATTTCCAAAGACTGAGAAATTACATTTGAATCCAATTTCAAGATGAAGTTAGTTATTTCCAATTAGTCAAAATACCGAGAATCTATCAATTCCTTGATATCCGAGACTAATAATAATTAAATTTCATATGTGGTAACAGAAATAAAATCATAGGCACTGTTCTGAAGATGTTAATCTATATTTAAAAAGTTATAATTTTTATTATTACTCTGCTTTCAGTCTGTTTTTTTTTTTCTTTAATAAAACTCCCATTGATAGGTTTGTGACTGAGACTGGAACACTGGAAATACAGTCCTGTGAATAAATATAAGAGGGATAGTTTTCTATTGTTTTTGTTGTTTGCAAATATTCTAAAGTTCTGGCACTTAAATTATGTGAGGTAAAATCATCTCCGTGGAAATTTTGAAACCAGATCCATATAAAGGTGTCATTAGTTATCAACTAGCTCTTTTCTAGGTACACATTGAATATAAAGAGTAAGTTTTATTCAGATAAAGTTATAAATCAGTTAAAGCTCATTACTCTGACTCAGTATAATGTCCCGAGTTTTAACTATCCATGATTCCCATATAGGTTATGCAAGAAATAAAAAGCTTATTATCATTTGCAATCAGAATGTGCATGATGAAGTTGCATTCTAAAAGACAGCAAAGCCAGTTGAATATTTAATTTGTTTCTTCCCTATTATTAAAGCATGAAACAGCAAAAGAAGAGAACAACTATAAAACATATTGAACATGACATATATGAGATTCATGTCTGTTCATGTACAACATACAAATGAATAAGCAGATTTGTCAGTATACAACATTGGGACTCTTACTAAGGGCTTTATAGAAGCAAAAAACACTATCCTTTCATAATCTGTCAGATATTCAACATAGAGTGACTTGCATTACACTGTCTATGCATGTAAAGTTTTTAAAGAGGCTTCAGAAGAAAAGAAAGAAATTTTGAGGTAAAGAAAGTTCATGTCAGCAGTATAGATGACTTTCAGTGTGGTGTTTTTCCTGTGCATAACAAGACAGGTCTGGAGATTAAAGAGTGTATAGGACCTCCTTCTGTTAATTTTAATTAAAGTTGAAGAGTTTCTGCAGAAGACAGCAACAGACATACTCTGTAGTACCTCTAGTGATGTAAAGTTAAGGGTAAATACGAGCAAGCCTAAAACTGCTCACTTCTTTTTCTGTATTTCTTGGTTTTTTAATCTCAGAAATATATGTCCAGTCTTCTCCAATGTGTACTTCTGACATTATGATAAACAGGAACAAAACTGTACCTGATTGTTTTGCCTGATTATAGGATTCCCTTACATTTCTCTCCAGTATGACAAAATTAATGTTTATGCTTCTCAGTCTGTCTGTTATTTGCTTACTTTCTTCTACATTTCCATAAAATCTGCATGTTTCCTTACTCTAGCTTTTAACTGCACTAGCAGTATTGCTGATATCAACAGGGGCACACAAAGCTCAATCAAGGTTATATTACAGACAAATCGTTCCCTTCTATGGGAAAAGCACAGAGAAAGATCAATATTAAACCTTGATTTATGGAAAACCCAGGGCATTATCTACTGTTTCAGGAGGGATAAATGGCAGAATAGAAGGCCTAAAGAACATAAGCTTCCCTGTAATTGCATCAAGTGTGAGGATCTGAAGGGAATCTTGATTCCTAAGGCAAAGATACAGATGTTTAGCCTCTGCTGTACTCCTTTCAAGACACTCCTCCCCTTTGCAATGTATAAGCTTTAGTGGATGCTCTGCCACTGTCTTTCTGATTGAGTATTAGCTCCTGCTTCAAAACACACCAGTCTGGACTCAAAGTTAGTCTTGCTTTAAGCAAACTGCCGTGGCAGCATGGCATAAGCGATTTGTATATAAAGACAAGTACTGCCTTTAGAAGAAGGAGAAAGATGAGTGTGCAGAGGGTAAGTATTGAGCACAAGAGCAAACAGGGCAAAACTACATGACACTGTGTTTTAAAACGGCTGGTTACTAACTTTTTGCTTGTTTTTCTTCTAGCCTTGTGTGACAAGTCTTGCTGGTGGTAAGTAAAGTCTGAGGAAAGCCAGGCACCTCTGATTCTTTAGAATCTTGTTTGTCATCCCAGGACTTTGAGATGCTGTATCTCAAGAGATTTCCCTAGAGATCAAACAGCAAAACATAATTCCCAAGGATTTCTCATTCTCAGACAAGAGCTGGTCTGGGTTCTTAATGCAGTATTCAGCAAAAAAGGCAGTGTAAATGAGTGAGTGAATTTGTCCAGTCATGTCTGTAATAATAAAAAAAGCACAAAAATAATTTTTTATTTTTGGTTTTATATAAAAGAGCATCAGACAAGACAATTGCCATTTTAAATTCAGAATGAAACTGCCTTTGCAAGAGCTTGATTGTTCGCTGATATGAATGAGGAGAACTACTCGTGGTTGCTAATCTTTCTGTCACTGCTCATATCCCAAATGTCTCTCCCTCTCAGTGTCTGTTTCACAATGAAATAAAGAAAGTCTACCTACCTGAAACACACCTCCAAAGCAATCGTAGACCTTGAAGAGGTCAGGGTCATATTACCAGTTAGGCCCTGGTACCTTAAGAGTTTCGCAATGTATCATGTGGTGTTTATATTACTAAACTATAGATCCATATATATATATATCCATATACACACACACAGATATATATATATATATATATATGCAAAATATTCAGGCTAGATATTATCCCAATAAGGATATAACAAAGGAAAAGTAAATCAGAACATATAGAGTAAAGCGATTTTCCCTTTTCTACTGCCTGCAAAATAATACCTAAACAGGAGGAAAAAAAGAATTAAATAATCTCCCTTCAGAGATTTATGTGTATGTTTCAATGCACTGAATGATGTTAACAACAGTTAACCTACAGTATGTAGAGCCTGACCCTGGTTTGTAAAATGCGGTCCAGATCAATGAAACATTGGCTATTTGCAGCTTACTCTTAGTGCTGACAATGCAGGTGAGACCTGCCCATTGAATTCAGAGACAGTCACATTTTTGAAAAAGCTGAGTCCCATATTTTTGATCTTGTTCAACTTGCAGAAACCTGTTTACTACCTTTCTTCTTTCATATTATCTCTGTGTTACACATTGCTTCAGTAAAGCTCCAGATTTGTATCCCAATTCTGTCGTCAAATGAACAATTTCACACAAATTAAGACAGAGAAGATGTATTACATGCCTTTTTCTCCTAACATGGCAGAAATAAGATATCCCTAAGTTACATCTTCTGTTGTATAACAACTGAACACTTGACTGCTTTGCACTGAATTGATAGATTTTGAACATGAAATAATTACATATATCTAAAGTCCTGTAACGCTGTTTTTTCCCAACAGTCAAAAAAATTGTTACATAAACAATTTATTCATATTTACCTTCCTAATATCCCTCCTTTCAAGGAGAGTATATTCCTGCTTCAAGGAGACTTGTCATTCGCATAGAGAAATAAGCCCAAGCTCATTAGGGAATCAGTTTCATGACTCTTGCTTTCTTGGCAATGAAATCTAGGCTTGATATACAAAGAAAACAGGCAATATCTTCTTGAAGGAAATACAGACCTGAGCCTCATTTTTCCTACCTTGGGTAGATACACAAGATTGCTCCAGGCTGGATGCTTCATAGTCTTATTTACGTCTGTCTTTGTAGCCATATCCTTGGGCATGATGATGGCAAACAACTTTACAGCAGCCAGCTTCACCTGACTTTCAGGAGAGTGAAATCTCCGCATTTCAGCCAGACAACTAAACTCCCTATCTGATGCCCAGAGAATGCTAGTTGTGAATGAGAATTGCAACAACCCAAACGCTGAGTGAGCAATGATCTAAGTTAGTTGTCATGAAGCACTAAAGTAAGAAAATGATGCTCTGTTTCTATTAAAGGAAACTATATCAAGTAGACGTTACAGCCCAGAGTCTCAAGATTCACTTGACTTCTTTGGCAAAGGAAACAAGAGTTACTCCTTTATTTGAAAAGATTTGCAGAACATCTGGTATTTGGTGTCACAATCCAGGGTATAGATCTTGAATTTTTGCCTCTGTACCTCCCTTGAAGATTTTCAAATCCATGTTTCTAATCACTAGTACTACAGTACAAGACAGCGAGTCTTTGGATCCTTGCTCATTTCTAATCAGACCCTTTGGCTCTCACTTCATTCCCAGCTCAGATACCTTCCTGGTGCAGCCTTTTTTTTTTTTTTTTTGTGTCTCAAGCTAAGCTTATATTCAGCTCAGAGTTGGCTGATTCAGCTAGGATCATGTGCTTCCAACTAAAGAACTAACTTACAGCTGGTGTCATCAATATCAGCTTCAGATAATGCACATTCTCGCATATTTTACTATTGCATATCTCCTAACTTTTATGCTTTGGGAAAGTCATCTGTTCTTATGTGTGATGCATCTATGCTCTCCTACATTGGCTGGATTTTCCTAAAAATCTCCCAAATCATAAGCCCCACAATCCTGTTCCTTCCATTTGCACTGTAACCATAAATGAATACATTAAGCAAGGCTTATACTTAAATGATACTTTTCCCCCCTTCCATTACTGCTTTTCCCTCTGAGTCATTGCACATATGCTCTGCTATCCTCCATCTTTCTTACACTATCAAAGAAACATCATAACAGTATCATATGAGCTTTGTGTACTGTGATCTGCCTTTGATAAATCCATATTATATTTTATGACTTCACTGTGCCTTTCTAATCTCCATGTCTTTAGATATTCTATCCTTCAAGACATGGGCTGATTAGCAACAAGATCACCAAAGCACCTGAGCACCAAGACCTCCTATCTTCTTGCTTCCTTTTATTATTCACACATTTATTTCTACAAATTACTTTGTGTAATATCCTTTTAAAAATTACCCATCATATTACCATGTGAGATGTGTTAAAAATACTTACTAAACACTGTTGTCATTGTTGTTTTGTTACAGTTGTTGTTAAATTTCTTATTATTATCACTATGAAATATTTAATATTTATAAAAAATATTTGAGGCCAGTTCTGTTTAATATCTTTATCAATGATCTGGATAGGGGAAACAAATGTACCCTTTTTAAATTTACAGATGATACTAAGTTGGGTAGGAGTGTTGATCTGCTGGAATGTGGGAATGATGTGCGGAGAATATGGACAGGCTGGATCAATGGAATGAAGACAACAAGATGAGGTTTAAGAAAGTGAAGTGATGAGGCTGGAAAGGTGCCCAGCAGAAAATGACCTGGGGGTGCTGGTCAACAGTGGCTGAACATGAGCCAGCTGTGCCCAGGTGGCCAAGAAGGCCACTGGCATCCTGGCCTGTATCAGCAATAGTATCAGCAGTATCAGCCTGTATCAGCAATAGTGTGACCAGCAGGACCAGGACAGTGACTGTGCCTCTTTACTGCATGTCCAGTTCTAGGCCCCTCGATTCTACAAGGCACTAAGGGGCTGGAGCATGTCCAGAGAATGGCAATGGAGCTGATGAAGGGTCTGGAGCACAAATCCTATGAGGAGCAGCTGAGGGACCTGAGGCTGTTTAGCCTGCAGAAAAGGAGGCTCAAGGGTGACTTTATCACTCTGTACAACTGCCTGAAAGGAGGGTGCAGCCAGGTGGGGTTTGGCCTCTTCTCCCTGGCAACCAGTGACAGGACAAGAGGAAACAGCCTCAAATTGTGTCAGGGAATTTTAGATTGAATATTAAGAAACATTTATTGACTGAAAGGGTGATAAGGCATTGGAAATGATGCAGTGACTATACCCAAAAGAATTCAGGGGGCATGTGGATGTGATGCTTGCAGACATGATTTAATGGCACAGATGTCTGTGCTCAGGCAATGGTCTGACACAGTCATCTCAGAGGTCTTTTCCAACCTTTAAGATTCTATGATTCTATGTGTAAATTCATTTTCCAGTGCCATGTACTTATTTTCTGTGTTGGGAGCCACAATATGCAGCGTGTTTACGATGGAAATAATAAAACCCTTGACTGTGAAATGAGAAGATTCACAAGGGCTAAGAGGAAGTATTTTCGCGGACTCGGAAAAAAGTTGTCCCCAGGATTTTCACAGCATCCTTCCAGGTGAAAAACATGAATGGCCAGACAGAAACAGGAAATAGGTGTGCCACACATCTTGTTACAACCTTCAAAACCAGATTTACAACAGTGTTAAAGGCATGAATTCTTCTGTAGGTGCATGGAGCCATGTCTGCTCTGGTTCTGTGACTCACCTGAGAAAAAAATAAAATCCTTAATGAAGGATTTAATCCTTAATGAAGGCTTTAAATCCTTAATGAAGTCATGTATAGGTGCAATAAGTGGTAAAATGAGCCTAACACAGATGGCTTCCATCCCTTCCCCTTTTAACAAATGCAGCCTGAAAGGAAATTTGCAGCTTTACAATAAGATAAACATTGCTATCCTGACCCTACTGAAAAATAATGAATGAAAACAAAAACCAAAAAACCAAAACATTGTTAAGACTAGTAGCTATGCTACCCTTATTTCTGAAAATCATACTTTATGGCATACATACTACAGAGATCTACGATTCAAAAAATACGTGTAGCAGTATTAGGTGGATATGAATTTTATTTTTTCTTTAAAAAATGATGTAAAAACATTACAAATATCATTATTAGTGTACCTGGCATTATGTAGCTCTGCTCATTTATTTTTGATTTATATTTGTCTTTGAGCATTTCTGCTCTCTGCAGTCTCTGCAGACAATTACAGCAGTGTTTTTCTGCAGGGTTGGGAATAGTTTTGGGAAGCAGATTTTACATGATCATGAAAGAGTTCAGTTTGCATTTAAAAGAAACATTCTCCAGCTCCGTTATACGACTAGATGCTGTAAAGAGAAACCTGTAATACCAACACAACTGCAGCAGGTGGCACTAGAAGGAGGGTTAAGCAAGGCCATGAAGCAGATGAGGGGACCAAGAAAACTAAACCGGAAAAGACTAAAAAGAAACGTTTAAGATTTTTATCTTTCTTTCTAGTCTCTTGAAATAACCTTGAAATGTCAATGTTGGTTGGATAGCATATGTGGGCTTGATGAAGCTGAATTAGTGAAAGGTGAGGTGCAGCAGGTAGTATGTGAAAGCTAATTTCTAATTTGGTTGACGTTTTTGAATAAAGAATTTACTGGGAAGGAATAAAGGAAATATTTTCAGTCAGACAGTATGGATGCTGTTGACTTTTCATACTTCTATTTTTGTGCTTTGCAAGAAAATTATTATTTTCTTGCTATTAAATAAAATGTAGTGAATAACCATGATACACTGAAAACAATTGTCCTGTTGTAAAGTTGACTTTGTACCAGAAACACAAGAAAGTGCTTATAACTGTCCTTTTAAAATTGGTTTACAATTAATAAGCAGATCACAGTAGTACCGTAATACGCTTAGCATGAATTTAAAAGTGTTTTTTCTTTACAGACAAAAGGTCATAGTGAAAATAATTTTAAAGAGGAAAATTTCTGTTTGTTTTTGTCTGCTAAGAAAAAAAACTTCATTACAAAGTCCTTCATTTGTAAATGAAGGCTGGCAATACTCAGATCAACTAATTCAACTTTTGAACAACTAAGTTTTGCAGATGTTCTAGCTGTAAGGATTACTATGTAGCAAGACATGGTTTTTCTGGGGAGCATGCAGTCTTCCTATAAAAAATAATACTGATATGAAGATTAAGTGGGAAAGATCCTCTATGAAATCAAGTGGTCATAACATTACATTTCAAAGACAAATAAAATGAGTAAGCTTTCTGGAATTTGGAGGAAATTTCAAAAGCAAGAAGAAAAACAACAAAACACTGGAGGAGTGGGGGAAATTAAAAAAAATAATTTTAATAAGAAATTTAATTTAATAGGAAAAGAGGCTTGTAGGAAACAGAAAGATTTGTCTGGCTTCCCCAAAGAAAAGCTCAGAAGTTAGTGAAAAATCTGGACACTATATGGAAGAGAAATGGCAAATGAGATGCTAGAATATAGAGATAAGATTATGTGAGCAGAAATATTTCACAGATGCAGGTGTGAGATACAATGCAGAAGCAAAAAGGAGGTTGGAATATTCTGGGTGAGCCAAGCTATGTTATTTTATGCACTTTCTAGATATCATAGATTCATCCCTGGATAAATAGATGATTATCTTGAGATTCCAGATACATATTGTATAGACTTCTGTAATACTGTCTGTCCAAACAGAAATGTATGTACATATTTTGGCATAGGATTTTCTCCTAATACTGGTTTTTCTGTAATTAAAAAAGTACATTATATCCATGTGTACATTTACATGCAATTTAGTTAAAAAAAAAAAAAAAAGTGCAAAATCCTGTGACCTTTATCTGTTAGATGTTCCTTTTTGATGACTGTAAGCTATTTTATAAGACAAATATTTACTCACAATGGTATTGGGCTTTTTACTGAATTTGCATTACATTACTAGAATGATAATTCTTCCTAATTCAAAGCCCTGGGGATCTCAGAGCTAATCCTAAAGAACATCATTACACTGGAAGTCCTTGCCAAGATTTTATGTGATATTTGTCCTATTTTTAAGCATGAATTTTTTTCTAGCTGCAGAGTCAAGGACCATCTCATGGGATATTCTTTAGTGATGGGATGCAGCACATAGAACATTTTTATGCTCATATTAATTTAGTTAGAAGGTCAATATTAACTCAAGGAACTATATAGAAAAGAAATCCAGCTTCTGGACAAGTGGCTCTATGGTTGTACTAAAGTCTGGAAACAGAATTTAGAATTTAAAGGATGATTTAGGAGAGCTGGAAGGCAGGTTATGATTCACATAATCCTTTATATGGTTTTTCCATGCATTTTCATTCAAATAAAATTGACACGGAGAAGCGGAAGACCAACTGCATGATAGGTTATTAACTTCACCTGAAACTTTCTCCTCAGTATAGCAATTTAGAAATAGAAATAGGCCTTTTATTCTTAATCATGCTGATCTGCTATTTTTAAAAGACTGTAACAAAAACCTGTATTAACTACCTTTCAATTTATTTTTTTAGTTGTTTTGGCAGAGTTGAAATACATTTTTGTAACACCTAACATAGTCTGGCTTAGGTAGCATTAAACCAAACCACATTTTACTCTTTTGTAGATGAACAGGAGCATCCTTCAATGGCTGAGGAAGTTGATTTAAATAAGCAACTAAAGTTCAGAAACTTTGGGAGTTTAATTCATGTTTCATCTCTATCCCACAGTCCTGCATGGCAATTTACTATAGTCTCTGCAACCCACAAGGGGGATACTCAGCAACATGCTATCTAGTGTCTAATCCACAGACAACAGTGTCATTTTAGATAGACCATATTCCATCTAAAATGGTATAGTATAGCAGGTCCTATACTACCTATAGCAGGTATATAGGACCTGCTAGACAGTTCACGTGAAGTAGGAAGACAAAATTTGGACCACTGGGCAGAATTTGCGAATGTTAAGTCTGCTTTTTATACACCTCACAGTCACAAGGAGTGTCCTTTTGTTGTGTAGTATCATAGTAATTTCTGCCAAAATATACAGACAGTTCACACAGTATAAGCACTGCAGAAACAGCATTGATGGGGGCATTGATGTAGTCCTTTAATGCAGCTTTTACTGTCAGCAAAGTCATGAGTTTGCTAATAGGCAGTTAAATTTCTCATACTTGAGAAATAATGATTCTATAGTTTGCATACACAGTAATTTTGCTTTTTTTTTTTTTTTTTTTGCAAAAAACCTCCAAAGAAACAAACAAACTAACCCCAAACCAAACCCACACACTTTTAGCATATAGCTTACATATCATGACTTAAAATTCCTCTGAACCTCTTCCCAAAATGAAGCTGTTTCCCAAGTACAAACGATAAGACAGTTTAAAGACAGCTTCCCTTTTGTGAAAGTATAGAAATCAAAATGCTCTATGTGGATATTTGGGGGCTAAACTATTTTGGGAAAGCCAGGTGCAATCATATGTTTATATTACAGGTGTTTACTTTAGGATTTGAGAATATAATGCTTTAATGCCTATATTAATAGCTGTAAAGCTCTCCAGGGACAGTCGATCATGCAGTCCTGCGCTCACTTCTCAAGTAAAGGCAGGCTGCTCATTTTATTCGCAGGCTTAGGTTCTCTACTAAAGGCAAAACGCTTTCTTTTAAGAGAGCAGAACTTGCAACGCTTTTGCAGCTGAAAGTGTTTTTAAAAAGAAAAAAAAA